>JARVGQ010000759.1:34675453-34689352 GCA_031762355.1 Hypsolebias martinsi | reverse complement strand
AAGAAGGGGGAATTTAATACATTGGTGTCACATACAAAACAGTCCGGCGCCGGGCAGTTTTTGTACGACACCACGTTTGCGTACGCTGTCGTAAAAATTGAGCTTTGCGCGTACATGCCCTGCGGGGGTATGCTTGTACCTCTGCGTATGTACGGCTTACCTCTGCGTACGTACGGCGTACCTCTGCGTACGGTCGTACGCAGAACTATACTGGGGGCTTTACTAACGGCGTGAAGGCAGCACAGCTGGGGAAGATTATTATTGAATGTATGTAAATGTCTAAAAAACAAACTTTAATATATGTAAATAGTTGTACCCTTATTGCATGCTTTTAGTATTTGTTGATTTGTTCTTTGATTTCATAGCAAGTCAATTGTTTGTTTTTTTGTAGTGTTTTTTTTTTTTTTTTCAAATTGGTTCTTCTCATCCTAAGCATTTCATTGTACTGTTGACCTTGGACAAATAAACACAACTTGAACTTAACTTGAACTAGTTTATTTTTAGCCATTTAGTTTGTACAGTTAATAAATGTGCCTGTGTAACAACTGGGACAAAGCTTTAACTCAGATATATATTTTTGTTATTACTTTATGGAAAGAAAAAAAAATTGAGATTTATATCTTATATCACCATTTATCTTAAAATATTGAGAAATTAATTTTGGTCCATATCACTCAGTCTTAGCACTGACTGATATCCTAAGAACTTCCAATTTGTTCGTAAACACTGATTAAATGTTTACAGAATGTTACTGAAACTGTAAATGCTTTAATAAAACCATGTCTCAGTTCTCCTGATGTGTTTTCATGTTGAAGACTTAAATAAAGTGCGGCTAGCATTAGCTTGTTGTTTCTTCAGTTTTGAACTGACTTTGACTTGTTTGGAGAGTCACATTTTCTAACTGTCCTTTTCAGTCAGGCACAGACAAAACTTTTTGAAACATCATTCTTCCAAATAGTATGTGTGTATAGGAAACTCTTCTGCTATAATGCTTGTGCTTAATGATAAATTTTGTCATATCTGGATATTTGGGAAACAGTATTCAGGAGTGTATTATGACCAAGAACAGTAAAACTAAACAAAAAAAAAAAAAAACACTTATTGTAATTTAATTTCCACAAACAGCTTGGGCATTTGTTAAACTACAACTAGTCCAAAAGTTGCTACCACCATTGCAATTCCTAACACCAGGGCACAGAATGAAATAGGTTAAAATAGCTACAGGGTCCCTACAGAAACTAGTCTATCAAATGTTATGCTTTTTAATGCCAATTTAATAGAAGTGTGGAGAATCATCATGTATGCAGTGTTTCACCTACCATTATACAAGGGCGCCCCACCCGGTCAACAGAACTGAGAGCCCTGCCTACCGAACTGTCCTTACCCACCCCTTGACAAAAAAATCACCAGAAGAGATGAGCACATGTAACCTAAGGTAAACACTGTGTATGTGTATATTTTTACTGTCTCTGTTGGGCTCTGGCCTCCCTTGCAAAACAGATCTGTGATCTCAATGGGATTTGCCTGGTTAAACAAAGGTTATTTAATAAATAAATAATTAAATAAACAAATGTCAATACACAGTTCCCATAGACTGTACCAGAAACTAGTTCTACTGGAAAACCACCATGCTAGTAGGATACCTGTAACTAGCATTACCATTGCACAGCATTGTTTTTTTGGTTTGTTTGTTTGTTTTTTTCCTGGACTTTTCTCAAACTTTTTATCAGCTGTGGTTTCTTCAAATACTAAAGGACCTTCTACAGACAAATTAAATAGTGTGTTGTTGAAAAGGTACAAAGAAAAGAAAAAAATGCTGTTATTGGGATTGATCCACGTGAGGCAGACAAAGCCAAGACGCGTTGAAAGTTGGACTATCTCTTAGTGAGCTTGAACACAGTAATGTTCATCAAATGGAAGTTAGCTGATAAAACATGTTCACACTGAGTGAAATTCTGAATAGGAGCAGTAAGTGTCAGCAACATGGATTATTGCACATGATTAGGGCTGGGCGATATGGACCAAAATTAATATCTCAATATTTTTATGATAAATTGTGATATACAATATATATCTCAATATATTTTTCTTTCCATAAAATAATAACAAAAACATATTTGAATCAAAACTTTGTCCCAGTTGTCACACAGCAACATTTAATAACAAACTGCTGTAACTCTGAGCCTCCACTCAGAACCCTGAAGCAGCAGCTCCGAGTGTTTTTAGTCTGTTTCCTTAAAACAAACCACGGGTCAGAGCTCATTTAGCTGAGCTTTATGAGAAGTACAGAGAGAGGTGGCAACATTGATAAATCAGCAGCTTATCATATCGCTAAAAACATGGTCAGTCTCAGCCGTGGAAGAAGACGGCTAAAGCGCTAGCCTTCTTGTTCACCACTAAGGACCGCAGTGTTTCCTCTACATAACTTGCCATGATGGGGCGCTCATCTCGTCCGTGATTTTTGTCCGGGGTGCGGGACGGACGGACAGACAGAGACGCATCCTGAGCTGCGCAGCACTTATACTGACAGATTTGGTGAGGGGGGCAGAGACAAAGCCACGCGCTATTTGCACCAACAGTTTTGGAGCAGGGCAGGGGAGAGAGAGAAACATCTCAGCCACAAGCTGCCTTAAAAAAGCTTAAAAATCCACACTTTAGAATTAATGTGATGCATTGGATCTGTAGTGCATGACAATGGGGTTGTTGCTCCCCCACTTCAGAGCCAAAGATGAGCAAATGAATCAAATTATTATTTTGGTAAAATCCTGTGTAAAATTAAATGTTGCATCTATTTTCGATAAACTGAATACTTTAAACTAACACTCATTGAGATAACATTGTGAAGTAATGGGGGGAAAAAAGATCAACAGAGACATACCTTTGCTATAATGGCAATGAGCATACAAATAAATGTCTTTTAGTGTTAATATTGTTTAATGCAAGAGCTTACGCAGCAAAAAGAAGCTAATCGAACTAAGACAGTCAACGCGCACTCCCACGGAGGCTAATTTTTTGGCTCAACACCAGCTTAACTTTCCACACGTTAACTACTTCAACATATTTTTTGTATAAATTCTGCAAAATTCTTTACCATCCTGACCATTGACGGGCTGCAGCAGTGCTCTAAATTCCTTGTTTTCTAGACACTTTAGCTGGAGTTTGCATCAGCCTAGTTTCTTTCTGCTCCTGAGGTTTTCCTTTTCCCCCTCCAACGCATGCATGATCTTCTGACAACTGACCAGCCAGAAACAATTATTAAACTGGTTCCACGTGTTACTCTAATGTAACACTAACATGTCATCCCGATGAGCGAGTCTGGCTGAAAGCTTTCCACAATCACATCTCGTTTTTCTTGAAAAAATAAAATAAAATAAAATCAAAATATCTAACATCACTGAAATTCAAATTTAATGCTTTTTATTGCCATTTAAGGCCTTAAATATGGCTAAATCCTTTTAAGAACTTGAAGCTTCTAAATGATCTGCAGAAACCCTGCTATAAAAGTTTCAGCTAATAATTTTGTATTTCTGATTGTTAATATTAGGTATGGGAATTCCAAGGCAAAAAAAAAAAAAAAAAACTAGTTGAAAAATCAGTGACAACGTTTCTATCATTTTTCTAATATTACCTCATCCTGCATCTCCACACACAGAAAAACATAGTAAGAAATAAATATATAAAACGAGTGTGCCATCTACCCTTTTTCCAACACAGGGTTTATTTCACCCATTACATAACCAATACAAATTACAATAGCTTTGAAATTGTCAACATAATAAACTGTTTATGTCAGTAAACAATATGCAATAAACAAAACAAAGCAATTCCACTTGGGCACGTCTGTACAGAAAATTTCTGAATGTCACAGCATTCATCTGGACACAGACTGACCTTAGCAACCTCTAACACTGAGGACTAAAACTGAATTTGGGACTATTAACTGTTGCAAGTTGTGTGTAAAAACTCCCAAATCCATATTATAGTTTAATGGGACACTTCTGCCAGTTAAAGCCACATGAAGGTTGGGAACTAATCTCCAACCGCATTGTCACCTGATCACACAGACCATCTGTCATCACTAAAACACATCAATGTGCTGCAGTGATCACTGGCTTTTATATACATCAACTGTTTAGACACTAGACTGCAGATCAGCAGTGTAACAGTGGCAGGTTGACTTCCAGATGAATCACACAAAGGCAGTAAAAAGCCTTGGTGCCAGCATTAAAATGTTCTGTGAGAGACGCTAATCTCTAAAAAAAAAATTCAAGTTGTTAATACCACTGGAAAACCTAAGCTGCTTTGTCTTAATGACCAACTTCAATAAACCAAACCATTACAAAACGTTTCCTTTCAAACGTTGTATCATTAAATATATTTGTAATACTCCTAAATTTGTTTATTTTTCTTACGCATCGTTTTAGTCATGTACAGTTTTTTCCATTACACATAAACTCAAAAAAGCCAAAGCTTCACTTTTTTGTGTACCGTTCCATTTTAATAAACGTGAGAACAACCTCAACACAAAAAGCTGCTGTTTACAGTGCAAAAGCAAGTCAACTTGCTTGGTCAAGCAATATATACTTAAAACTGGACAAATTGCATCCTCCTATGTACTATAATGAAAAAAAAGCTGCCTACTTTGAAGCAGAAGCTAAAAGCAAAGCAATAAAAGCGGGTATTAAAACTGGAAACAACCAATATTACAGAAGTGCTACTGCTTCTGAGTTAAATGTACTAGAAAGGTTTATAGGGCAACCCCAAAAATCAATGGATACACTAGCAAAAAAAAGTTGTATTGATTTTTAACATCAACAAAAGATAAAATTTAGTCAGTTAAACCCAGTGCATAGT
Source organism: Hypsolebias martinsi (assembly GCA_031762355.1). Classification (NCBI taxonomy): domain Eukaryota; kingdom Metazoa; phylum Chordata; class Actinopteri; order Cyprinodontiformes; family Rivulidae; genus Hypsolebias; species Hypsolebias martinsi. The sequence goes on along the minus strand of JARVGQ010000759.1, from coordinate 34,684,498 downwards.
CATCTGTCCTAAATGTGGTACTGTGCCATGGAGCAGCTTAAACTACAAGCTTCACTAGACTTTTCAAAAATAATTTTGTTAAATTAATCTATTGGTTAGACCAACAACATAAATCAAGAAAAATAAGACACGTCACCGTTTTTCAGAAAGCCCCATCAAGACATGTTTGACCAGGAGGAGCCACCATTTTGTGGGTATTAAAAGTTTCATTACACAAGGCTTCGTGTAAAAACAATCACCTCCAGAGTAGTTCACATTGGGTCTTACAATTGTGCTACTTACAAAAAAGAAACACGTGTGCAGAAAGTGGCACGGCTTTACAAAACGTTTCATTTTCTGTTAGTCTTTCAGGCCATTCCACTGAGGACCCCCTGGGGGCCACGGTACCCACCTTGGGGAACACACACGTCCCCGATGGAATCCGCACCTTCAGCAGTAACGCCATGTTCCCAAACACGTCAAGAAGAATGATCAGTGCAGGCAGACGTGTGTTGTTTTACTGCTAATAAATGTTATTATCCCCGAGGGAAAGGCTGATTGTAACGTCCCTCCAGCTAAACAAATGCAGTTAGCAAAGCTTCAATGGGCTCTAGCTCAAATGCTACATTGGTTTCGCCGGAGCTGAAGCGAGAGAAACGGCAAGAAAATGGAGCTAGCTTCGGTTCGTGTGATGAGCTAATGTGAGTGTAACCTTAGGTATCTGGCACAGTAAAACAATGAGCTCAGAGAGCAGTCAGTCAACCTTGGCTAGCAGCTTGCTGCTGCATGCTGTGCTGGCTAACCGCACACAAGGCTAACGTTGCACACAAGGCTAACGTTAATGCTAACGAGTAGCCCCGTTAACAATGACAGTAAAGGGTAAAAAAAAAAAAAAAAAAACATGGAGAAACTTACCGACTTAACTGAGCAATTCTATTCCAAACCGTCGTCTGTCCATGGTGGTGTGTTCCACAAAAACCAACAAAATAATAATTTTAAAAAAAGTCAACGCAACGAGGCTAAATTATAATAAAAACCTGTTTAAAAAAAAAATCTGAAGCGAGACTAGAAACCAGTGGCAGCGCACTCCCCCAGACATCCAACACAAGAGAGGAGGGGAGGCCAGCGACTCACTGGACTTCTGCCATCACACTTCGAGGCACCGTCCACAGCGAACACAGACGAGTCCCAAAACGCATGTTTATCGCCGCGGTCTCGAGCCCGAACCGAGTCCGCTCGCCTTCCGCGACCTCCTCGCAATTAAATCCACAGGGAACTGCTTCCCATCCAGGTTAATTCCTTCCGTGTTCGCCGATTTCTGGACCGAGTACCGTGCTGGTTTCTTCGTGTGGAAACTGATACAATGTACTGTCGGCAGCAGCAGCCGGAGTGGTTCGGAAAACCAGGAGTGGAGTTAGCTCCCGGACCGAACCATGACACTCTGCCAGAGAGAGGAAAAGGTGGAACTGGATTTCATTATTCGCCTGGACTGAGCACTGCTTTTAACAGTTCAATTCAGTTTGGTTATATAGCGCCAAATCACAACAGAAGTCGCCTCAGGGCACTGCACAGAAACATTCATATACAGTATATAAAAAAGTCAGATCTGGTCAGTTATCTGAGGAGCCAACAGATTGCTTTGAGTTTTCACTTCACTGCAGTCTTTTCTCAGTCTCCCATAGCACAGAGGTAGCAGTGGAAAGGAAAAACTCCTTCTTGAGGAAGAAACCTCCAGCAGAACCAGGCTCAGGACAAGCAGACATGGCTGCGTTGGGCTGGGTTTGAAAGGACAGGAAGGAGAAAACGAACACACAGTGACAGATCCAGGATGGAGGCCATTTCTCCAGGAGGAAAGACAAAAAGACAGAAGTCATGAAAGAATAATTACAAACACAAACTATTCGTTTGTATGTATTTGTAACTGTTCATTTGATTAAATTATGTCAGTTTGTTCTCCAGTAGTCTTATGATTACTGCAGCAAAGGATACGGAATAGGTCAGGAAACCAAGCTAACCCATTAGCACCGGTACGGCCCGACTTGGCCCGGTTCTGAGCCTTTTCCATTAGCACCGGTACTTAGCACCTTTTGCTATTTTCGGGACCCCTGACTGTGTGTTTCTAACCAGAAGAGTAGGCACTAAAACGTGACATCAGAACACTGTCTGTCCCTGATTGGTCGGGGGCGGAGTCACTGGAGCTTCCAGAAACTTTTCAAACCATTGAGCCGCCATTTGCAATTTCTCGGACTGGAGCTAGACCTATTGTAAAGATTTTGAAAACAATGGCAACACCTTGGTTTAATGCTGACATGATGGCATTTTTTTGTGCTTGGTGGTCAACAACAAAATTCAGAGCGAACTTGATGGAGCACTGCTGGTCTCACTCGGTCCTCTGCCCATGAGCCTCGGAGCCAAGGCGTCATCTCCCCGGCTCCGCGTTCCACTGGTCACCGCGGAAGACCCTTCATGTTGCAGACTCGGGGCTCGGGCTCTGGATTCCAGCCTTGCGTGCTTAGAGCTCCATTGGTCACCACAAAGGATCATATGAGCTGGTGACTCGCAGAAGGCCGTTGCCAGACCCCGGCCTCACGTAATCATGAAGGATGAATTTCGATCCGGGCAGTCAAGCGGAACGGGACGGGTCTGGGATGGACGGTGGAAGCGTTTTTTAAATAAACTAGTATTTTGTTTTACATAAAATGTTTTTAAAAATCGCTGAAGCTATTTTAAAAAAGTGTTTGTTTGTTTTTTAATACATAAAATCTTTATAAAAATCGCTTCCACCGTCCGTCCAATACCCGTCCCGGTCCACCTGTCTGCCCGGGTCGGGGTTCGGCCTTCATGATTACACGGAGATTTTATTTGGGGCATGGTGCCTGATTTTACGCTTGCGCATAATTGTAAAAATGTAAATTAGATGGCCTTCCAGTAGTCTAGGTAGTTGGTGAACAGAACCAGGGTCTCAACCCTCCAATGTATTTTGGTGTTTATGCCGTAACATCAAAGTCAGACCTCTATGATCCAGCTAATAAAACTTTTACTTTTCTTTTGTTTTAGTGCCATTGACTTTAATTGAACAGACGCAACAATTGCTGATAAGACAATAAACAATAAAATCAGTTTGGATGTTTAACAACATTGATTTTGTTCATGCTCATGTTTGGGCTGCTGTTGATGTGTCATATTGTTTTACATTATTAGTGTTTAATGTATATCTTAGATCTTTTAGCGTACTATTTGCCGTCCGTTTAGCATATGTCTTTGATCCTTAAATACCCTTTCTCTTTATACTTTATATTTTTGTTATTTTGGGGGTAACTGGGACCTACACAATTTGGGGCATCTGTGGTTGAGTGAGTGGAGCAATTGTCCTCCAATGCAACAGTTGAGGGTTCAATTCCACCAGCAGTCACATGCTGAAGTGTCCCTGGGCAAGACACTGAACCCCTCACTGACTCCGATGTGTGTCCCATCGGTGTATGAATGTGATAAAGCTCTGATTAATCTTTGTGTAGATGTATAAAGTAGTAGAGTGCTGGGTACATGAGGGCACAGAATGTAGTGTAAACTGCTTTGAGTATCTTGATGAGACAGAACAGCGCTACATAAGTGCAGTCCATTTACCATTAATAATTTCATTCCACCTCATGTACCACATGTGATGCAAATGACAATAAAGATACCTGAACTTGAATTTTAAGTATCTGTTCATTACACTTATGTATAAACCATCAGTCTTTTGAATTCAAACTAGATATAAATGTCATCACCTAAAACTATAGATTTACTTTGCCCCTAGTTTAAGTCATTTGAAATCTACGGTGGTATCTATTGGCCATGTCTCAGTCAGTTTCTTGCATTATTTCACTTGTTCTACGGAATGTACCACATTAAAATCAATGTTATCATGTACCTGGCATTTCTGTATAGCTCTAATTCTGGCAAAGGAAACCTGTTGTTGTTTCTTAAGTGGTTTTATATACGGGTATAATAAAAAGGCCCGGTGATGGCAAACCTTTTTATTTAGCTCAGATGGTTATGTCACTTTTGTATTGTTGAGAAAGGACAACAGCTCAATAGTAACAAAAACCTATCGTCTCCATGCCGTGATGGGTTGGTCATCCATGGTGATAAAATCACTCACCTGTTCTGTAATCCTCTTGTGCCGTATCGCTGTCTCGTGGCAACTTGTCTCTTCTGTTTAGAGTTTCCTCTAAAGCAGTAGTTCCCAACCCTGGTTCCTGAGGAACACCGTTTTAGTTGTTTCCTGCTCCAACACGCCCGATTCAATCATTTAATTACTTCCTCAAGTTCGGAAGAAGCTGGTTAATCCATTCAAATCAGGTGAGTCAAATCAGGGAAACAAGTAAAACATGCAGGATGGTGTTCCTCAAGGACCAGGGTTGGGAACTACTGCAAAATGTGTTGCTTAATTGTGTTAGCTTTAGCTGGGAGAACTCAATGTACTCTGCCAAGTGTTTGGATTTGGTGTTGAATCTCATTTAGCATTTTTAAAATACAGTACAGTACTTATAGGCATATAGGCACATTACAGCCCTGTTTTATGACACAGCTGCTATATTGCAGTGCGGCTTTAAAGTTTAGTTCCCAAGCTGTTGTTTGGTCTACTGATGTGAACATTGATTGATAAGACTTTCATATGTTTTAGTATGAATGCTTTTTGCTTTATGTTGTATTAGTATGCTGAATTTTCTGAGAAATGGTCAAATAGTTTATCAAAATGCTGAAGAGCTTGAGTCGTTTGCAACTGCAGAAGTTTGTCACAACACCAACCAAATCGCTGGTCAGACTATCTGTAGGAAAAAACTCAGACATATTACATGAATCAAACAGTTGAGAAACTCACGTATGACATGTTATTAGAAAGTGGCAACCCTGAAACAATATTACAGACACTTCATGATGCACGAAATAAGATTTCCTTCGAAGAAGAGGCAGCACAACAAAGCCTGATGACCACACAAAAGGAAATCAATGCTTAAAACAAACCAGGCATGTTACCTGTACGACAGGCTGTCTTCTAATTTGACTGAAGTGAATATCTTACCAAACACCCAAGGGGCGATTTCTCTGAAAGCAACGAGTCATAAAATAAAAAAATAACTCAATTCAAACAATAAGACCCTTCCAGATATGTCACAGTTCTAACTCGCGCAGCTCGACAGATAACCTTTCATGTTTACCAGCTTCAAACGCTGCAAGAAGCTTTAAGTCGTTGTCTCGCTCAGTGCTGGTTTCCCAGGCAACGAGATCATGATAATGTTGCCTTTGACATGACAGAAGGAATCATCTCGCTAACAAACAGAGACAACAGGCACAGGGAGGGCTCGGGGAGAGGAAAGGGGGGGGGGTGGGCTGAATTAATGGACTCATTTTCACACAGGGGGAAAAGCAGCGGCGGCTACTCACCATCCTCCATCTTCCTCTATTGCCTCCAATGCATTCCTGCTGGCAGGCACTCTCTTGCTTTCCCAAGGGAACAGGCAGCCTCCACTGGAAAGCTAAATAACAGTCAGTGGCCAGTGGGGACTGGCAGGGACAGAAATCTGATGATGGCTGCCCTTCAAGGCTGCGGCTCTAAACCAGGCATGAGCGTCACACCATCTAAAACCTGAAATGAACAAGCCGTGTGGACGCCATGTGTTTTCCATCAGTGAAAAAAAAGGGCTAATCAGCCAGTCATGTGGAATCACAGAGGGCTTGGCTCAGTTCATGTGATCATCTTCCATTACTCAATGAAAGAAACTGTAAAACCTTGAAGCCCATTTCAGACAGACCCAATCTTTAGTTCTATAGAAAATGGGTCGAGTGACACTCTCTTTGCACATTTATAAATGACAGAAACCTTGTCCTTTCCTTGACTGACAGACTACTGAAATGACTTCAGGCATGAGCTAACATTTGTCTTCTCATTTAATCACCACCACTCGTTCTAAGAGAAATACTCTGACACAATGTTTTAAATTTAAAGGACATTTCACAATGTATTTTTTTTTTGTGTGTGTAATCTGACTGAATAAACCCTGCATGTTTTCAGAAAATGAGTAACAAGTTAGCAGTTTAGTTAGCTGAGAAACAAATGGACATGATGGAATACATTGGGTAGGATCTCACTGGGATGAGACTGTAGGCAACAAGGTGCCTAAATAAAGGTTGCAAAATGCAAGAAAATATCCAAATTTTCACTTGACATCACTTTGAATTGGTATGTTTTCACAAACCCCATTGAGTTTCACATAAAATTTGCCCAACGTTAATATATTGACATAAAAAACAAAGTTCTAATACTCTTGAATCATAGAAACTAAATTCATAAGGGTTCCAGATGATAACTCTGAGAGAAAACTTGTCTTGCAAGTTTTTCCTATGCATTTCATTGTTCATAATTCCAGCAACACAAGGGCAAAACCCTGTGCTCCTGAAGAAATGTCAAGAACCTCCACAAACCTTTTAGAGTTTTAGGACATTTCAGTAAGTTCTTCATGATTGTTGTTTGCACTATGTCTCCAACATTTTCCTCCCAGTGACATAGAAGCTTATGCCTCAAAGTTCATGCTCAGTAATCAAGGTAGAGAATCCAACAAAGTTCAGTCCGGTCATTTGGACGGTTTCTTTTTTTTCATCCAAAGGACTTCATCAGTCCAAAGGACTTCATCAGTTCAAGGAGCCCCAACAAACTAAGTCCCACAAGTAGTACACCCACATAGTGGACCAACAAGTTTGCTGGTGTAAGATGGTTTCTGGGGCCCGCCGTCTCCCCTGCCAACTCATCTGAAACAGTCGTGACCAAAGTGGTCCAAAACATCAACGTTTTGAAGTTCGTCAAAGTTCATGAGCACAAACTTTAATGTTTTGAACCACTTTGGCTATGGCAGCCTCAGAGGAGTTGACAGGGGAGAGGGCGGGCCCCAGAAACCATAATAATAATAATAATCATTTTATTTAAAAGCGCCTTTCAGGACACCCAAGGACACTTCGCAGCAAGAAACATATCACAGAGATTGTGTAAAAACAAACAAGCACAGTGCAAACATCGGCAGGAATAAATTGAAATATAAAATAAAGAAAGAATATAAAATTCAAAAGAATATAAAATACATTTAGTAAAGTTAAGGATAAGAGTCTAAAGAGATGTGTTTTCAGAGCAGTCTTGAACAGAGAAAGAGAGGTGGTCTTTTGAAGGTCTGGTGGTAGAGAGTTCCAGAGTTGAGGGACAGAGCAGGTGAAGGCCCTGCTCCCCATGGTGGAGAGGCGGGCAGAGGGTACATGGAGATGTAGCAAAGAGAAGGATCTGAGAGAGCGAGATGGGATGGAGATTTGTAGGAGGTCAGATAGATAAGGAGGGTCAAGGTTGTGGATAGCTTTGAACGCGAGAAGTGGAATTTAATAAACAACTATCCTTCCTTTATAGAGGTATCCTTTTTTTTATTTAGTGACACATGGGCACCAGTGAGTCTTGTGACCTGAAAAGGAAGAAGTGGCTAAAACATAATGGATTTAGTGTTTACTGTAGTTCAGATATTCTCCTTAGGTTGTTTTAGTCATTTATGTCCTCAGCTACAGCAGAGGGGCACCCACATGCAAACTAATCTCATGGGAGTGGGGTGTCAATGGCAACAAAACAAGCGTGCAACCGGAAAGGGTAGGAAAAGCCTGAACAGCTGCTGAGCTGGCAGTGCAGCGACAACGTTACAGTAATTGTTGAGGTTTTCTGAAAACACAAGCACCGCTTGTATCGTTACAATCTCTACAATCCCCCGCTACTTGTGAGACATTTTACAGTTCTGTTAAACAAAAATTGAGAAATAAATCCCATGTATGTATCCATGTAATATTATTTTATATATTTGTCCTAAAAAGGTTTCAGTGTGTCTAAATTTCAAATCCACAAAAATGCTTTAGGCCGCCTTTCCATCACTGCATTTCAGTAAGAAGTGCTTATGACATGTCGCACAACCAGTGTCTAATGCAGCTTAGTAATTTGTGTGAGTTTTTCCATTCCCTCAAAGCTGCTGACGTTCTAACAGGTCAACAGAAACAAGACCGTTTCTCCCTTTAAATAATGCAGGTGGTGTCTGGTGTCCAGACCTGCATTTATCACTATGACTCATTCAAAAAGCTCAACACTTAAGTCCAAAATGAAAGACCTCTCAGCTATTATACCTTTCTCTATTAAAACTGTCTGTTTTGTCATCTACTCTCAGCCATGTCCCGTTAACCTGCAATGTTACTTTATTGTTATTGCCATAACAAGTCATGGATGTACACAGTAATGAGCAAATAGTGGTGCAAAAGAACTGTGCAATAAATGCATTAACTGAGCCTTAAACTTGAATTCATAGTTTTCATAAAGTTACATCCTTATGGATTGCATCCTAACACCAAAGTCCATGCTCAATAATCCAAGTAACAATCCAACAATGTCAGGTCATCTGGATGTTTTATTATTTATTTATTTTTGCTGTGTACAGCACTTTGGTCCTAAGGTTGTATAAAGTGCTTTATAAATAAAGTTGGTATGGTATGGTATGAGACATTTTGACCTTCATCCAAAGAACTTCTTCAATCTGAGGAACCACCAAAAAATTGATTCCCACAAACAACATAATCCGTAGTGGAAAAAGTTTACTGGTGCTAAAATGGCCTCCGGGGAGCGCCCTCTCCCCCTTTTTTCCCCACTGTGGGAGTGAGCTATTTTTATTTACACGGAAATTGACACTGACAGATTTTGTGTACATGCATCCGCAGAAATCCACCCCCCCCCACACACTTCCACAAATCTGCTGTAGTTGCCGTGCCAGGTGCTGTGTGCTGACTTGGGCCACTCCCCTGTAAGGACTTTCATTTGGGCTACAAGCTCCACACCAGTCGGTCACTGAGCAGACCAGAACCGAGTCAACGTTCTACTCTGTGATAATAAGTAGCCGATTAACAGTAGGTGTGGCAGTATGTCCTGTAGGCTTTGAATGCACCACACAAGTGCTTGAACTTAATTGGGTGTGGTGCTGGCTGCCTGTGTATAAAGGGCCCTCCCTCATTGGGTTG
>JARVGQ010000759.1:34656550-34667612 GCA_031762355.1 Hypsolebias martinsi | reverse complement strand
TGTTTTTTGTTAAGCACTTTGGTCACCATCACCATGGTTGTGTAAAGTGCTATAGAAATAAATAAATGAAATGAAATTTATGTGCATTAATGGCCTCACACCGTCATACCTCTCTCTCTGAGCCACTTCAACCATATGTTCTTTCTCAGGTGCTGAGATCATCTGACCAACTGCATTTGGTTGTACCAAAAACCAGGCTGAAGCTCAGAGGAGATTGAGTCTTTTCAGTCAGGGGCCCTAAACTCTGGAACAGTCTAGTCTGCCTCCCAACATTAGACAGACCACTTCACTTCCTCTTTTGAAATCTCTTTTAAAAACACACCTGTTTTCACTGACATTTAACACAGTTTGATTTAATTTAGTACCGATATTTCATTGTTCCTCATTGTTTTTGTGTTATTATAGTTTTAATTTGATGCTTTTAATTATGATCTCGTTATACGTATTTTTCTCTTTAACAACTTGATCTTACTGTTAAATACTTTGGTAACAGCTGCTGTTTTAAATGTGCTTCATAAATTTGACTTCACTTAATTCTTTGGGCCCAATTTTCTCATTTCCCACCTTTTTTAATGTATTTTTCATCTATACCATGAACCCTGTACATTTTAGTGTTAACAGTTCAATAAAGTGATAAATACGTTTTTAGCCTTAGAGTATGTGGCATGGAAATAAAAAGAGTAATAAGAGGCTTTTCCTCTGCTCTATTCAAGGTAATTGTTCATCAGTCTTGTCTGTTTGTTGAAGTTATATTGTATTATAGGGATTTTGCTGTAATTGAACAACCACCACCTGCAACACAAACACAAACATTTAATCTGTGTTGCTATGTCTGTTTACTTGGGGTCATAGGTTAGGCAGGAGGTGGGATTATGCATCATCATTTTCCAAAAATTTTGTTTTGCCATTACAAACACGAAAAGAACCCCCCCCCCCCCACACACACACACACACACACTTTTTTTTAAAAGTTATTTTGAAATTCATATAAAAAATACAGTTTGGGGGCTCCTGAAATAAACTATAAACCTCACAATCTCCATGTTTCTGCATGTTTTGCATAAAAGCAGCAGACGAGCAAACTGTCTCCATCCATTTTTGCTGAACTCGGCTAACTCGCTGCTGGCTCTGGCTAAGCTCAATTCACTAAAACTATCCTTTTAATTAATCTGCACTTGAAGCTCGGAGATTAGTTTCCCAATGCAGCATTGTGCGTGTGTTAAGTCTTCAGATGTTGCTCACTTTTGCAGAGGCTCCACTGCATGGAATCCGGCTGTCAAATAGTCTTCAATGAGCAAATATTGACAATATCCTTTCCAAAATATTTCCTTTGTGTTGCCACCCCGGTCCGACAGGCAGCCCTCTGTGACGGATTATGAGATGGATGAGCCATAAGCTGCTCCAAGGTTGTATTGTTTCACAGCCTGCCACCACCTCTTCTAAGTGCTCCAAAGCCTAATTCTTCTTGCGGGCCGTGAGGAGGGGTGGTGGTGGTGGAGTGGGGTTGGGGGATGGGACCTCGTGCCCTAAAATCAATCAGTCTCTCAGCAAGCACACAACGGTCCTGCTGCTTCTACAACTGGAAACTTGGCTTGATGAGGAGGAGGGCATACTGCTGGAATGGAGTCAATTACATTTCATTTCAATCAGGAAATTCAGCCGGGCATCTGTTTTTTCCCACAGCCCAAACGATGACTAACAACATTAGCTCTTTTTTTAATTATTATTTATGTGTCCGATTGAATGTAAAACCTCAGCTAAGTGGATGAACATTGGATGGTGACAGGAGTTTCAGCAGGAGGTCTCGCTGCAGAAACAGGTGGTGCCCAAAATTGGACGACAGAACGTTTGTTTTATTGCTTCATCTACCCTGATTAGTTTCTATCCTGTGCTCACCAGCAGGGTGGTGGTTGTGTGTTGCAGCATGAAGAGACTCAAACACATCGATGACGATAAGACGACGAAATAGCACCTTTAAAAAAAAAGCTTGGGAGCCTACTTTAGGAAGGAATCACACAGCACTGTTTCCAAAGAGAGCCTGAGCAATATAAATACATAGAGCACTGATTTGAAAGTTGTCCATTTTAGGAGCTGGACTGTTTTAGTGCTGAGCCATGCTCCATAATGCACAGCAGTTCTGCACTGTCCTGCTGAAATAATCAGAGGTGGAAGCTTATATTTGGCAGTAACTGTTCCATCGTGTTGGACAATTTACCATTATGCACCAATTCAGTGGATCTTACACTTTTTACAAGATGATGTTTCTCAGAACATACTAATCTCTTATTGTACCATCTAAGACATTAAACCACAGTAGCACCAACACATATTTGATACAATCAAGCAAACTGGCCAACCCTCTAACCATGATGTTGGCAGAAAGGTTTAGTTTAATGTGATGGTTCCACTTATTTGTTATTGAGAACAGCACAACACACACTGTGCTCTTTGTTCTTCTTCTGCACCACAGCTGAATACAAGTTTGAGACTATTTGAATCAGACCACTACTTTTCTCTCTATGATTTAACCCTACATCAGTTTTATCTTGCAGATTGATACAAAATTATCTTCTGATTGCCACAGTTACTAGACTTGTACGGTTTTGCAGAGTGACTTCCGGGAAACTTGGCTGCAAACCTTCAAAATGCATTGAAACTGTAATATATAATTCACTTATTGTCTTGGATTTTTAAGAGACTCCCAACTAGTCACCAACAGTCACAGTCTGGTGAGATGATGCTTCAAAAGACTCTGGTTTTGTATATTAAAACAAATGAACTTTGGATTCGTTTTAGAAGTTGATTTTCTTCATCACAATTCTGATTAAATAAGCTTTGTAGATAGTTGCACCATTATGGTTCTTGTTTGCATTGTCCTACCTGCTGTAGTTCGACTTTTTGGGAGCATTTGTGAATGTATGAATAACAGCTTTCAGCTTTCCCTGAGTCCACATTCTCTGAATCTCATACTGATACGTAATTTGAAAACACGCTTGTGTTAAAGACCAGCTGTTTGCAAGACAATTTTAGTGTCAGATTTTTACCACTATCAGATAGCTGTTAATAATCACATCTCAGGGAAAAATACAGAGGGAGTCCAAGCTATATCCCACTGGGCTGTGACTATTGGCAACTTGTGAATGGAGACCACGAGGGAGTTTCCAAAATCATTTAAAAAACTCACGAGGGTAGGGCCAGTTTCCTAGGGTGAGGTGCAAGCGCCACTCTCAGGTTACAGGAATTTTGAACATGCTTCAAAAATGTGCGTTCTATACATACTCCCAGCATGTTTTGCCTGCAGTCTGTGCAACATTAGTGATATGTATGCAAACATGTCAATACAGTACTGTGCAAGTAAACATTTGGGAAAGCATATTTTCTTGCAATTGCATATCTCCTTCTAGTTGTGAACAGTCCCAGTAAGCCTCATATGAAGAAGGTACAAATGTCTGGAAAGGTAGGCTTTATGTATGCATGTGCATGTGAGCAGAGCTAATACTAAAACCTGTTAATGTTCCTTTAACTTTAAAAACAAGATCAGTAAGATCAGTATTTCCTTCAAGCCAAAGGGAAGCATCAGGTACTTTGGTGTTTTCCAAAAACTAAATAAATGTATGATCCACTACAGGGTTCTTGGCTCTGAGAACTTGTCAGAGACACGCAGCCGAGCCTCCTGGAAGTTAAAGCTCCAAGCCAAGAAATATTCTGGCAAACTTACCTCCACTTAACAATATTTAGCTAATTTTTCACATCTTTTTCCTCATCTCTTCCTCCAAGAAACTGAATTAAGCACCATGTTGACCAGATGACTTGCGGCTCCAAATTCATCCGTGAGTTCCATGCAGCTCAGGCCTAAAAAAAGATTTAAATGGATCACGTTGAGCTTTTCTTCCACACAAGAACATCACACCATCTTTTGTGCATGAAAAACCAACAGCACATGATCTCATGGTGTTGACCTAAAGAGGCTTAGGGAAAAAACTGCATTTGCTTAATTGTTGAGCGTAGCAGCAAACAGTCCTTGTTTATGTGAATGTGGATGTCTGTTCCTATCTGGAGAAATGCCCCCTGATCTGAAAGACAGAAAAGAAAAAGGCCACCCACAGGGCAAGTAACTGTCATCGCTAATTCACTGGGGGCTCAGTTCAGTCAATTCTTGGGCAACCTCTCTGACAAAAAAAAAACCCACCTTCCATTGAAGATCTTCACAAAAGAGACCTCTTACATTTTCTGGCTGAGAGATTACTGGGAGGGCTGGTGCAATTATGTTCTCATGCTGAATGGAGAGGAGCAGAGTTGTGTTTAATCTGCAACTCAAACAAGACTAAATCTAAGCTAATCAACAATGAAATACAATGCTAGACGCAGGTTAACAAAACATAATAACACGAGATGGATGTGTTGGTGTGTTTGTGTGAATCGCACTATGCTGTTTCAAACACACCCTCAGGCTTGAAAGAGCTTAGTCAAAGAGCCATTCAACACATTTGGGATGAATAAACACAGCAATATGAAAATTACATTGTGCATGAAATATATTAGTAACATCCTGTCACAATGCCCTTTATTAAGAAAAATGTCAAACAATAAAAAGTTGCTTTAATATAAGCATTAACTATGTAATTTATTCAAACATGAATTTCAGTCTTTGTGGTTTACAACATTCCTTGGTTGTTTGTTTAGGAAAACTTTGTATTTGATATTGAGATACTGAGACTATAGAATATAAGCATTTAAAAGCTTTTATCTTTTACCTAAAGGTTCTGTCACTCTTATTCATTTAAGTTTTAATATGTTGTCTTAGACATTAACCACAATGCAGAAGTTGAAGCAGCAATAACAAAAGCGCCCCCTGTAGGATGCCTGCAGTACAAGTTTAAGTCCACGTAAACAAATGGGATAGTTGCCCAATAATAAACAGAAAATATTTTGACTGTTTTTGTTCAGTTAGGAGATCATAGGCAGGTCTTTCAACCACATTACTAGTGTGCTAACTCTAGCTTAATTTAATTTAAAAAATGCAGTCACCAAAGTTTGGACAGCAAAAAGAGGCAGAGACACATGGTCCATTACAGTGCCTTGCAAAAGTATTCAACCACCTTGGCTTTTTACCTATTTTGCTATATTACAGACTGTTTTTAAATAGTATTTTTAACTTGAATTGTATGTGATGCATCCACATTAAATATTCAAATTGGTAGAGTGAAATGAGAAAAATATATAAAAAAAAAAAAAAAAAAAAAAGGAAATCCATCCAATTATCTACACTTGTTCTGAAATCAGGTTGCGGGGGCAGCAGCTTGAGCAGGGAGGCCCAGACATCTCTTTCAACAGCCACCTCTTCCTGCTCTTCTGGGAGGATTCCAAGATGTTCCCAGGCCAACAGAGTGACAGAGTCTCTCCAGCGTATCCTGAGTCTTCCCCAGGGTCTCCTCCCAGTTGAACATGCCCAAAGCACCTCCATAGGGAGGTGCCCAGACAGCATCCTTACCAGATGCCTGGACAACTTCAACTGGCTCCTCTCGATGTGGAGGAGCAGCGGTTCTACTCCGAGTCTCTCCTGGATAACTAAACTTCTCACCCTATCTCTAAGGGTGAATCCAGGTACCCTGCAGAGGAAATTAATTTCAACCGCCTGTATCTGAAACCTAGTTCTTTAGGTCACTATCCAGAGTTAGTGGCCATAGGTGAGGGTAGGAATAGACCAACTGGTAAACAGATAGCTTCACCTTACACATCAGCTCCCTCTTTACCACAATGGATTGGCACAAAGTCTGCAATACTGCAAACGATGTGTCCATCCATCTGTCAATCTCATGCTCTATTCTTCTCTCACTTGTTAACAAAACCCTAGGATACTTGAACTCCTCCACTTAAGGCAGAATTTCACCCTTGACCCGAAGAGAGCAATTAACTTTTTTCCAACTGAGGACCATGGCCTCAGATTTGGAGGTGCTCGTTCTCATATCAGCCACTTCAAACAGTAAAAAATCACTCCAGTGAGAGCTGGGGATCACGTCATGATGACCAGAGAAGGACTCCTGAGGCCACCGAACCTGACTCCCTTGCCCCCTGGCTGCACTGAGAAATTCTGTACAAGAAGGTTATGAATAGAATTGGTGAGAACAGGAAGTCCTGGTGGAGTCCAACTCCCACCCTGAAGGGATTTGATTTACTACCGGAAATGTGAACCAAACTCTTGCATTGCTTGTATAGGGACCGAACAGCTCGTAGCAACATGCCCCCAATCCCATACCTGCGGGGCACCCCCCACAGTGTTTCCCAAGGAACATGGTCTAACACCTTTTCCAAGTCCACAAAACACGTAGACTGGATAGGCTAACTCTCATAACCTCTCAAGGACTCTAGTGAGTGTAAAGAGTTGGTCCAGTGCTCCACAGCCTTGATGGAACTCTTATTATAATCCTGGATTTGAGGTGCGACCAATGATCATACTCGCTTCTTCTGTAAACCCCTGCATAAACGTTACCAGGGAGGAAAAAGAGAATAATGCCTCTATATTTGGAGCACAAAATCCAAACCCGCATGTTGAAGAGGCCACCCCAGTCTGCCAATCCAGTCGCACTGCCCCTGATGTCCATGCAATGTTGCAAAGACATGTCAGCCAAGACAGCTCCACAACATCCAAAGCCTTAAGGAAATCAGGGCCAATGTTGTCCACCCCTGGAGCCCTGCCGCCACGGAGCTTTCAAACTACCTCGGCCACCTCAGCTATGGTTACGGACAGGCCAACCTTAATTCCACCAATTCAGCTTCTTCCGTGCAAGAAGTGCCGGTGGAATTGAGAAGGTCCGAGAAGTATTCCTTCCACTTCCTGACGACATCACTGCTTGAGGTCAATTCCCCCCCCACCCACTTTCACTAAAGTGCTGCTTTCCCCTCCTCAGCCACCTGATAGTTTGCCAGAATTTCCTCAGAGTCTATTGAGAGTCTCTGTCTAAGGCCTCACCGAACTCCTCCCACATTCAAGCTTTTGCCTCAGCAACAACCAAGGCTACGGACCGCTTGGCCCTTCAGTACTCCTCAACTGCCTCTGGCGTCCCACCTGCCAACGAGTCCTGATCGGACCCCTTCTTTAACTTGACAGTCTACCTAACATGGGGGTACACCAACGAGTTTGTGGATAGCCACGAGAAGCACTGACAACGTTTCATCCACAGCTCAAGGCTGCCACCTCTAGCTAGCCTGTTTGTTGTGTGCCGGTAGCTGGGTGAAGGACATTTAGGTAGGCAGGGAGCTTGGTTCTGTTGAAAGGGTGGGACACCCTCCTTGTATAATGGTAGGGGAACCACTGAGTTCCATCCAAAATAGTCAATGTAAGAACGTTTGTTTAGACAGAGGATGAGGTTGGTTTGCTCAACATGTTTAAAAGGGTGCGCAGGACAAATAACGCTCTACTACCTGCCATTGTAACTGTTGTTCCTCTGTTAGTGCACCACAGAAAAACCATTACCGGTAAATGCAGCCATTTGAAGGTGAGCACACGTAATTTCACACCTCTGCTGGGTTGTGTGCGTGTTCCCAAAAACCTCCAATAAGACCTACATTCAGCAAGCTTCAGTTTAAGAGAAAACGAGTCCTGGTGTTGTTCACACAAATGGTGAAATGACAGCCAGAAAGCAATGATTTCATCAAAACTGTCGTTGTGTAAAAAGGATTTGAGAGTTATCTTTTACAAATACTCTAAGGGCTACCATATGGTGCAACATCTTCTTAAAAAATATTTGGCATGCATAGTGAAAGGCAGTATTCCTTCAAGGAATGCTACGTTCTTTTATTTTTTAAATTTTTTATAAATAATTATCAAATTGGTAGAGTAATTGAAGAACTTGAAGAACTGTTACAACAAATTTGTAAATCTAGCACATAATTAATTAAATGAGCCTACTTTTATTTCTGATGCTTTTGGGTTACTTCAAAACAAGAAACACACAAAAATACCATGGCACATTTGGTTTTGTCATGCAACCTACTATGCTTCAAACATGATGACACATCCGTTACAAACAACATATTTACTGTATGACACAATGTTACTTTCTGCTGTTGCCATTAAAATTGCACATTAGACCATGTCTGAGCTGTATAAACATGAACCAGATAAAATCTTAAAGCCCAGGCCCCTGAATGACACAACGACCTACAATTACTTTCAATCTGAAGTATTACTTAAAAAGAACCCTTTTTGAGTTGTTGTTCTCCAAAACATGATCTTGTCTCAGAGAAAAGTCTAAACTTGATTGAAGTGATTATCTGCCTGGGTATGTTTGGAATGCACATTCAACCCGCTAGTATCAACCTCTGCTGTATGGAAAATGTGCAGACGAGTGATGAAATGAAAAGGCAAATAATCCACAAGAACAAAAAAGAATACGATTAGCTATTTTTCCCTTTATGAAGTAGTTCAAGGTCAATTTATTCTTGATTATCAGCCACAGTTCTGCTTCGCCTCAGCTTGTGCTGTGTTTGTCAGCTCATTATAGTACACCGTCTACCACGAGCTGCATACTTCAGCCTCTGGTATCACTGCCACGATCTTGTCTTCACTCTTCCTTCCTGGCTATTCTTGACTAAACCAACATGTGTGCTGCAGAGTTTAAATTTTGCCAATCACCACAGACATTCTGAAAATCTAACAGAGCTGCACATAAAAACACAGAGTAACAAAATGTAATTACTACATCAGCTGCGATAGAAATAAGCAGCATTTGTTTGTTAGTATGTTCAGTGTGGCTAACAGGTTTGAAGTGTTGTGGTTTTGAGCAGGAAGGACACACCCAGGACAGATAATGCATGCTGCTTAGACTAAAAACATTGCCATGTCCAAGTGTTATCCTCAGTGTTGACTTGTTGCTACATGTAGTGAAAGAAAAAGATGAAATTCCTACCAAAAGTCTGCAGGCTTATCAAACAATAGTTTAGACTTGAAGGACATTTTTTTTACCATGTTATGATGGCAGCAGTAATTTGCTTCCTTTAATGGCATTATTGAGAGAGGGTGGGGCAGCTTGCTGGTCAATGCTGCAGTATCGTAATTTTAGAGGCTGCAGGTCCGAGCCAAGGTTGGGCATCAAGCGCAAAACAATTGCCAATTCTTTTGTGCAAGCTAGATCGCTGTGGCGACCCCTGCAGAAAGGAGCAGCCAAAAAAAAAAAAAAAACAACAACAATAGCATCATTGTAAACCAAACAAATAAAATAATACAGCACAAACAAATAAAACATACAAATCAGTCAAAGGAGTGTGCGGCTTGGGGATGTTGGATTGCAGAGATGAACCAGGGTCAGCTATTTTCAGCTTTTTATTTCTGTTGCTAGTCGCCCTCAGCGCCATTCCCCCCGCTGCTGTAATAAAATGGTTTACTGAAACGAATGACAAGGCTGCCTTTTTTTTTTTGTTTTTTTTAACAAAGTGCTATTGTTTGTGTAAATGCAGCTTTACGTGTGAGCAGGGCATTGACAGGACTGGTGAGCGATTCAAAAAGCATTTCTCTTGTGGCTGTTAAGTTTTTGAACAAAGATCATTTTCTTTTCTTATTTTGGTTATTATACCTAATTAATAAAAAAATATTGCAACAATTCAGCAATGTTCTCTGAACATATAAAACCCAAGAAAAGCAACTTAACACCTTTTATTTGTGTAAACTGAGTCAAAGAAAAAGCATAGAAATTTGTCAAAACAACTCTTTACGTTAATGTATATCTTTGCAGTGACTAGCATTAACCAAATATTTCTTGTGTGTATTACCAACACATGTAATTAAAACCAAAGACTGGGCAAACACTGGTAATACAGCTCAGTCCAGACTGAGACCAATTTGTTTGAGAAAAGATAATTTGCCATGTTCCTCCAGGGCTTTTTCCTCCAGTGTCAGTCTGCAGCTGACGGGCGCAGCCCCTTCTTGGCACCCTGGTGATAGTGACTCTCCAGCTTCCCTGTGTGAGAAGAGGGGGAGGGAAAAAAGGGGAAGGGTGGGAGGGAAGAGAAGAGGAAGGGATGAATCAAAACACCATCAAAGGGACAGAATGACCTTTCTGAGAGCTCAAGGCCTGCTGATTACAGGCGGCCTTGGGTTGATGCACAGAGACAGGCAGATGATGAAGGAAAAGACCAATGAGACCTTTTGTTCTACAGCAAAAAGAGATTAGGAAATAGCTTTTGTTAGCAACAGAACAAGACGTACTTCAACTCAGCTATTCAGTGTGGACGTTCATTCAGCACAATCCAATGTCAACAAAGGAAAAAAAATGCTGGAATTTTATTAAAACTCAGAACTTCAATTAGATGCATCAAGTCTTTTTTTTCATTTGCACAAAGTACAATGCATTACTGCAATGAAATAAAACAAGTAACAGTGTTTACTTTGACTAGCAAGACTGGACAAAAAAGGCTGAAAATGCAATGCTAAAATCAAGTGTTGATAACAAAGTGTGTTGTGCAATAGTTTAAAAGGAGCTAAACACTATCTAAAATGCAATAGGAGAAAGTTCAAATCATGGTGTTTAAAGCTGGACTGTATCAGATTTGATCTAAAGAACAACCAATTGAATTGAAATTTCAAATGCTCTTGTTTATTTTAAATTTACTTATTTGATTTTTTTGGTACACACACAAATCTGTTTTACCTTCACTGGATGACATGATGACGTCAGAAGCATAAAAACACTGCCGATTTCAGCTGAAAATACATATATATTGTGTGCACAGAAATAAAATGGGCGGCTAATACTGATCCCTGTGGCATGCCTTTATATAATGTGATGAAAAAAATGCAGTGAAAGCAAAAATGAAACCCAACAAAAAGCAGGAAAATGACCAATAACTAGCAATTACTATATTAAAACTTGTCACAGTTGTTTTGTTAATTTTTATTAAAATAATGTTTTGAGAAGTAGTAATTAAAACATGAAGGTAACCTGATGAACACTTGGATGGATAATCTGCACTTTAAGTTTAATCAAAACATAATACCGTATTTTCCGGTGTATAAGTCGCAGTTTTTTTACTAATTTTCATGTCCTGCGACTTATACAGCGGTGCG
>JARVGQ010000759.1:34349670-34366531 GCA_031762355.1 Hypsolebias martinsi | reverse complement strand
AGTTTCGAGTTACGGCCGAAAATCCGGACTTACGGCGCCATGTGGCCGGTGCTCCGAGTTACGGCAAAATCGACCTACGGCCGTGCCTTAGGTCCGGAACCCTGCCGTAAGTCGAGGACTACCAGTAGTTTGTTTTACAAAGGTGTATTAATTGAGCAAATCTGTATGGCTGTAACTGCAACATACCAGTTAGTTTTTGTGATGTGTTGTGATGTGTAGTTATATCAACTACAACAACTGACGGTAATATTTTCAGATCGGGTTGCTATAAAATACTAACATGTCGTTTTTTTTTTATTTTTCTTGCTAATATGTCTTTTATTCTATTCGTTTGCGTGTCCGTCTGTTAAATTAACTGCATTACATTTATCACTGTATACTATACTTACAAATATATGTGAGCTTAGTATATCCAAATGGTCAAAACCTTGTTTTTATTGCTAAAATTTTGCGTAATATTTAAATCTGCAGATATTTGATAAACTACAAACGTGCAAGTGGCACACTCATCAAAACACCTTTGTTGTATTGTTGGGAATACAACTTATTTTGCTGTTAATATTGTTTGACTTCAAGAACTAAAGCAGCCAAAACAGAGTTTTTGAGACAAAGCGAGCATCGAGGAGCTACACCTCAGCTGGGTTGACTTGGAGCCTCAATGACTCTGATTGTGTGACGGACGTTTCCCTCATATCTTTTTAAAAACAAGATGAACTAACTCAGTTTGGTGACCCTCACCTAAAATCCTTGGTTTTTGGGAAAACATACCGCTCCATTTTCCAAACTTACACTCTGTTAAAAGAAAAAAATAAGAAATGTTGTTGTAAATAGCTTTATTGTTCTTAAGCTCTTACAAATCCCATACCTTTGAAACTTTGGCATGCAAAAATATGGACAATATGTATTCTTTCAGGAAAGTGAAAGCTTTATTTTTTCATTCGTTTCTGTTTTCTGCCTCTAGTTTTGCAGTTTAACATTACCGGTAATATGTCTAAAACTGAATATTTTGTCTAAAGTGTTCTTGGTAGGCATACTTGTAAATGTTTGCAGTACTTGGATAGGAAGGATTAGGACCTTTTTGTGAATACATCAATATGTTTATAGATATTTGCTTGAATTTTTTTGTAAAACAGAAAAAAATGTAAGATTGTAAAAATAATTAAATGACCTATTTTGTTTACTACGTTGGTTAAAAACAGTTTTTTCTTTCCGAATGCACTGAAGAACTACTAAAGTGAATAAACACTTAAAAAAAAAAAAACTTTAACAGTTTAGTTTGTAACTGTGCTGTATAAAACTACAAAAGCCATGTTGTCACTTTAAATTAATTTGATCTTAAATGACCCACATCACGGTTAAGGACAATTAAATCTCAATTAAGATGACTATAATAAAATTACGTCACGTACGACCTTTGTTTAAATCAACTAAACTATGTTTTTGTTTCATTTTGTGCTTTAAATGGACTTTTGTCTCGACCGAGGTTTATCTGAATTTGTTTGATAATGATCCGCCAGGTTGGAGCTAAACGAGATATTTGAGCTTCACAAACACAATATTAATTAAAAAAATTCTCTCTTTCTTCTGTGCTTGTTTTCACCCGGTGTGCTTCTCAGCTCCAGAATAATGAAATCAATAAGTCATCAATATTCAGAGCCATTGTAATGATGTGGAAATGAGGCTGGTGGGCTTTGCAGTGTCATTAGTTAAATTCAATCTGTGCGTAATTCATTAGGCAGGATATGGACTTCCACTCGCAGAGACACAAATACTGTATATATTATATCAGTCTGATAATAATTATACCATTGCACTGATTTTACGATGGTGTTGGTTGCTGCTGGTAAATTGATCATTATAGACATAAAAAAAAATCAAAGCAAGTTGCTGAACAGAACTCTGAATAGGTATAACTCAGTCATTTTTATACATATTCGGCTAACATTTGATGTGGTAGTAGCTGAGAGTCATCCCAGAGGTGTTCTCAGAGAGCTAACTAGTTGCGAGTCATCGAGCAATATGTAATTCTTAAAAAAATCCTGCTTTCATCCCGCAGTCTTTTCTTACTTTTCTAATTTAGCAATCGATTCGATAAACTGTTAAAAGTACTGATCTATTTAAAGTAGTTTTCTGAGAAAGTTATGAACAGTTAGTATCTTACCTGTTGTAGACAGGTCTTTGAGTGACCTCATTTTATTGAAATAGTTTAATTCTGATTAGATTGTAATAATCCTCTAATAATTTGCAAGCACAAAAAGCGACTGCAGCATAGCGCAAGGCTTTTCAACTGGCGGCCCGGGGGCCAAATCAGGTCCACGGTTGAACTCAGTTCGGCCCACTATTGGGTTCATTTTTAAATAAAACTAGAATTTCAACCATAAATCAAACTTACTTAATGACAATAACGCCTGCATGTCCGGCCCCTAAGCTCTTGGCTTTCAGCAACTGTGCCCCCCTGAGCAGTTTAGTTGAATAGCCCTGCAGTAGTGTTTCTGATGCATGCAAATGGTGCACGTACTTTGTTTGTTTAGCTTGGTTACCATAATTTTTAAACGTTTTTCATGCAACTAATACATTTTATTTTTGGAAAACTCCTAGGTCTGCAAATTTTAGACTAAAGCCGCAGTTGAATGACCCTAAACTTTCTCCAGGTAATTTTAGAGTTAAATGTTTCTCCTCAGACAGATTAGTTTTTAGATGATCCGGGTCAAGTTCTTTCTGAAGTCTTAGATACATTTTCAGGTCATAGTTAAACATAATCTTGACTGAAATGATTTTATTCTTAAAAAAAAAAAAAACTACAAATCACTGCAGTGCAGACAATATACTGTCTGCAAGTTTCAACCATCCAGGTTTTTATTACCATACTTGCAGCTGTACACTTTGCACTACCGTATAAGTCTAATAAAGTCTAATAAAGTGGAAAAAACATAAATATGTTGCTTCGCCGTATAAGTCGCTTCTATTATGCGTTACCGCTGATGCATCACATTTGTCACCGCGGCGCTGACCACCCGGAAATGCGGGCCAGTGTACCAAAAATCGATTGGCTGCTAAATGGCAGCCAGGGGAGCATGCACGGGAGGTCTTTAATGAGAATTTAACCAGACTAACTCTTGAAAACAGTTATTTGTTTGCTTGAAATTATATCAAAGTTATGTCTCAGTGTAACTTTCCCTTAATAAATGCACTTTGATGGTCAAATCAGCTGTATTTCAAAAGTCAAATTGCGTAAATGGGAGCGTGCAGAGGGATGACTCGCTGTGCTTTTCATCATAATTGACCAAGCTAACCGCCTAAACACAATTACAGTATTTGCTTGCTCGAGATTATAGTAAATATGTGTCTCAGTTGAACTTTTCCTTAATAAATACACTTTAATGTCAAATCAGCTGCATTTCGCCTGGGTGATGCGGTGAAATGCAGCTGATTTGATGTTTGCTCCAGGAGTTCCGGAACGAGACTGCGGTGACCTGGTATGGCAAGCCAAGTGTCTCATTAATAGCCACTTTTACCTATTAATGAGACACTTGGATTGCCATATTAGTTGAGTGCCCTCTAGTGGCCAAAAATTGTATTTTTCAATATTTTCCATGTCGGAATGAATTAAATCGTCAGATCTCAGCCAAAAATTGGTTTATAAATATGCGGGGAAAACATACAAATTAAAGTAAATATTTTTGCTTCGCTGTATACGTTGTAGGGCATGCTAATTTATGCAAAATGTGCGACATACAGCGAAAAGTACAGTATTCACTTCCTGTATAAATGCACAAAAATTGCAGCTTTGATTAAACATTTTTTGCCAGTTTCTGTTTTTATATTCAAAACGCACTTTTTGAATTCCTTCGCTGATCAAAATTGGCCTTTTATGGATTATAGGAGTCTAATTTTCACCTGTTGCATCTTTCTGCTGGCTACAGCAAGCCTGAACGAGATTGAGCCCCCCCCCCCCCCCACACACACACCTTGTTAATAACCTTCGTTTATTGCCGACTTAACAAATGGATTAATCAGGAGCCATTGATCGACGCAGTAAGCGTTGGTAAAGCCTGAATGGGAGTCTTGAAAGGGCGCTGAGGAAAAAGGCTGAAAAATCCCCCAGAGCGCCGTACAGTTATTAACAAGAAGACGATAACGTCTGATTTTAATGCGTAGCCATGACACAGGAGGACGTGCACATGCCGATATAGACGTAAAAGTCTTGTTCTGTTAAATCTTTTTGTCATTCATCTGTTTGTTTTTATCTCAGGAAACAAACAAGCTCTGAAGGGTTGACAACACACCCAAACTTCATTCCTCTTCCTTCTGTTTCCTGTTTGTGCACAAAAGGATTCATGAGAATATTGGAAATCTATGAGGTCTGGTGTACTGCTCTTAAAATCAAATTTTGTTTCAGCTTTCCTCTCAGATCAGTCCTGAAAGGCAACTTTTACAAACTGTAGCTGCTCATTCCATAAATCAGCCTCTTGTTCTGGGTCAAACGGTGGTTTGATCACAGCGGGGGTGTCAGGGGAGCTCTACGTTTTCTTCTTTTTGTTTGAATACGTTTGTATTGTTCTTAAAACACAATTCGTTTCATGTTTTATTTACAACGATAATTTATTCACACCATTTCATCAACAAAGGCTTTGACAGCTCCCACACGATGGGATCTAATTTATTACCATAAGCTGCGAAGGTTGATTAAGGGATATCTGTTTGTGCTTTCTCTCAGTGTGTGAGGTAATATGAGAAATAAACAAGCAGATAAATCAATGAGAATAATGTGGAACACACACCCTAAATGCCACTATACATTGTAGAAAAATCCCACAATTATCTGCTTTTTTTTCTGGTGCAAATGAGCATCAAACGGTTTATAAATGACCCGCGTCAGAAGCTAGATGGAAACAAATAATCCAATCAGGGCTGTTTGTAATAACATTTTAATTATCCCACCATCCTGAGTCACTTCATCATGATTAGCACCAGTGGGATAACACTGGATCTGCATGTTTTTCCCCCTCTAGTTTTTGCATGTTTGTGTTGACATAAAAAGAAATGACCGTACATTTTTCCTCAACACTCATCGTTGACATTTTCCCTGCAGTGACGGGAACATCTTTCTTCGCCCTGCAGACCTTAGACTCGTATTTCTCCAAAGTGTTCTGCCATTTCAAATGTTGTGTTTTAAAGGGCAAATCTGCTGATAGTTTTTCTGTTTGAAACGCGTCTTTTCCCACTGCGCTGGTGTAGATGTATTATCCAGTTCGGACAGCTCATCTATGACTTTTGGTTGTTTATTTGTGAATATGTTGAGTTATACTGCTGTTATGAATAAATGCAAGTGTTAGATACAAAAACCAGTCAGACACACTTACTTTGAGCTTCCTCAGAATTCAATTACTGGTAATAATGTTGTTATATTTGTCCACCAAAAGATCAAAACATCTTGTACATTTTTGGACTGATATACAGAATTGTGGAAGCACGTTCATACCGACGTCCGCCATAGTTGAGGGATTTGAATAGTTGATGTTTGTAGTTTTTGAGACAAGTGTCTTTCTTGGCTGGAACTGAACAGGGAATGAAGTAAACCTTACTGTTTTTGGTGCGAGATATTCAAGTGAGGAGGAGTTACACTTTGCATAAGAATAGAGGTAGTTTTTAAAAAAAAATTTGATTGTCCGAGGCGGTGCAAAGTGGCTGATCTGGCGAGTGGAAGGAGCAATTTTGTCCTTGACCAGGTGCAGATGCGGTGCCAGGAGGTGGCCAGTGGTGGCCATCATATATTAATCTTCGGCCACCCTATTGGGCACCCCAGTCATTTAAGAACATTATACTTTTAGGCATTATTACTACTAGAGGTCATAATTTCCTTAAATGACTGGGTTGACTGATTTACATACGCATGCACACATGGTAATGGCCATCTTGGATTTTGACATGACAACCCAATTTTTGATAGGGACCAATCTTCCACCTAGATGCGCCACACATTAAAATGGAAGTTGGCTTGTTGCTTACTTTTCAAATTATCCAGCTCACAGGACAGACGACTGAGGGCTACGTCCAGTTCCCCTCCTTGCTCCCCAGCAGGGGAAAAGAACATTCCACTAATAAGCAAGAAAGTTCATGCTCAATCATCCAGGTAACAAATCCAGTAATTCTCAGTCGGGTCTTCTGACAGTTTCTTTTTTATAGAAACGTTTCAACCTCTATCCAGAGGGCTTCATCAGTCAGAGGAGTTCCAGAAAACTGTTTCCCCACCAAGCAGTAAACACTTTTAAGTGGACCAACCAGTTTGCTGGAGCTAAGATGGTTTCTGGAGGCCGTCCTGTCCCTCGTCGACTCCTCCCAGGCAGGCAGCCACTTATCAGATTGGACACCTGGATTACTGAGCATGAACTTTCTTTGCTTGAAAATACATTTTTAGGGTACAGAATGTACGCTGGTGTTGTGTTACGTTGAATAAAACGTGTTTAAAACGCCGTTTACGTGCGCGGTCCGACTTACGGCAAAAAATCCGGACTTACGACGCCATGTGCTACGGGTCCCGACTTACGTAAAAATCGGGTTAAGAACGGTCCGTAGGAACGGAACCCATTCGTAAGTCGAGGACTGCCTGTATTTACATGATGAGTTTGTTGTATTGTAGTTCTCCCTGATCAGAAATGTTGCATAAAACCTTCTTAAATCCCTACAGTCTCACAAAATTCTTCAGGTTTCCAGTGTCTATGTGGAAGCAAAACTCCAACACCAGTCTGGCCTTGACGTTGCACTTCCACAGAGCCACAAGAACAAGTAAAACAACCAGAGGAAGAACAAGAAAAATAACAAGAACAAGAAAAAGAACAGAACAAGAACAACAAAACAACAACAACAAAATTAACAACAACAAGAAGAACAGCAAAAAGAACAAGAACAAGAGCAACAACAAGAAGAACAAAAATAACAAGGAGAAAAACAACAAGAATAAGAACAAGAATAAGAAGAACAAAAAGAACAAGAAAAAAAAAAAAGAACAAGAAGAAGAACATACCAATGCCTTCAGTCTCCTGAAACGTTCTTCTGACAGTTTTGCAGGTGGAGTTGTTGCCGTTACAGACTCCGCAGCGATCCTCCACAGAGTTGGAGTTAATCATATAATCACAGCCTATATTCTGTAACACACATCACAAATGCTTCTACATCATCATAACAAACACTACGCTGGCATTTATAGGACGGACAGTCCAAAGTGTTTCAGAGAAGGTCTAATAAATGAGAGAAAAGATTTATTCCAATACTCCATGTTGCGGTTCTTGACACTAACTAATGAAAAAGTAAGACTGGTGCCTACTTTTAACTTTGTCTGAAGGTAACATCAATATTTTATGACTCTTTTTAACAAGATCACATATCCTGTAATAAAACATTATGCATATGGCTCAATAAAATAGAATTACTGATGTAATATTGTTTATGCTGCACTGCTGGGTGTCTTACACATTTCCCAGGGAGCTCATTAAAATCTTATCTGAATATGTGATGACACAATAATTACATTGAATCTGGGAAGAAACTGACCAAACTTACCAAGTCAGCTGTGCACTGAATAAAATACAATTTCTGAAAAGCAGTAGACGTGAAGGTTTAAATAGAAAAAGGAGGACAAAAAGCAGCATTTGAGTAGATATGTAGTTAAACATATCAAACACGAGTTAAACTACTTGAGAGAAACAAACGCCGCTGAACTGTTTTTTCATGTTAAAGAACTCTCCAGTAAACCCAGTACAACAAGATCCATGAAGCGGACTGACACAAAATGTCACAAAATGTCAGAAAGCCAGAGTCCAGTGTCAGACTGGTGTCCCCTCAGCATTCAGTCAGGGTGTATCAGCAGATGACATTTTAGCCCAAGGTGATAGCATTCTGCTTATGCTTTTGCTTATCTTCAATGATAACGGCGGCCGCAACAATTTTCCATCAACATGCTCATTGTCACAAAGAACGTCAGATGTGAAACACGCAGAGAAAACAAGGTGAGGGGTAACTTTTGGAACGGTGAGACTAACGTTGGGAGGCTGTAAGACTGGAGGTCAAACAGGACAAAGCAAAAAAGAATTCACAAACAACTCCACAACCCACACAGTCAGGTAAGAGGGGATTATTAAAGACAAGGTGACAAGGAGAAAACCAGAACAGAAAGAGGTCAAACACAAGAAAGAGGCGGAGAAAATCTGGCTTCAGATATATTTACACAGAGAGAAATGATGCAAACAGGTGATGAAGGACTCGAAAATTTCACGGAACAAAAAGATGTGAAAAGTTTGATTAAAACAAAAAAGAATGATAAAAAAATAAAAGGAAAATCCAGTTTAAAAATCATGAAACAGTGAAATGGAACATGAAGGTTCAAAAGAAACAAAAGGAATAAAGAGAAAATATAAAAAACAATACGGACTGAAGGAGATGTTATTTGTAAGCCGTATTTCTACCTGACAAATTCCATTGATGCACATATTTCTGCTTTTGTTGCCTTCGTAACACGGCGTCCCATCAACAACAGCGTCTCGCATCTTCTCAGAAAATTGCTCATTGAGTGGACGGCAGTGCAACTCACAAGGATTAACTGTTCAAAACCAGAAAACAACAACAACAACAAATGAAGCTGATGACAGCTAAACATGAGCAGGAACATAAAAAGGCAGAATGAGCTGACCTTTGCTGATGACTGCCTCCCATTTGTAGAACTTGTCTTTGTACGGCAAGCTGTTGAAGTGACTGCACTGGATGTTCCTGAAGCTGGGCTCACCATGGGGACATGGCATGGTGTTACAGATCCGGTGCTTTTGTCGCTCTCCCAAACAATATTTCCCTCTGTGTTTTGGCCTGTAGGGTAGTCAAAGTTATTTCTGTTATGCTTTTGGATTCAAAATTCTGATTGGAGATTTAAGGTTCAGGTTCAGGTTAGGTTTATTCATATGCAAAATCAACACAAGGTCAACAGTGCAATGAAATGTTCAGGATGAGAACCGTCTCGACCCGCCAAACAACAAATACCAAAGCATGCAACAAAAATACAATTACAAAGTGACAAAAGTGAAGAAGAAATAAATCTTCAGCAGCATGGTCCTATTGGCAGAGTGGTTCTGATGACAGTGAGGTTTCTCTTAGCAGCATGGTCCCGTTGGCACCATGGTACTGTTAGCGGCGTGGTCTTGTTAGCGGCGTTAGCAGGTCCCATCAGCAGCATGATGATAATAAGGACTGCAGCAGCTTCCCTCCTAGACTACCCTACAGAACTGGGTCTGGCAGACAGAGAACATCCAAGGTTTCCCAGAGGAACCTAACGGGTCCATAGAGTTTGGTCCGTGCAGGCAGACGGAGGATCCCATTAGCAGTGTTAGCAGGTCTTGTTAGCAGGTCCTGTTAGCATCATGATGATAATAATAATCAACATATTCCAACATATTCCACCCAAAGTGACAAAACCAGCTTTCATTGTCGTAGTTGCGTGACGAAAATTGTGTCATTTTGATCACAAAGTAGCTTAGGGCCGAGATGGTGTAGGGGCAGGGCAGCCGTCTCATGACCCAAAGGTCCTGGGTTTGATTCCCGGTCATTGCACGTCTCGTGGTGTCTCTGAGCAGGACACCTAATCCCAAATTGCTCCCCGGGTGCTTACAGAGCTACCCACTGCTCTACCTGGGTGTATCCCAGGTGCGATGGGTTAAATGCAGAGCACCAATTTCTCTTTGTTTGGGAAAATACAATGATGACAACACATAGCACTTTACTTCTTCTTGACACAAGGCCTTGGCCAAAGTTTTTCTCACAGGCATATATGCCAAGTATTGTGTGATTGGTCACAAGTTTTTGAGTGTGTTTGTCAATATGGAAATGCACTCAGCTCTACGACTAAACAAACACACAAACTTAGTCAAACGGCCAAAAACTCCTGAATGGAGATTGTGCAGACATTGTGCATGGAGGAGTCTGTCTGCTGAAAATTGTGGTGCTTTCTTCATGATAGATTTGCGGCCAAACGGCAGTTGCAGGGATGGAGATCCTGGTGGGAAGAAACCTGTGCGGTAACGTTACTATAGCAGGAGTGGTATCCAAGCAGCTCTACACCGTGAGTCTCATGGACTTTGAAAAGTGTGTACGAAAACGAATGTCCCACAATCACGTGACCGCAAGTCCACTGTTCGGCTTTGGATGGAGCATGCTGGGCCCTTAAGTGGAAACATTTTTACAGACACAATATTACAGGGACATATAAATAAAGTCTGAAAGGTACAAAAATGAGACAAAAAGACGAATCTAAAGTTTAACAGTGTGAAAGTAAATTTAAACAAACACTACTGAAAATTACTTAAACTTAATGAGTAACTTTTAAGGCTAGAGGGATCCAAAAAATGGACACAGCTGTGTCTTTCTGAGTTATTAATGATTAACAATAGCTAAGTCTATGGATGTATGGGCGTTGGTAGGGATGAGGGAATGGTTTAAAGTATGAGAACAATAAGGGATTGGGAAGTACTGGGTTGAGATGAATTTGATTGGAATCCACTGAGCTTAATTGGATCTTAGTGTACAAAAATGTAGCGACTCTGGAAGGGTAGGAAAAAAAGAGTAAGAGAAGCTGATTGTGGCTGAGCAGCTGTTTCTTGTGAAGAGCTCCAACCCATTCTAAATTATGTCCATGTTGTTCTTCTGTGACTGTGCTGTGTTTCAGCTGAGACTTCTTATGGGTTTAAAAGTTGAGAAATGTTGAGCTGAGTTAACAAGAATCACTCAGCCACAACTGAGGCCTCTAATGGGAACTGAGCCTTCGAGTCAATGATCACAATTAGGTTTGAGTTACAGGCTGTTTAAAGCAGCTGAAGGAGGAGCAGTGGGCCTGCAAACCAACTCGCACGTCTCCTCTTGTCTGCCAAAGTGCCAGGATGCATCATCGTTATATCCTGCAACCGTGTGAGAATGTATGCCGACAGGCATTAACAGAAAGATTTTAAAGACGCCCGGCACTTAACAGTACACAAGAACTGTTGAGTGTCATCTGCCAAGATGGTAACTTACAGCTTCTGTCAGCTTTCATTACTGAGGACACCACCATCCTGTCTCTTACAGTTTAAAAATTATTTCAAATGTTCACCGATTCAGAGGAGCTGATCAGTTCACTTTTTGTTTTTATGGGTTCTGCTACTGTGAGCATCATCTACCAGATTTTTCAGACTATAAGGACTGTATGCACAACAAGAATTACTACAAGGCACACCAGATTATAAGGCTCACTGTTGGTTTTTGAGAAAATTAAAGGATTTTAAGTGTGCCTTATAGTCTGAAAAATACGGTACTTAGAGGAACTAAACTTCTTTTCCTGTTTTTGCTCAAGCTGTGATGTATTACATCACTCTTTTTGTTGTTTAGAAGCTGGAAATTAACTTTTGTTTGTGTCTTTTGTTGCTAAATCTAAAACCGTTCAGTATAAACGCAAGTGCAATGTAAAATTATATACAAAAACACAAGCAGCTGAGCAGAACTACCAAACCTAAAGTTGTCAAACCTAAAGTCTGTGAACATGTGAAATAATGACAGACATGGAAATAATTTAGAAAATTTAAACAAACTCATACCTTGTTATTTTAACATACATTTTAGTAGGATAATGTAATTAAGATTTACATTTTAAACGGGCTTGTATAAAATCTGATACATAAGAAAATATTTTTAAAAGCCCTCAATTTTAAATTTCTTTATTTCCTGTTTATTTTTGTGTCTTTTTACATTACAAAAAATGACAACATAAACTGGTTTAACCTAAACTATATAATAAATCAAGACCATATGTGAAGTGAAATAAGTCAGATTATATTTTCAACAGGACTAAATACATAACAAAAAAAAAGTTACCCTTTACATGTTTGTGTTACTCTACATGATAACTAACAAGAAGCACATTTGAAATAAAGTCAACTACGATAATTTTGTTAAAACATTATACAATTTTTTCAGGATAAACAAAAGGTCAAAAGAGGCCAAATTTGTCTCTTAAAAATATTTTGTTGAAAACTTACAGAATAATCTTGTGTATTTGAATTCACATCATAGTTATTTGAGTGAAAATGTAACTCGACAAAAGAAAAAAAGTTTTTCTCTTTGTTTAAGAATAGTTACGAATTAACAAGTTCAAAGCTACATGTACTCTGTGGTTTTCTCCAAGAGTGTATGAATAAAATCCTCCAGACTTACGTCGGGTTGTCACAGTCTCTTCTAGCAGTCTGGACACCAGCTCCGCAAGTCCTGGAACAGGCTGACCACTCGCTCCATGAAGCCCAGCCGCCGTCTACACTCTCAGGGTGAAAGCCCACCGGTACACAGTCCCCACTGATACACCACTGCAAAAAGACACCAACATTTACTCTGCAGTCTCTGAAGGCTGCGACTCCTCAGGAAATGAGCGCAGCAGCATTAGCATGCAACACTTTGAACTTTTTATTCAAATACACTGCAGATCTCTGAACTGGCATGGATTCCTTCTGAAGACTAATGAGCTTGTCTGCTTCCATTAGGAGCTACAAGGGAGCAGGATAAAATACCTAAAAGAACTGAGTTCAGCTTTACTGACACCAATAGAGAGAGGAATTGAATTTGATGCAAAAATTCAATGTGAATGCTTATTGCTTAAGAACTTGCTGAAAAACAGCTGAAATTAGCTAAAAACATGCTGAAATGTAGCTGAAATTGAAAAACAAGCCCAAGTTAGCAGCATAAAGCAGAAAGAACATGAATAAGCAGATATTAGAACAACATTAGGAAATTAGCTAAAAAGCCGAAATTACCTAAAAATAGCTGATAAGTGGCTGAAAAGGCAGAAACTACTAGAACTACCAGAAGGATGTGGACAGCGCTGAAATGAGCAAAAAAGTGGAATTAGCTGAAAAAAATAAATTTAGCACTAAACAGCTAAATATTAGCTGAAATAGCAGAAAAAGCTGAAATTAACAGAAATAAGATGAAAAGAGCATAACAAGCTAAAATTAGTAGAAAGAAGTTCTGGTAATTAGGTTGAAAGACACAGACATTACCCCAAAACTTGAATTTATCTGAGAACAGCTGA
Organism: Hypsolebias martinsi; assembly: GCA_031762355.1. Classification (NCBI taxonomy): domain Eukaryota; kingdom Metazoa; phylum Chordata; class Actinopteri; order Cyprinodontiformes; family Rivulidae; genus Hypsolebias; species Hypsolebias martinsi. The sequence continues at coordinate 34,353,441 of JARVGQ010000759.1, read as the reverse complement.
AATTAGCTAAGAAATGCTAAAAAGTTAGCCGAAAAGGTAGAACAAGCTTAAATTAGCAGCAGGAAGGAGAGAGAGCACCATTTTTCCATTTTATGCTGAAAGAAGCAGAAATGAGCACAAATCATGGAAATTACAGTATCTGGAAGAAGCTAAAATTAGCACACACACACAAACAAACTGCTGAAAAGTAGCTAAAAAAAAGCTGAAACAAACTTAGACTGCCAGAAGAAAGTGGAAAGAGCAAATTTTTGCTGGATTAGGCTAAAAAAGTTGAAATTAGTGCAAAAAATGTAGAATTAGCTGAAAACGTTCAAATGAGCATAAAACAGCAAAATCATAGCTGAAATAGCAGAAAATGCTGAAACACATAAATAAGCTGAAAGGAGAATAAAAAGCTGAAATTAACAGACAGAAGTTAGAAGAAGCACACAAATGTTGTAGTTAGCACATAGAATCTGAAAGGAGCACAAAGCATCTGAAAAACAGCTAAAATTAGCTGAAAGTAGCTGAAAAAAAATGTTGAAATTTGCTCAAGGAAGCTGAAAGAAGCTGAACCAGAACAAAATATGAAAGGAGCACTAAAAGGTCGTGAACAGATATAAAGATTTGTAGGATGGAAAATGAGCTCAATTCATTTTCTTTGAGGAACAAAAGTGGCAGAAAAGACTAAATATTTCAAAAAGCTAAAGTTGCACCAATACCAAAAGTCAGAGTACCCTTCTTGTGAAAGAGCTGCGCTTTTTGATATACGGTTTGTTGAAATAGCACAAAAATTGTGGCATGAGAAAGATGCTGAAAAACGTACAGAAGAAAAATGGATCACTTTAGTGTAAATGCTTCATGAACATTCACACAATAAAATACAAGATGCTCAGAAAATGAGATGACTCACTGGCAGGTGAAATGATGGGGTGTTATTAGTTTCATGACTTTACTGGTGTTTATTATGCCAATATACAGTATGTGTCAGGTTAGAACAGCTTTACTTGACCCTACTGCGGGGGCTCAAAATGTGGGGTTCAACCTCCACCCCCAGCCCTCCCAGGGATCATGCGGGGCATGGGGCTGCCCAATACATTTATAGTAGAAAAATGTTACAACGTTGTTGCTGCGCAGTGCAACAGTGAATCTTGTACTGGCTGGTTGGTGCATGACCCGGGCAGAAGTGAAGACAAGTGGAGCAGAAAAAGTTTGATCTCTTTCAAAGAGGAAAAAATAAATCAGACGAGAAGGTGGAGAAGATGTCATTTTCAATCAGAGACATCAGAGGATGATGGGTGACATGGCCTAATCAGGACAGGACAGTTCGTGTATGAATTACAGTGAAGGGCGTGACATTAAAAGAATGTGTGCTGTGTCTGAGACAGTCAGCTGACAGTATGGAGTTTAAAATTAATAACTCATGGTGAAACACTACACCCCAGTCTGCTTAGTAAACAACTCCAGGTTTAATGACTGACAGTTATGACAAGCAGATTAAAACAACAACAACCCCGGAGAAAAATAAAATGTAAACCTGATCCTGCTTTTTTATTGGCACAAACTAAACTGGTATTATTCTTTGTAAAAAATTAAACTTATTGCAGCCAGTGATAAAACTGAGCTCATTGTTTTATTTTCTTTGGTTTTTATGCACAGATCAGTCTATTTGAGGGATCAAAGAATTGGTTGCACATTTATTTTCTGCCAATTTTAAATCAAAAGACGCTGACTGAGAAGTCAGTTTTTAATGTTTTTAATGCTCGCTTCTTCAGGGGTCGCCACATTGAGCAAACTCACATGAAAGTTGGGTAATTGCTTTTTTCCTGGCTTATCCTGGAAGAACACATCATTGACCACCGAGCTGCATCAGCCCTCTTAAAGTTCTAACAAAGTGAACTTTTATTTGATATTTTACTTTAAAAATAATCCTAAGGAGTAATCTAGAGACAAAATGTCACTGAAGCACTTGTAGTTCACATATTCTTAATACTTACATAGAGAACAAACAAAATAAATAATCTAGAACGTTCCTGGAGAAATATTGACGGGGACTGCCAGACTGCTGCCAATTCAAATTGTTGATTTGACAGTACTATGTGTTTTGGCTCGCTCTCAGCTACCAGTATACCAATTATCAGCTCTATATGGTAAATAAAATCAATGAGCTATAGTTATTTTTTTCTTTAAAGCTATGATGGCCATCTTGGATTTTTTAATTTGGATTCATTATGTGATGGTAAACATTCTCAGCAATCACCACACAAAATCTCAGCTCAGTATCTGTAAAATTAACTGATTTATAATGTTTTTTCCCTTTTCAGCTCAGGTGGCCATCTTGGATTTTTGGTTTCCATTAGGATTGTATGAAAACTCTCTCTCAGCTACCAGAGCAAATCTCAGCTCACTTTCTGTAAAATTAACTGATTTACAGTATTTTTCCCTTTTTAGCTCAGGCGGCCACCTTGGATTTTCTATTTGCATTAGGAATGTATGAAAACTCGCTCTCAGTTACGACCAGAGCAAATTTCAGCTCAATATCGCAAAGAATGACTGAGTTATAGTACTTAGAAGCTGTTGAGTTCCATCAGGCATTCTGAATCAGAAAAATGGCTTCTTTGTTAGCAAATTACATCACTATGGTAAGTTGAAATACCAACTAAAGCAATAGCACACATCACGGTGCAAGCTGGTCACTTTGATATAAGATTTGTGGGTGTACACATTGTGGTTCAGGTTGCATTAAGGTTGACAGATGAGTAAGATATAAAGTTAGGAAACCCTTGTTAGGTGGATAATAATAGGTGCCTGCCTTACTAGGCAGTCCCCAATAATTCATTACATGTATTGTTTAATGAGACAAACTTTTTTAAATCCTATACAGTAGGCTAAATAGTAATATGATGTAGATGTGATGGTTTGATCATTTTCTGCTATTGTTCAAGAAAGCCCTGATTCTTAAAATCTCCATTTAATAACTTCCAGCTCTGCAAAACAGACCAAATTTCCTTTGAACTAAGAAAACTCCCTGCAGCTATGAGTGCTATTATTCAACAACAAAAGAGTCAAAATCCCTTTGTCAGTCCTGAAACAGAAAATGCACCTTGTTCTCCCCACAGCTGGTCCCATCCACAGCTCCATCCAGCTTTGAGTGGCAGGTTGTTCCCACAGTGCACCACAGAGTGCTGCAGACGTTCTGGAAAACACAGAGTGATTAATGTCGCACTGCCAAAACATGATGCTTAATTCGTTTTTCTGAATATAATTATCACTGGATCAAATGCCACAAAACAGAATAATACAGGGGTGAGACTAAAATATTTAGGTACAGGAAAATAAAGTGGGAAATAAAAGAAAACAGCACTCTCAATAATTTCAAGCAATATCTCGATGTCTCCCTTTGCTGAAAATATTGAATAGTGGATGTTTATAGTTTTTGAGATGAGTGTCGCCCTGGACTGAAACTAAACTGGGAATGTAAATAAACCTGAATGAGTTTGGTGCAAGATATTCAGGTGGGAAGGAGTCACATTATGTATATACAGAGGATGGTTTTATTTTTCTTATCCGAGGCACCACAGAGTGATGGATCCTGGAGAGTGGAGGGCGACATTTTATCCACCAGGTGCAAAGGAGGAGCCAAGGGGTGGTCAATGGTGGCCTTGGCCACCATAGATTAATCATTGGTAATGCCAGCTATTTGCAGAAACTATGCGTCTCCATCCATCCATCCATCCATCCATCCATCCATCCATCCATCCATCCATCCATCCATCCATCCATCCATCCATC
>JARVGQ010000759.1:34215864-34226190 GCA_031762355.1 Hypsolebias martinsi | reverse complement strand
CAGCCTCATGGACAGAAACTGGAAGTTGATTCCACAAGAGAGGAGCCTGAGAACTGAAAGATCTTCCTCCCATTCTGGTTGATACACTATGAGATGGTGCTATTCATAAGACTGAGTTGATTGCAGCTCCTCTGACTGACAGTCCTTTGGATAAAAGACGAAATGTTTCAACTTTTTTTTAATTCGTACAGAGGATCTGATTTAACTTTGTTAAACTATGTTTTGGTTTGGGCAGAAGCCCCAAAATATCCCATAGATCTCAGAAACATGAACAGCAACCCGTGGCCACCAACATCTGCAAATAAACAAAAGTCCCAAGGCGTAACAAGCTCACCATATACATGTCATAACATACACAGCTTATCATCTTCAGGTCTCCCTGTGCTGTCGTGTTCACAAAGTTTTCTGTTTTGTTTGACCTTCAACAAAAGCTACCAAAGAAGGCAAAATAATAAAATAAAACTGTCTTTTTTCTTCTTCAGCTGAGAAGGGTATGGGCTGCTTTGGCAGTGACCAAGGTACAGTCAGCCTTGTTTAACATTTGCCACATATTTTTAAAAGGCTCCTGACCAGGCGCAGTTCAGCTCTGTGGCTCTGGATGCTGTTCGGGCTGAATGGGTCGCCATGAATCACTCTGAGATTTAAAGGATGGCTGCTTTAGTTGCTGGAGAGCAGCACAGAGAAACGTGGGGATGATTTTGTTGCCCAGGAGACGAGCATTGTGTTTGATAATTACACGGTAAGGACAATTCAAGAAGGCTTTCAGGTCAATCTTTAATTTCTGCTATATTTGTACGAGCACTAAAAGCAAAACAAGCTCCCAACATGACTGGAAACTTGGCTTACACATACAAAAACACAGTAATGTTCCGTTTTTAAATAAATGATGATGTACGATCTGTGTTTTGCCTCTCTAGTTTTGTTTAAATATCGCCTTCCGAAAAAATAAAATAAAAATCATGATGTCATCCCTTAAAGAATGCAGAAAAGTACAAAGCCCCATAAATATTGTTGACATTACAAGATTGTGGAAAATCTCAGGAGCTGCAGAATTGAATGTGAGAATCTGAAACAGATGAGAGATAAAGGGCATGAGTAGTTTTCACTCAGTCTCACCTGCTGCCTTTAAGATAAAGCAAAGACAGAAGGAATGCTTCTCCTGCTTTTTATCATTCTGCAAATACCTAATAATTCAATTACGAATAAATGACTTAGTTTTAAAAGGTTTTTTTACGTTAAGAGCATGATGAAGATCTTGCTTACTGATTTCATGCAGGTACTAAAACCTTTAACAAGACTTTAAATAAAAGTAGCTTTCTTTCAGCGTAGCTGTGGCAGCAGGACTTGCAAAGGATGTGAAGAACGCTTCAAGACTCTGTATCACAAACTTTGCATTTTTCAGGTAGCTTTCAGCTTTCAGAATAAAGTTCCATTTTTGACATGTGCACAATGAACAACACCACAGAGCAGGCCTACCTGAGGCAGTCTGCTCAAATTACATCAAGTAGCAGTGAAATATGAAAGAAACTAATGTATGGTAAGTTATGGAATGTCACTCAAGGGAGATTAATGGTAAGTTTTATTGTTGAAGAACCATATTCTCATTGGAGTTGAACATCAATGCATGTTATTTTCAATGTTATTATGTTTATTTTTGTTATTATTTTCATATTATTTCAATATATTATTGTTACTAGTATTTCAAATCTGTGGAACATCTTCCACTACCATGCCAGTTATGGGAGCTAATATAAACTTCTTAAAGAAGAAAACGTTTTGGTATGTGTCTGACCTATTTCAAGGTACAATCCTCTTTTTATTCTGCCTCCTTTCCTTCATCCACAAAGCTGCAGAAAGTGCACAGTGACAGAACTTACTCAAAGACAGCAAATAAAAAAAATTCAAGACAGAACATCCTCACAGTAGTTGTGTAAATATCCCTTTATCTGAACAGGGAACAGGTGGAAGAGACCTCGGAGAGGCAGAAGTATGTACTTGAACAAAGATGAATGAAAGTCAGTCGTAGTAAGGCAGAGCACATGTGTGTGAATGTGAGGGACGCTGTTTCAGGAGTGATTTTAGACAAAGGGTGTCAGCAAAGGGCAAAGGAAAACTTTACAAGACAGTGGCGAGACCAGCTATGTTGTATGGTCTGGAGACAGAGACGTGGACAAAAAGGCATGAGAAAGAACTGGAAGTGGCAGAAATGAAGATGCTGAGGTTCTCAGGAGTGACAAGGATGGATAAGATTAGGTATGATATCATCAGAGGTACAGCACAGGTTGAACAACTGGGAGATAAAGTTAAAGAGACGAGACTATGGTTTGGACATGTCCAGAGGAGGGACAGTGGGTATATTGGTTTTTCCATTCAACCTTTATTTGTACAGGCTAGTTTCATTGAGCCTCAATGACTCATTTATAAGAGAGACCTGTTCCAGACAGAACATAAAGTAAAGTACAGACAATGAAAAACTACAGTAAAAAATGCAGTTAAAATAATAGTAGTGTATAAAACAATAAGGCAGTGTGCCATAAAACAGGGTAGAATACTAAAAACAAGAACATATTGTTGCTTTGATTTTTCTATTGGCATTATCAAAGTTTGAAACCCCTTAAAGACATTAAGGAGGACAACTTCAGTTCCTGCAAAGTGTTCCAGGTTACAGGAGCTGAGTAAAGGAAAGCCTTTTTGCCAAGTTCAGTCTGCACTGAAGGAATGCTGCGAGTAATGATGTCCTGAGAGCGCATGTTGTAACTGCACTGACCGCATGACATGTGGGAGGAGATATAAGAAGACAGCAGACCAAGGAGGGATTTATAGATGAAGATGAACCAGTGTGAGAGTCTGCATGTAGACAATGATGACCAACTGACCAAGGAGTACAGAGAAGGATGTTAGAAATGCAGCTGCCAGGAAAAAGACAAAGAGGAGATATATGGATGCACTTAGAGAGGACATGAAGGTAGTTGGAGTGAGGACAGAGGATGCAGAGGACAGAGTGAGGTGGAGGAGGATGACTCGCTGTGGAGACCCCTGAAAAGGGAACAACCAAAAGGAAAATAAAAGGAAAACTAATCCCAAAACAGACTAATAGTTTTTGTCACCAAAATTGTTAGAATTACAATAATGTTTTTTATAAAAAACACTATTCTCAGTCAAATTGAAAATGATCATCTCACCTGTGTTTTGGCACGCATGAAAGGTGCACTGATGTTGCAGATCTTCTCATTCTTTACCTTGTCCTCTGTGTAACAATCAGTTTTGATGTCTGATGTATCCTGAATAAAAATTAAAAAGCACCAAGTCAGTTTCAACACTTGTAGCAAGCTTGTATCTGACCTCATGGTTATGGTTAGACTGGATTCAGTTTCAGGCATACTTTGACGATGATGCTAGAGAAGCGTAGATTGGGTGTGGAGGTGATGTTGAGTTGAGCATTATAGGCATTTTCTCCTTTGTTTTCCAGTTTGATGTCCACCAACATCCTCCTTGTGTTTCCCTCAAGCACCCGCAGCAAATTCTCTGTTCCTCCATTGCTTTCATGACGGCAGAAAGCACCACGCGACTGAACAGAACGTGCACAGAACTGACTGGGAAAGAGCAAAGGAAATCAATCCAAGACAGATCGTCTTTACTGTGTGTGTTTTGCATGTGGTCATGTGTGTGTACATACTTTCGAGTCATCAGGTCAGTCGTGCTCTGCAGTGACAGGTCCGGCATGCAGTGGTCGTCCTCGTCACAACCGTTCCAGAAAGGCAGCTGGTCAAAAATAAAAACATTACTGCCAGTTAAAAAATTTTCATACTTTTTTCTTTTATTTTAATTCGACACAATCAGATCTTTATTTATTAAGGGTTACTGTATTTTAATGGCTTCAGGTCAGAATGACTCCTACCTCAGTTTTCACAAGAGTAGGCCAGCTATCATCCAGAACCGGTCCCTGGTCTGGATCTTGTAGCTCCACTTGCACTGCAAACACTATGGGCCTTGCATAGTCTGTGGACTCCTAACATAATACATCACATTCAAAGATTAACAAGTTAACAAGTGGATTACCATCAGTCTGAAATCAGACTGACAGTAACTTCAATACTACAAAATGGGCTAGTTTTCCTTAAAACCACAAATACCGTATTTTCCACCGTACACATTGCACTGCTCTATAAGGCACATCAGTCCAAATATGTCTAATAAAGTGGAAAAATCCATAAATATATCACTTTGCGTATACCTCACATCTATTATGTGTTAATGCTGATGTGTCGCGTTTGTTATGTGTCACCGCTGACCACTTGGAAATGTGGGCCGGTGTTGTGCCAAAAATTGATTGGTTGCCAAATGGTGGCCGCGGGAGTGTGCACGGCAGGACTTTAACAAGAACTTAACAAGATTAACATTTAAAAACAATTATTTGTTTGCTCAGAATTATAGTAAAGGTGTGTCTCAGTCTCACTTGTCCTTTATAAATACACTTTGATAGTCAACTCAGTTGTATTTCAAATCTCTATTCGCAAACGCGGGCACATGCAGAAGGACGAGCCACTGTTCATTTCTTTGAAATTTAACAAGAAAAACACCTAAAAACAATTATTTGTTTGCTCGACTTTATAGTAGAAGGTGTGTCTCAGTCTAACATTTGCTTAATAAAAGGACTTTATGGTCAAATCATCTGTATTTCATAAGTATTTGCTACCTTGGTGCTCCTGGGAGCACGCAGACGGGGAGGAAAAAAGGAAGGCGAAACACTGCGCATTTCTTTGAAATTTAACCAGATAAGCTCCTAAAACAATTATTTGTTTGCTCGAAATTATAGCAAAGGTGTGTCTCAGTTGAACTTTTGCTTAATAAATGCACTTTTTTCATTCATTCAACCTTTATTTAGGCAGGTTAATCTCATTGAGCCTCGAGGACTCATTTACAAGAGAGACCTGGTCAGTGGTCTAATTAGCTGCATTTATGCGGCAAAGCGAAATTAAGCTGATTTGACGGTTGCTCCAAGCAGCGAGCAGAACGAAGGCGGCAGGTTAAGGCAAGATGATTGTGTCATTAATAGCTGGTGAAGATTCTCAGTCATCATGTATTTCAAAAACAGTGGTTGCATGCTTGTATGTGACTTTTGCACATCTCACCATGACATGGAAATAAAAGTGTTCGCAGGTCTCTTCCTCTGGAAGGAGCGTCAGGTTAAGAGGCTGCAGCTTGTTTGGGTGATCAAATATGGCCCGAGGATTGAAACGTCTCTCCAAAATGGACACATTATATTTAATCCCTGTTGGCGTGGTAAAGAGGATTAATAATTGACACTGACACAGCTATGTAAAAATGTGAGTAAATGCCTTGATTTTGAAATTAACTTTATTAAAATCTAAAGACCTAGAAAATGTCACACTGCAGGTTCAGAACACAAGTTGAATTTATGACCATCAAATACAAAAATCCAAGCATTAGGGCTTTGGAAAAATGTATTTTTCAAACCAGAATTTTTAGATGTTTTGCAGCCTTGTGTTGTCATGATTCAAGGGAAGATCTGCTGAATGAAATAAGTCATGCACGTATATGCTTGAGGTCAAGAAGAGAATTGAAAAATTGCAGAAGTCCTGATGTACTACACAACTAGATGTGAGGAGATAAACTAGTATTCTCACCATAACATCATTGAGCATCACTATCAGTTATGAAACTGCTTCTTGCCTTTTCCATCATGTCTCAGAAATATTGTGAACAGACATTTTTATAAATGAGACTCACTTAATCGTGACGGAAGGCCACAAAAGCCTCACAATCACCGGCACATCTGCCCTGCATTAGTGCCAGACATGACGACGGGAAAATCAAATAAATGAGTTCTACAGGATCCAAGCACTGAAGACAAGATAACTCCTCCTGTTCTTTCTCTAATTCTGTTTTGGCGCAGATGATAGATTTGATAAAGATGTCACAGGGTGAAGAGGTTAACTCAGAACACGCTCCCCCTGATAAACAGTGCAACTGGACCCTGTCATTATAACTTTTAAAATAAATTTTGAGCAAATGAGCCTGTGCTTAAGAGCCAGACGCTTTTGGTGGCACAGCACTCATCTGAACGCTTCACTTGTCCATGAGCCATCACCACTCTCAACAATAGTCCAAATAAACCAATTAAAACAAATGCAGACTCTAGAGGCTGCTCCTGCACACTCAAATGGACATTTAATAGAGATAAAATAGTGCAGTTGTACCAGTTTTCAAGGCTGCAGCTTAAGCTTTGGCAGAGAAAAAGCAGTGAGATCAGAATCTCTCACGGCTAGTAAAGAAACTGCTTTTCTCTTTGGCGCCATTCTGAAGAGAAGTAGCCATCAGAGTTTTTAATGGCAATTGCATGCTGAAAAGTTTTGCAAGACTCAAAGGATATGTGTTAAGATGAGTGAAGACCTTTTCTCATTTGAAAGTAATGCTCATGCTGCCATGCTTTGCCTCAAACGTCAAAAAGTACTCGCAAAACCGTTGCCAATGAAAATATACACATTACGTCTTTGGACGAGGTTTGTTTTCTGTCTATAGGTTCTAAAACATGCAAACACTATTTTTCTTTAGCAGATGAAATATGGTTTGTTCAGCTTGGGCAGAGATGCTTCCACTGCAGCTGATTATTTTCACTGACTTACCAATTTCCTGTGTGGGTGGAATGGCCGTCCTGGCAGTGATGTTGAAACATACAATGGCTGACATGCAGGTCACGTCTTTGCCACCTCTCTGACAGTCTTTCACAAAGATGTTGATCTTATTGGGCTCAAACCTGACAGTGGTATAAATCCGCACAACACTCTTTGACCTGTGAGGGCACAAAGAGACGGTTTAGGCCAGTCCATCAACGGAGGGACAGAACAGTGGTTTATAGTAAGCTTACGCAAATGTTTCTCTTATCAATAGCAGTTCTTCAAATTCAGTAGTAGAGCTACAGTCTTTAAAGTAAGTTGTGGCATTCATTTGCGGATAGACGGTTTAGAGCTGCAGTAATTTTTGATGGATGATGTACAAACCACAGAAGTATGGCAGCACCAAGAGAACCCACTGCCAGGTCCACCAAACCGTCATCGTTCATGTCCATTGTGCCGTGAATACTGCGACCGAAGTACTGCAGGCCTGCAGCCAAATCTACAGCTGCTATCCTCTGAACAAAAAAACAGATTGGAGAAAACTCAGAGCAGTCTTTAGACTGACATGAACCACAGTTTACACTGATATGGATCAATAACTAATAAAGCTTTGTAAGTGGAAATATATCACTGGGAAACATTGCTTTGTATTTTGATGCAATGTTGTTTCTAACAAATTGTTTTCATTTTGAAAGCCTTTCTAAAGTTTTTCCTTTAAATTTTTGTAGATTTCTACAGAAATCTAGACCAAAAAAAAAAAAAAAAAAAATCTTTAAAAATGACCAGTTTCTTACTGACAACACTGGTTTTTCTAAGGCCCTGTTTACACAAAAACGATTTCTGGTGAAAATGGAAGCGTTTTGTTGCATTGTACTGTTCATTTATGCAAAAATAGTAATTTTTTTTTTCTGACGATAGTACAAGCTGAGAACAGGTTCCAGAATACAATCAAAAACATCCATCTGTCCATTGTCATGTAAACAGAAAAAAATTATCTATCTGTCAGGGAATCCCTGGCTCATGTGCAGTATGACGCAAAACATAATGGCTTCCTACAATCCACAGAAGAAGAAACTATTGACAATGGCGGATACCAGATTATTGCTTGTGCTTCTGACTCTTATAAATCTAATTTATAAATCTAATTATGGCTCTCCAACACAGTGCTTATTTTCCCAGTCAATGTTCTCTTGAAATTTGGTGGTTTAATAGTTCAAAGTCACTCTAAGCAACAGCTGAACCTCATCGTCTGTCCATAGAAATATTTTATTCTCTGCCATCTCAACCGTTGTGGCAGCTTTCAGGTACAACTTTTTTTTAATGCCTGCACACTTACATAGCACCAACTAGTGGTGTGGCGAGGGAATTACACATTTTGCACGTATACCATTGCTTTGTAAACAGAGATTTTAATTAGAATGTTTTCATGTAAATGTGTTAATAGAAATAGGGGGGGAAAAAATCAGTTTTCATTGGATCATTTTTGTGTAAACAGGGCCTAAAGCTTTTAAACTTTGTCTGGTGTGTTTTTGACATTACCCCACTTTACTGCAAATAATATATTTTAAATAAATACCAATCATTGTCTGCATCATCATGGTGGCTGCTAATCCAGACTGCATAAAGGCCTGTTAGTCTGTCATAGCATAAAGTCTTAACCTAGTGTTTACTTCCTGACAGTCCTTTCTGTCTTTGTGTATTTTACTTTGTTGTTTATTGTAATCCTATATGTAAAGTTTTATTGGGTCTCATGTAGGTTGGCTGACGGGTGCAAATGTGCACTATGAAAAGCACTGTACAGATTCAAGTTGTTGTGATCATTCATAAGGTTTTCTTTATTTTGTATAATCTAATCAATCTAACCAACGTTCCAACACATTAAAAACATGCACATTTAGGGTCTGAACATAAATTTTGCAAAATAGCAAAATAAATTGTATCATAAGTTTGGCAATTGTTTTACTCTGGATTTCTTTTCGGACACAATCCGGGCTCCAACTCACAACTTCAGGACACTTTTTCAAGATAAAGTTGGTCTTGAAAATTATGTCAGCCCAGTTTATTTATTATAGCTTATATCACATAAATTATCATGACAATAATTTTTACAAGATGTTTGCTGCAGAACAAGAAGCTACTGGAACAATGTGAAAATGGGGTTTTATTACATAAATGCAAAAATCAAACACTAAGTAGTTTTTTTATTGATATTATCTGCTTTTGCAACATGTATACACAAGTACAAAATTTTTAAAACTTTGCCAGATGCCAGGAGATTCTTTTTTAAGTTGCAAATATGTAACAATGATGTTCTTAGTTTAGTTAAGTAACATTCGGGTTCAGAACTGCTAAATACCTGAACTTACTAGTTCAGATATTTTAAAAATGACTGAAGTAAAACAGGTAATATTGTGATTGGAACATTCTAAGCCTTTGCTACGTATGACTATGATAAGTAACCTGTACATCTGTATGTAGAGTCGATGTGGTCAGAAGGCACAGAACACACAGATGTATGACCTTGTTCTTACTGGTTCAGAATACTCTACCTGTTTATATTTGCGCAGTATTCTGTTGTGCTGACTGAAGAAAACATAAATGGCTCCTTTGTGGTCGTCTTCCAGTGGAGCCCCCACCACCAAGTCATTAAAGCCATCACCGTTAAGATCAGGGACAGGAGCGAGGGACGAGCCAAAGCGAGCATTCTGTCCACCATTATGAATTTCCAGCGCACCTTCAGGGATGAATCGATTCTGAAGCACAAGACAAAAACAAAGTTATTGCAAGGTGTTTACATTATATTTTATACAAGTATATGAATGTTTCTGTTCAGTGCCCTGAGATGACTTCTGTTGTGACTTGATGCTATATTAATATACTGAACTGAATTGAATTTAACATGTATAAGAAATAGCTTATTGCTAAAAGACTGAAAGTAACAGTAACAATGCAAAGAGTGACTTCTGGTGGCTACTGTTAAAATATAGTTCACAAGAAATATAAAGTTAAATGATCAGTTATGAAAATATATTAACTCATTAAATAAACTGAAATGTTAAAGTGAGATGTGTTCAGTTTAACACAGTCTGCTTTAAATAATAATAATAATAAAAAATTGACAATTGTTCATTTGCTGTATAAAACTGGGAGTGGTGGTGCAAAGGTTAGAGAGGGTGGGCCTGTGAGCAGACTGACAACAAAATGTGGGTGGAAAAGGAGAAACACTCACACCTGCCTACACCCTCATTTGCCCCGCTCTGGGCCCTTCAGCAAGGCCCTTAATGCCCCCATCTGCTCCCTGGGTGTCCTAGATTCACTGGTTCATACATTTGTCACGTCTAGACTGGACTTTTGCAACAGTTTCTTATCTGGGGTTTCAAAAACTTCTTTAAAACGTCTTCAGTTAATCCAAAGTGCTGCTGCCAGAGTCTTAACTGGAGTTAGTGGGAGAGATCACTCTAGTTGTAGCTTCTCTCCATTGGCTCCCTGTCAAGTCCAGAATATAATTCAAAATCTTACTTTTAATCTACAAAGCTCTCAACAACCTAGTTCCATCTTATATTTGAGATCTTGTTGTTCCATATTTTCCCAACAGAGCACTTCACTCTCAAACTGCAGGTTTACTTGTGGTTCCTAGAGTTTCCTAAAGCAGAATGGGAGGAAGATCTTTCAGTTATCAGGCTCCTCT
>JARVGQ010000759.1:33832850-33846233 GCA_031762355.1 Hypsolebias martinsi | reverse complement strand
GTGAGACAGGTCCCTCTTGTAAATGAGTCCCTGTGGCTCAACGAGGCTAGCCTGTATAAATAAAGGTTGAATGAAAACTAACAGAATGTACAAGATTTTGCAAAACCATGTTAGATTATACATAATGCTATTTTTAAAATTTGATCAAAATGGCTACAACTCTGTTGTTTCTCTGGTTTCCTTTAAAACATCCGACGTGGTGGTCGTTGCTCCAGTGATGCCCATAACCTTTAAAGCCGCCACTAGTGGCCAGCTGCAATCTGTCATGATCTAAACTTTACCCTGCGCTCTGGCAAATACGCGTCTTAGAGCAGCCACTGACATTAAAACTCAATTAGCAAGGCCACTTACTAAATAATACGTAAGCCAAGTGCATTAGCTTCACATCATCTATTTCCCAGAGCCCAGACCTTACTCTGACTCTCAATATGTTGAGGCCACAATTGTCTGGGAGCTAATGAAATGGAGGAATATTGGAATGCAGAGATTTTGCAATTAATACAAGCATTAAGAATTGACTATGGAAGGAAAGCACTACTAGCTGTTGACAGAAATGTATTGGTTTATACTGATTTTGTGTCATTTCAGTCCAAGTGGTTCCAATGCAGGTTTGGATCCAGGACCTGTCTTTGGTCCAGCTCAGTTTGGTTTGACTGCAGAAGAACAGGCTTTTCTACATTTGTGGGATATTAATATGAAAATCACACTTTGAAACAAATACAATTACACATATAGTTAGACTGAAGGTGGAAATGTGTCCAGTTTGACATGTAAATACTTGTGACTTGATAAATGTCCTCTCATAAAGGTAGAGACTCTTATTTACTTTACTTTATCTATTAATGACAAGCTTTAGGTCAAATTCTCTATGTGAATGGCTTGACAAATATTTTTATTGTGTCTATAAATTTAAATATTGTTCATCCCCATGTTAAAGCTACAAAGAGCTGCAGGTTGCAGACTCCTGTCCTGTTCTTTTATAACTAACAAACAATGTGGTAACTGTAATAAAGAATTACAGGTGCATCGAGGTGTTTGCTACACCATTAATTATGTAACAGCAGTCTGAATTAGCAGTTATGGTAAAGCTTGGCTAATTAAAATAAAGGAATAAAACTAATCTCAAGTAGTCAGGTTACTTCAGTAGGGAAAGGCACAAAAACAGTCAAACATGAGATGTTTTTTTGAGGATTTTTGCATAAACTGCTTTACATTTGACTGAATATTTGACTTATTTTATATGATCATATTGTTAACATTATACACTTCTGCAAAAGCAACTCTGCATGCATCCATTTGCAGCAGCCTCCTATCAATTTATTTGAATTTGACCACAAAAAAAAAAATCTAGATTGCTGCTGTTCGGCAGGACTGTGTAATCTGCCACAGCACAAACAGAAGACAAACAAATACCATAAATAGATTACAGGAGTCTTTATCCTTTGGCCACACAGCAAGAAGCTTGCAGTATTTATTCAGAGAGGGGAAATGTGTTAATCTGGCTTTGTTTCACTTGGAAGCCTCATTTGTCAAGCTGTAGCCCGTCCTTGGCTCAAACGCTCACCAACTGGTAAAAGGGCTGATTGTAAGCCACTTGGTCGCCCGGGTTGTCACCCTTTATCACTGATACAGTGTTTATATGTAAGATAGAAGTTAAATTATCAATACTCTACATAAATCACAAACTATTTCAGATTTTAAGCCTTGGAAAAAAGAACTAGACCCGTGGGAGCTGTAAAAAACACATTTGCAAATGATTGTCATTAAGCAGACCCCTCGTCAGCACCAACTAGGATATAAAGGTCCTTGCCAAAAACAATGAAAGCTCTGGGATTTTGCATCCACCAAATGCTGGAACACATTTCCGAGGGATAAACATTTAGCCAAAGTGGGTTGGGTGGTTTCCTTGTGCTTTTGGCCCAGTCTTTTCTGCAGCTGTCAACGGTGTGGTTCCACTGGTTCTGTTTGTGATGTCAGTAAGACTGATCACCACCCACACTCCTCAAAGTCTGATAGGCGACGTTCTATATAAAGATATTGTTGATTAATATTTAATATTTCTGATTTTAATTCCTACTCACTTCTCTAGGAAGTGCTTATGTGAGGCCTGTGCAGTCAGGATGCCTTTATTTTAATACTTCATCTCCATTTGTTGAAGTTTTGCACCTCAGTGTTTTTATTTCAGGCCACCACTTTTCAATCTTCTGTCTTCCACTAAATTTGAGACACATTTGAAGAACCAAAAATATGTTTTGTGGAAGGAAGCTATGTTGTGACACTTCTTATTTTCTTCCTGCGTTGAAACGTTTCAGACCTTC
Source organism: Hypsolebias martinsi (assembly GCA_031762355.1). NCBI lineage: Eukaryota > Metazoa > Chordata > Actinopteri > Cyprinodontiformes > Rivulidae > Hypsolebias > Hypsolebias martinsi. The sequence continues at coordinate 33,843,915 of JARVGQ010000759.1, read as the reverse complement.
AAATTACTTCAAATGTGTAACTCATAATACAGTCAAGCACAATGTCACCGTTGTAATTCAAAACAATGGAGTCAGCGTCTGTGGGCTGAAAAGAGCTTATTGTCAAAGCATCTTAATCCATCAAACATACATTTAAAATGAAAAGTTGTTGACCTTGAATTTTGTGTACTTATACAGATAATGATGTCAGCTGTCATGAAATGGGTGGGTTTTTTGGACCTGAGCATCTTAGGAATACTGTACATTTTTCAGTCTTTCACTTTCTCTGGATGGCATTAATTTGTCCTTCAGTTCTAATGCTAAAAATCTTGGTATTATTTTTGATCAGGACATGTCTTTTATCTTCCACATTCAAAACATTACTAGAACTGCCTTCTTCCACCACCTGCGTGTTATCACTAAAATTAGAAACATTTTATCTAAAAATTATGCAGAAAATCTGGTTCATGCATTTGTCACGTCTAGACTGGACTATTACAATGGTTTATTATCTGGGTGTTCAAAAACTTCTTTAAAACGTCTTCAGTTGATCCAAAGTGCTGCTGCCAGAGTCTTAACTGGAGTTAGAGGGAGAGATATCTCTCCAGTTTTAGCTTCTCTCCATTGGCTCCCTGTCAAATCCTGAATAGAATTCAAAATCTTACTTCTAACCTACAAAGTTCTCAACAACCTATCTCCATCTTACATTACAGATCTTATTGCTCCATATTTTCCCAACAGAGCACTTCGCTCTCAGACTGCAGGTTTACTTGTGGTTCCTAACGTTTCCAAAACCAGAATGGGAGGATGATCTTCAGTTATCAGGCTCCTCTCTTGTGGAAACAACTTCCAGTTTCTGTCCGTGAGGCTGACACATTGTCTACAGTTAAGATTAGGCTCAAGACTTTCCCTTTTTGATAAATCCTATACTGTAGTTATAGTTGGCTTGAGTTTCCTAAGCTACCTCGTCTTAGTTATGCTGCTATAGGTTTAAGATGCTGGAGGACAATCTGACCACATTTCCTCACTCTGCTTCTGTCTTTACTTACTCAACCTGTTTGTATTTCTAATTACTTCTACCTCAACGTGCGCTTTTTGTCTTTTCTCCATTAGAAAGAACACCGCACCTATGTCTGGACTGGCATTCTGAGTTTGTTTGTTTCTCCTTCCTGTCCTATCAAATGCAGCCAGTTGAAGCAGATGGCTGCTTGTCCTGAGCCTGGTTCTGCTGGAGGTTTCTTCCTGTTTAAATGTAGGTTTTCCTTTCCACTGTTGCCTTTGTGCTCGCTCAGGATGGGAGACTTTGACGAAGTGAAGATTCAGCGCAATCTGCCAGCTTCCTTAGATAGATAACTTCTACTAACTGGCTTTTTTATACTGTATATGCAAATGATTTTATTTGGTGCCCTGAGACAACTTCTGTTGTGACTTGGCACTATACATAAACTGAATTGAATTGAACTGGATTGATTACTTATGATTACAGCTTACATGAAAAAAATACCATCTTCAGCATCACAAGTAGTTTTTAACATTTCCAGCTGATCCTAAAATATCAATTCAAACACTTGATTTGCAAGTACATATTTTGTATTGTTTTTTTTTTTTTTTTTCTCTCTGTCACCTCTCCACCAGTAATAGCTGAAGGTTAAAGTTTGGTCAGAAAGTTAAACCAGTGAAAGATGGGATCGCCACGTTGACCATCAGAGACTGTGATTTCACAAAATCACACGTCATTGTGGCGTTTGTGGTTTGTTTAATTCTCAGAATGAAGCAGCAAGAAAACATAGTCAGTAATCAAACATTGCCCAAGGTAGAACCTCACATGAACTCCTCGTTTGACCTTCAGACATGAAGTGGATCCATTCCAGTCCAGACCAGCTGGTTCCAACTCTGTGACTAAACGTTCTAAATGAAAGAGTCCATGTAGAAACTTCCTGCCAAACAAATGACGACAAAGTGAGACTGCACATGGTAAACATCACACCTGGAAAAGCTGAAGCCTCTACTTCAAAGAACAATGACCCTGGATGCTTTTTTGGAAAACGGCCTACAATCATTACACAACACACTTAATCAAACAAGGAGAAAGGTTGTGTTTAGTTTCATGGTTTAACCATCAATATAGCATGCTTCAGCTCATATTTAACTCTCTGACCTTTGCTCTAAAGCATTTAATGCTTATGTGCACAAAGTGTCAGTTCAGATAGTTCAGTATGAAGAAACCCTCATGGACATTGGACCTCTTCCCCATTAGATGGCAGTACTAACCACAGAAGAGGCTTCCGCTGTAGGCTGATGCAGAGTGCCCATTCTTCCCCTTCCCCAACCATTTCATCAGTTTACAAACCTAAAAATGGTATTTCTTTGATTGTTCATCCTTTTTTTTCTTCTTCTTTTTATTCATCACGCCTCTGAAGAACTGGACATTAAAGGCAGGTCAAAGCACAGTGAGCTGTGTAAACACTGACCTGAACTCACACAAGCTCGTGCTAATATTTACAAAGACAAATCAGTTCAGAACAGATAAAGTTACACCACGACGCCGAACTTTTACGTCAAATGAGGCAACTCAAATAGATTACAGCTCCCTTTGAACTTTTCATTCACTGACTGTTCATTTTAGAAGACTTTGCATTTGTAGCTTTGCTTTTAGTAGAAACTGCAAAACTCAAAAATTACAAGAAAACAGTGGCCTTACTGTTGACCTAGCGTGAAAAGATGTCATCAGTGTTTACGTTCACTTCCCTCAGCTATTTAGGCTGCAGCCTGAGGCATACAGGCCTTATTGCCCCGGCGGTGTTCCTTCACTGTTGTTCTAATGTTAGTCAAACATTATTTTGAATGGCCAAATTCAATAGTGGCAGTGTTTAGCCTGACAGTGTAAATATTAGCAGAGCACACAGAGAAGCTGGAGTTGCTATGTGTTTCTGCATGCTAAATGTCCTCTGTCTGCCAGCTCTGTCGACAGGGTACACAGAAGGAACAATAAAGTTGGTAAAGACAAAAACAAAGGGGAAAAATGAAACAAAGAGACAGGAATTTAGGCTGATTCTGGCCTGAGGTGTTTGCTTGTGTGACTATATATATATATATACAGTGGTGGAGAAAGTACTCAAACACTGCACTTAAGTAAAAGTACAAATAAACAGACAAAAATGTACTCTAGTAAAAGTAGAAGTACCATATTAATATTTTTACTTAAGTAAAAGTAAATAAGTACTTGCTTTTAAAAATACTTAAAGTATTAAAGTAAAAGTACTTGCTGAATGTATTACCTAATGCAATGGTCTGCATACTGTATCATTAAGTGTGCATACTGTATGTATATTTTCTGTAATACATTAATAGTGTTGTGCCATTTCAATGAACAATGCTGCAGAAAATACATGTTTTTATTGTGTTTACTCTGTGACACAGTTCACACTTGGACTTATGATTCTGTGCGTCGGAATTTCAGGGATGACATCCAGAGGATGCATGCAGAGCTAAATGTCATTAAGCAAAATAAGAAAGAGGAATGATTATACCGTTGAAAGTTTTGATTTAACACAAAGTAAAACCAATGTGTCATTTGTAAATAAAGGAATAACGTATTTAACTGGGAACAAATGGCTGATGTGGTAGCATTACTTACAAAAATGGAAGGGCATTGAGACACGGAGGGAGACAGAACAAGACACCTTACAGGACAATGCACAGACAAGGTGGAACATAGAGACAATGACTTATTCAAGGTTCTTTATTGTCATTCGCATCACATGTGGTATATGAGGTGGAACGGAATTGTGTAGTCAGGGTCCCAGTTACAGCCAACAATAGCAAAAATATGTTATAAGGGTTCATTCACACCAGCCCTGTTTAGTCCACTTTAATCGAACTCTAGTCTATTTGCCTAGAAAGTCCGGTTCATTTGGGGAGGTGTGAATGTACAATCGAAGTTTGATGTGGACCAAAAAAAGCGAACTCTGGTCCGCCTAAATACCTAGGTCTTGGTTTGGCTGAAGTGAACTCTGTTGTGGTTTGAATGCATTGTGAATGCAAGCGGACCGGACACTGCTCCAAAAGCAGGAAGTAGACTATGGCGCAGGGCAAACAAGCACGCATTTCTCTTACCTCATAGGGGATTCCTCAGCCGCAGTGCTTAATTTGAGCCAGATCCTGCCGGAACAAGATCCTAGAACTCTCTCATTTTGACCCCTTCTGTTCCGGCAACTCTTTCATTGGATCCGCCAACTCCGCCCCTAAAAGTTCAAAGTCATTGCACATTTTAATTTTGATTAATTATTAAGAACTCAACGACAGGAGATGTTGCACTTAGCCAGGCGGACTCAGTCTGTGGATGTTTCAGCCGCAGCACGCGTGGCACTCCTTCGAGGAGGAGGAGAGGAGCCTATAGATAGGGAGGAATGAGGAGGGATGGTCACATTTACGCACTGAGGTTCTGTGCAAAGACCATCTCTCCTCCTCCTCTCCAAATATTGTCCCTATAGCGGCGCTGCGCTCTGAAAAACACCCCCTCTCCCCTCCTTTCAGACCCCAGAAACAGAAATGATCATTTATTCAACAGAATAAATAAATGCCCTGTGGAAAGTGCACGTTACGCACAGCATCTCCAGACAGCTCTACAGAGCACACACATCAGCACTCCTAAAACCGATACAATTTGACGCCGCTCCGTTTTTGTTTTTATTTCCAGAGGAAGAAGAAGAAGTGTCTTCTTCAGAGGTTTTTGTGTCATTTCCTGCCGTAGTTCTTGGTGCAGGGCCACCACAGGCGAGTGGGGGAACAGGTTGGCTCGACCAACTCAGTGCAGTGTGGATGTGACCCGCACCAGCTGAAAATGTAAACAAATGTTCTGAATTTTGGTCCCCAATAGAACTGAGTCTACCAGACTATCGTGTAAAAATGACCTAAAAAAAAAAAAAAAACAGTAAATAAGGATCTAAGATATAAACTAAGATTGATTTGGGCATGTACAGTTTTTTTTGCAGGTTATTTTTAACCTTCAATCATTGTGGCCTGTGTTAATGAAGACGATCTGAACACCCAAAGGTATGCTGAAAGATCTAAGATATGTCAGTCACTAATATTGCAAAACAATACACTGAACATCAGCAGCATGATTCTCATAGGTTCTGTTTGGCTATAGTGCACATGCTTAATGCGAGTGAAGTTGGGCTCAGAGTCGACCCCAAAACTAACATAAACTGGGATTTATTCAAAGCATGCAACAAAAATACAGAAACAAGGCGTCAAAAGTGAAAAAGAAATAAATCTACAGCCACATGTTCCTATTGGCTGAGTGGTTCTGATGACAGTGAGGTTATCTTAGCAACATAGTCCTGTTGGCACCATGGTACTGTTAGCAGTGTGGTTATGTTAGCGGTGTGGTCTTAATAGCAGCATTAGGTATTGTTAGCAGGTTTTTTTTAGCAGGTCCCATCAGCAACTTGATGGTAATAATGAGTGCAGCAGATGTCCAGACTGCCCTCCAGAACCAGGTCCAGAAGACAGAAAACATCCAAGGTTCCCCCACGGAACCAAGCAGGGTTGTAGAGTTCGGTCCATGCAGGCAGATGGAGAATCTTGTTAGCAGTGGATATACAGTACAGACACTAACAAACAGATGATGACAGCCAGGGAAAAGACAGTTAGGAACAGGTGGGAGCAGCGGGAGCTGGAGATGACCACATGGGGGAGACACACTAGGGAACACAAATACTGATGATATTTTGTGTTAAATAATGAATAATGTATGATATTTTGCCCGCAGATACTAAAATCTTTATTTTATTTTCAAAATATTGGTAGAAATTTACATTTTTGAAATAAACAAATTATTTACCAGTAGTTGTTAGATACTCCGGTGGATCTTTGAAATCTATTTCAAAAGGCCTAAACAATAAATAAATGAATAAATCAAACAATATAAAGTAAAATAAATTAGCAAAATACATTTTCTAAAGTACAGCTCAAATTATTTCCTAATACAAAAATTATGTTTTCCTTTTCATAAATGTGACAATACTGTATAATTCATTTTCAGGAGGCAAAACATGCGGAGCTAAAAAAGAAGATTGCTCTTTATTGTGTTCCACATAAATTAAAGCATGTTGTGATTCAGCTGACATATTTGTGTGAACTGCCTTGCATCTGGGTACGTGTGTCACGTCTTGTGGCTTGAGGACTTTCCGACTGCTGCTCTCTGAAGTCCAGCTGTCTTCATAAATACTGCACGGAGCTTCGCAGAAGTGTGGTTGTCATTAATGTGGCAGGCTTTCCTCCCTCCCCTTTGCAGAACCATTTAGTGAAACTCAGAAATAGCTTCTCCTCAAGTTACGGTCCATCGACTGGTAAAGTTGTTCACTATTAGGAATTTTAGTCTACTAAGAAAGTCTACTGGTCTTAATTTATCTTGAGGTAATGAAAAAAGAAACTTACTGCTTTAACATCAAGGTTTGTGCTCAATAATCCAGGTTAAAAAAAAATCCAACAAAGTTCAGTCAGGTCCTCTGGACAATTCATTTATTTTTGTTGAGACGTTTTGTCATTCATCCAAAAGAAGGATGAACTGAATGAACTTCGTTGTATTTTTTTACCTGGATTATTGAGCATGAACTTTGATGTTTTGAACCATTTTGGCTATGGCTGCCTCAGAGGAATCCACGTTGGGAGAGGACAGGCCCCAGAAACCATCTTATCACTAGCAAACTGGTTGGCCCACTATGTGAGTGTGCTGCTTGTGGTACTGAGTTTGTTGTGGCTCCTTGGACTGATGAAGTCCTTTAGATGAAGGATGAAATGTCTCAAAAAAAATAACAAAAAACAGACAAACAAGAAACCATCCAAATGACCTGACTGAACTTTGTTGGGTTACTGCTCTAACCATCATCTACCACTTTTCTGTACTCCGCTGTTGACTTCATCATCCTGGAATCCCTCATTCTAATCTCTACATCTGCAAAATAAAGAACAGTAAGCCTCTCAAATTATTTCTTTCCACAAGAAGAAAGAAGAACCTATACTCACCATATCCTCTTCGTCCTGCAGATCTCCTTTGTGCCCTTTGCCAATCATTTCTGCAAATAAAATCCCTTACCTTTCATACCAAACATCTTTGAGTCTCTTAGTTTTCAATTGAAAACTCTGAGTTGTTGAAGTTACAGCCAAAATATTCTAAACATATTCATTCATTCAATTCAATTCAGTTTATTTAAATAGTGCCAAGTCACAACAGAGTTGTCTCAGGGCACTGTACAAAAATATTCACATATATATAAAAAGCCACTTAGTGAAGTATCTAAGGAAGCCAGCAGATTGTGTTAAAGCTTCACTTCGTTGCTGTCTCCCATCCTGAGCAAGCACAGAGGCAACAGTGGAAAGGAAAAAGGCAACAGTGGAAAGGAAAAACTCTCTTTTAACAGGAATAAACCTCCAGTAGGACCAGGCTCAGGATGAGCGGCCATTGGCGTCGACCGGCTGGGTTTGAGAGGACGAGAAGGAGAGACAAAAGGAGACAGAATGGCAGGTCCATTTAGGTACAGGTGTACCTCCTATTGGAAGAAAGACAAAAACACATCATAGATTAGAAATAATTACAAATATATAACAGGTAGAGTAGAGTAGGTAAAGACAGCAGCAGAATTAAGAAATGTGGTCAGTTTGTCCTCCAGTAGTCTAATGGTGTTTTCACACCTTATAGTCTGGTAGACTCGGTTCGATTGGGGACCAAAATTCAGAACATTTGTTTACAGTTTCAGTTGGCGCGGTTAGCATTCACACTGCAGTCAATCCAGCCAACCTGTTCCTAAAGCTCCAATTATGACTGATATAACTTGAGTTTTGTGTTCCACATGCAGTGGACTTCTATCTCCAGGTCCTTTCGCTTTATTTTCTCTGCTTCTTTCTTCAGGATGTTATTGTCATTCAGGATAGACAAACCAAGCAAGTAACACATTTTGTTGTTTTTGTCATGGAGCACAATGTCTGGCTGGTTTGCAGAGACTGTACGATCAGTAGGAATGGTCATGTCCCACATGATGACATAAGCCCCATTGTCAACCACTTTCTCGATCCTGTGCTCATACCACTTGTCACTTGTACCTACACCCATTCTCTGGTACAGTGTCCAGTCCAGGTAAGTCCCAACCTTGTTGTGTCTTTCTAGGTACTCTTTTGGGGTCAATATTTTGCAGCCAGAAACTATATGACTAATGGACTCTTCTGCTTCCCCAAACACATGGCATGTACTGCTGACCTGCATGTCCATTGTTTCAACACATTCTTTTGGTGATAGCGGGTGTTTAAGGCTTGGACCTGTGCTGCAGTAATTAAACTTTCAGTTTCTCTTTTGAGGCATGTGCTCGACAGCAAAGAGTGAGCATGATTTTTGTCCAAATAATGTTTGTCAACATTATTAGCAAACTGACCATGTAGTGGCTTTTCCTTGGAACATTCTATCTGGGCTGCCATGGTCCTGGTCTTAAGCATCAGCTTTTTTTATATATCTCTTATGATCTCTCTGAATGGTGATTATTATTATTATTATTATTATTATTATTATTAATAACATTATTTAGCTTTTCCATCACTCAAGAGAGGTTTGACTTAACTTTCTTTGACGTGTCAATCCATAAATCTTTATCCCAGAATTTTTTAAGTTTGTAACTGACTTTTTTCTGTCATAATCCAGTCTTGTCTTTTGGTTCTTCTTACTAATGAGCAGTCTGCATCTTTTGTTCTAATATTACTTTCACTTCCGCTCTCTGGAAGTTGTTGCTGATGACACTAACATTTGTTAGAGGGTATTTCTTCAAAGGTCTTGCTGTGTTTCTGCTGCCCACTGCAAATGTTTTCTTTGCTGTTCCTGTACAACATTTCTTAGTATGCCAGTGGTTTCTTTCTTTTTTTCAGGACATTCCAAATAGCTGGATTGGCTATGGCTAATATTTGTGTGGAGGCTCTGTGGTGTTTGTGGCTCTGATTGATTTTCCCTCCTCTCAGCTTCACAGCTGCTTGTTTTTCACCCACAGATAGCTCTCTGGTTTCCATGTTAGTTATACCTCTGCATGCTATAAATGTAGTCTGCCCTGGTAAAACCCAAACCTGACAATGAAAGGAGACATTCAGTGCTATTTATTGTAATGGGACACACCTAAGCAACAAAATGGTTTCAGTCAATATGCGGCTTCAATGCTTCAAGACTTTGAGAGGTGAGTATAAATTCAAATGACTTAAATTGAGGTGATCAGCATGCACAACTCAGATGTGTAAATCTTTTGCAGAGTCCACCCTTACAAAAGACAAGTTAACACAACTGAATGAGCACCTAACATGTGGGTCCTCATTAATATGGGCACAAGTAGGATGCATTTTGACATGAAGCATCAAAATTTCAAAACTTGTTGGTGATAGAGGATTTTATTTTACGTTGCTCTGCTGTCAGGATCCACTGGCAGACAGGCGAACAGTTTTGGTAAATGATTTCTCACTGCTAGTCATCCAAGCCCACCGAGCTCGGAGTGCCACATTATTGCACGATTCACACTTATTGTGAGTAGCTGCAAATAGTTCATTGTGCCCCAAGCGAGGAGGGCACAATGGGGAGGGGATGAGAAAATGGGGAGGGGGACAACCATGGTTTCATTGGTCCACTGGGACTGTTCGGTAATTTCATTGTTCAATTTTTTTTAACCTTTATTTATACAGGTAAACCCATTGAGTCACGAGGACCCACCCCACTAGAGAGACGTGTATAGGGCAGTTATGTGAGCACCCAGGTGTGATGAGGCTATGTCACCTCCTCTCATCACAATCTAAACACAACAGTTATCTTTTCACTTTGACTAAAACAAAACAAGCTTATCAATTTCTCCTGAAAAATGTGGCATTTAGTATCCTTTTATTATTGTGGCTACCTTGATAGACATTAGTCAGTCACCCTATCCTCTTTCACACCAACCCTTGACCTTTAATGTTGTGTTCACTGACCCTGTTCCTGGCTTAGACACATGCATCACTGCCAGTCAGAAAACCATTGGTTGTTGAACATTTCCCTTCCAAGATTGCTGTATTTTATGTATTTGTTAAATGTGGGTGGCACATCTGGTAGAGGTGTTGTCTCTCAGCAGGAAGGTCACCAGTTCAAATCCTGGCTGGGGACCTTTTTGGGCGGAGTTTGCATGTTTTCTCTGTACATGCGTGGGTTTTCTCTGGGTTCTCTGGTTTACTCCCACAGACCAAAAACATGCATGTCAGTCTGATTGGTAACTAAATTGTCCGTAGGTGTGAATGGTTGTTTGTCTAACTTTTCGCTATGTGTCCCTGTGATTGACTGAAGACCCAGGGTGTCCCCCGCCTCTCACACAGTGACTGCTGGACATGGGCATCAGACCTGAAAAGGAAGAAGCGGGTAAAGATGATGGATGGATGTTTGAAACGGTGTGTTGTCCAATCAAAAAGCTCTGTAGGCCGTGTATGTCCTGGAGGCTGGAGTTTCTTTGTTCCTTTTATAGGAGAACATTGTTCCATTTTCTGATGTAAAAATCTACTTTGTATTTCAACACTTCAGTCTTCATTGCCAGCATTTTTGCTCAATGGAAGCACATGCTGTTCTGAAACACATTTATACTGTTTTTGCATCATAAGTATAATGTATGGTTAAAACTACAGACAAAACAAATAATAATAATAAAAAAATAAATAAAAAACATTGCTTTGATTCACTTCAAGCTATTTAAAAGCTCCAGCTCTTCTAGACACAGATTCTCCACGTCAGTTATCTTTGTACTGTGAAGTGAACTTTTTTGTTATCTGGAGTTAGGAGAACAACATAAACCACTCCAGGTCCCTCTTGTAAATGAGTCCCTGTGGCTCAACGAGGCTAGCCTGTATAAATAAAGGTTGAATGAATGAAATTTTGTATGATTTATGTAATTTACCAAACTTTTCATTCAATTGGGGAGAAAACAGAAATAAAAGAAAAATAGTTTGATAGTGGCAAATAGGGGAGTGGTGGCGCAGAGGTTAAGAAGGTGAGCTTGTGATCGGAAGATTGCCGGTTCAAGCCCCGGTACCGACAACA
>JARVGQ010000759.1:33695974-33706519 GCA_031762355.1 Hypsolebias martinsi | reverse complement strand
TAGAGGACTGTCCACATTAGAGGACTGTCCACATTAGAGACTGTCATTAGAGAACCATCCACATTAGAGGACTGTCCTCATTGGAGGACTGTCCACACTAGAGGACTGTCCACATTAGAGACCGTCTTTAGAGAACCATCCACATTAGAGGACTGTCCTCATTAGAGGACCGTCCTCATTAGAGGACGGTCCTCTTTAGAGGACTGTCCTCTTTACAAGATTGTCCACATCAGAGGACTGTGAAAGTGAAGTTTCTGTTTGAGGTCAAAAAGATGTTGCTCTGTTTTGTCCCAGACCATCAGTTCTGTTCACAGCAACATTGTTGTGAAATGAACAGCTGCTTTTATTTTGTGAGATTTAACAATTCCTCAGTGTTTGCTCTGCTGTTGCTTTAAATCTTTTATTTTGGTGGATTTTAGGAGCTCGTTTGGTCCAAACTTGTTTTAAGACCTTCAGGTGCTTGTTCCTGTGTTTCAGTCTGCGAATGGCCCGGATGAATGAGGAGATGAGAGACACTGAGGGGGTCTTCGGTTCTGCAGGTCAGTTCATTCATGTTTATCGGACCCCTGAATGCACCGCAGCCGTGTTCTCCTGACCCCTGAACGCACCACCGCAAGGCTCGTTTACCTGTGGGTCTTTTTGTCCTCAGGAGACGACCAGACGTTTCAGGATATCTTCAGAGACTTCAGCAACATGGCGTCACATGACCCCGAGAGGCTCAGCAGGCGTCAGTTTAGCCGGGGAGGTGAGGAAGAGGAGGACGAGGGACGAGGACTGAGCAGTGCTGGGAACAGATCTGAGTGAAGGAAGCTGTCTGAGCCTCTGGTTACCATGGGAACAGTTCAGGTGGATCTGCTAAACGGTGAAGACAGATGAAATCTGTCGTACTGGACCAATCATGAAGATGAGGAAGATGATGGGGATGTGTAATAAACCTTTATGTGTTTCAGGAACTCTGATTTTCTGTTTCAGGTTTTAAATTTTCTTCAGTTTCATCATAAATACATGTTTTTTTTCTTCCATCAACCTCTTTTAAAGTTCTGTCAACCTTCGTCCGTTCTGTTTGACTGTAGTTCTGCCTGGCTTTATAGGTTTCTTTACACAGTAGTAAAACTACAACTCCCATCATGCATCAGCTTCTCTGCTCCTGTTGTTTTTTTTAAATGATTCGCGTTTAATTTAAATTAAGTCATAAAATTTACTTTGAAATAAATTTTAGTTTACTGGTTCTTTTCAGCCGTTTTTGAAGGTTTTTAATTTTAACGACCTTTAAAAAGACCTTAGAAGTTAAATTGATCTGAAGCGTGCACCGATCTGAAACAGTTTCAGTCTTCCTGTTTCCTCTGGGAGCAGATGTGGAGCTTCTGCAGGAGTTCACACTGAAACGTTTAAAGGTTAAAGTTGTTTATCAGCTGCAGACGAGTTTTATTTTCAAACAGTCGGGTTAAAGAAAAGTCATGACAAGATGTTTTAACGGTGCAGGAAGTGATTACATGTAAAGCTTTTATTTTCTAATTCAATGAATCAAAATCATTCAGCATTTTTAAAGCATTCAATTGAATTTAGTGAACAAAATGAAACTTTGTAGTTTGATGAAGCAGAAACTAAACTAAATGAAAAATTCATTTTTATTAAGAGTAACCGTTTTATTTTAACAGCTAGATTTTTTTCTGCTTCGTGCAGCAGATTAAATGTGAAACACTGATCCGGTTCTGTTAAATATGTGAACTAAAAAAGTTTTATTCGTCTTGTGATGAACACAGAAGATCAAAGCTGAAGCTGGAGGTAAAACACGGTGGTGATGATAAGATGGCTGCCGTTCATTCTGTGAACGTGTCGTGCATCCAACAGGACCAGCAGAACCTTCAGACGCTGACGGAGCTCAGCTGGATGTCCCCGTCGATCTCCAGGATGTTGATGTTTTGGACTGGAGTGAAGCGGTGGTTGAAGGTGTGCACCTGCGTCCCATTCACCATGATTCGGAACAAGTTGTTTTCACAGATGAAGGTCAGCTGAAAGAAACCAAAGGGTTAAAACTTGTTTTTCTGGCAGCTAAAGGTGTTTCCGAACGCAGCGCCAAGAACTTTAAATGTTTCTGGTAATAAAAAAAATAAATACAACTTTTTTTTTTGGACTGTGAGCAAAATTGTTTGCACAAAACAAAATTCCTATAGAAATGCTGGGGGGAAAAAAAATCTAAACGGACAAAATGGTTGACATTTTGATGTTTTAACTGTAAAAGAAAGAACTTATTGACCCATTAGCAGCAGAAGGTTCTGATGGTTCTACAGGGTTTTATGGAGGAGATATAAGTTAAAAAGAACATTTTAATATTTTGCATTTTAATGGGTTTTTAAACCTCTATGTTTACCTACATTTGTAAACACTCTTAGCATCCCCCACCAACACACACACACACACACACATACACACACACTTGACGGAACCAAGCCTGACTCTGTCCCTGCTCACTGTTGTCCAACTCCACATGCGCCTGCCTTTGGGCTCCTCCTGCCTGGTTAGCTCAGCACTCACCCCCGCCTCTCTTTTAGGGGCGGAGATTTTTTTAAGGGTAGAGGCAGAAATGCTGTACTTGAAGAGGCAGATGATCGTACATATTAAGAATTTGTGTTGTGTCGTCTGTTGTGTTTAAAACTAGTGTTTATGTAATTATTGTCGGTTTACACATCCAGTATAAGTTTTATTCACTCAAGGCAGTCATATTTGTTCATAACTATCATTAATAAGCCTGAGAGTTGCCGGCTTCATGCAAACAGTTGTCGTAACACACCCTGTCAAAATAAGAGAGCTCCCAGATCCAGTTCTGACAGGATCCGGCTCAAATTAAGCCATGCCAGGGACCAATAAAAGTATCTGGTCTGCTGACCTCAGAGAGCTGTGGGCTGAAGCAGACCAGCGAGAAAAGAGGGGGCAGAGCTGTTTGGAGATGTAAAAACATAGAAATGAACCGGGAGCCAGTCAAGGGAAGCCAAAACTGGATGTGCTCTCTTTTGCCTGCACCAGTTAAAAATTGTGCTGCAGCATTTTGAACCAGTTGCAAACGTCTGACTGATTCCAAAAAGGTGCACATTGCAGCCATCAAGCCTGGATGTTATGAAAACATGTATTACTGTTTCGATATTGGGAACAATGGGAATAGGCTTGGGCTATTAAAGACATTTCTGTGGAAAAAGTTCAGGAACAAAACTTTGTTCCTTTGTACGTCTTTGTTGACATACTATGAAAGGTTGTCCACGCCTGAAGGGCATCGTCCCACCCCGCTCCTCGGAGCCCCAGTTGTCCCACTGCTTGGTGTTTCGGACCACGGTGTTCTCGCTGAAACGAGGGTTGTAATGCAGAGCGATCCCCGACTGGTGGCTCAGATTCACGTGGAACCTGGAAGAACAGAGAACAAAGGTTCAATCTGTGGATAAAAATGAGAACTTTGGAGTGAGAAGTTCAGTTTGTGGACAGATCTAATGATGCTGGACTCAAAAGTGTTGATCCGGTCTTTTCTGGGTTTTAATTCAGACACCCTGACCCAGTTGGACAATCTTCCATAATGATGTTACTGTAGTTTATAAACTTTTCTTTTTCCAATTCCTTTTATTAATCTGTTAGAATGTGTTGCTCCTATCTTCTGAATTACAAAAAGCATTTGTTCTTGTTGGCATGCTCATGGCTGCCCCCTACAGGTGGGTCACAGTTTGTTTATTATCCTGACCATTCCAGTCCATCATCATCATCTTGTGCTGGAGTCAGGGCAGCAGCTTGAGCAAGGAGATCCTGACATATCTGTTCACAGCCACCTCCTCTGGGAGGACTCCAAGGTGTTCCCAGGTCAACCAAGAGACAATAGCTATGTTTACATGGACACGAATAATCAGATTAAACGGCCATTCGGAATAAAAATGCGTCATTTAAACGCCCCATTCGGATTATTCTTCGTTGATTCAGCTCGATTCAAAATAATTTGTAATCAGAATGAGACAGGTGGTTTATGCCGACTCGTAATCCGAACGGTGTGCATGTAAACATTTAATCTGATCATTTTATTTTGATTGTAGAAAACTGATCTGACTGTGCATGTGCGACCTATGTCTACCGCACCTATTTCCGCCTGGCTAATGCTAATAACATTAGCATGTTGGGGACGTAAAACTGGTCGGTGAGCGACAACATTTCTACTAGAAACTTTGAAAGAGCTCAAAATGATCTGTATCACCTGCAGCTCAGTCAGGGAGCGCAGTAACGTCACCACCGTCATTACAACCTTGCGTGGGTCCATTTGGGGCGCTCAGGTTTGTTTACGATCATCCTGGAAATAGAACTTCTTCTGTGTTTTTTAAGGAGCGTTTACTGCTCTGCACATGTCAGTACTTCTATTCAGAATAAAAGCCCGCTGCATATAAACACTCATTGTGAATGAATTGTGCCCATGTAAATGATACATGTGAATTATTTATTCTGAAAACATTTCAATCTGGTCAAAGATTTTTTTCATATGTCAGTAGCCACAACCAACCATTTATCTGTGAAGATGAAAATGAAAGTTGTCATTTTTAATGTGCTAAACCTGTACAGCTTTGATTTATGACTATGAATCAGACAGAGTAGAATAGAAACTTTTAGCAATGTCATGATTTTCAGAAGGCAAGGTATACACAGATTAAAAAAAAAGATCATCAATCCCTTTATGCTGCTCTTATACTAATATCTACCTGAGCTGGAGCTCACATGCAGGAGTGTGAAACTCCATGTCACTATTGTTAGGTTTAACTGTTGTCTAAGCAAAAACTGGACTCTTTTTAACCTACCGGTAACTTGCACAGGTTTTGGATCTCAGGTTGATAATGTAAAGTTGTTCTGCAGTTTCCATTACACCAAGCTGTCCAAGTATGTCCGGTCCCAACTTTGCTTCACCCATTTCCACATAAACATGCGGCTCAATATGTGTTCACACTTGTGCAAGTCTGTCTGATATTATTTTATATTTCTGTACATCCTTTTATCCATAGGCTGAAAAACTTTTTTTTTTTTTTTTGTGGAAGAAACTTGCCCTGTAAAGTAATTAGTAATAACGTTAACATTATTTTATAAATGGTCTACCAAAAGACAACAATGGAAATTGTGCAAAACTAACTTTTGATGATTTCTTCCTGTGACCCAGATCCTTTTCAGATTTGTTTGTGTTTCAACAATAGAGGCAACATCTGTTTTTGCTAAATGTAAGCACATGTTTATTTGATTTAAATGTGGAGCCTTAGTCAGTATTTAAGAGTCAGTCATGAGTCAATATAAGAAAGTGGCTGCTTGGCCCCTAAAGCAGCTTACTTTAATGTATGGTTGTAAATTGAGGCAAATAGTATTGTAAATGCTCTACACCTCAGCATGCAGCTGGTTTCTATAGGGTGCCTAACTATTTAGTTAGTCATTTATTTGTACTCTTATCAAGCTACATTTAAATTTAACAGTATAGACATGAAAATAATTTGTGATTAGAGGAAGACCAAAAAGTTATTTCAAATACATTTGGAATGGGTTTTTATTGAAATCTGATATAATGCAACATAAACTAGCAGTGTGCTGATGTCCCCCATCGCTAATGATATTATACAGTATAGTGAATGTTTGTGGTTTTTGAAATGAGTGTTTTTCTGGAGGGGAACTGAACAGGGAATGCAAGTCAATATTTTTGGTGCAATATTTTCAAGAGGATAGGAGTTACACTGCATGAGAAGAGAGGAAGGTTTTATTAATTTGCCTATTTGAGGCAGCACAAAGTGGCAGATCTTGGCAAGTGGAGGGAGAAATTTGATCCACCAGCAGGTGCTGTGGTGGAGCCAGGGCATGGCCAGTGGTGGCCTTGCTCACCATAGATTCATCTTTGGCCACCCCAATCATTTGAGGAAACAATACATTCAAGATAAGATAAGGTAAAACTTTATTTTCTTCCATAATTGTGGCAGAAATTCTCCTTTGATGCTCTACATTCATCATAATATGTAAAAAAAACACATTATCAAAATTAGTGAACACCATTAAGACGTGTCTATTTTGCTTTGCTTAAGAACATTACTGCAGATGGTACAAATGATTTTTTAAAAATATTCTTCCTGGCCAGCGGGACTCGGTAACACCTGTTTGATGGAAGCATCTGGAAGCAGTTGTGTAGTGGATGTGAGGGGTCTTCAGTGATCACTCAGGGTGGCTTTCTTGGTCACTGAGCGGCTGTAGATGTCCGACAGGGGAGCACTGAGGTGAGCCAGTTATTGCTTGATTGTTTAATTATTCGGTAGCAAAGTAAAACTGGAAAGCATATTTTCCTTGTTTGATCAAGCTGGACCTTTTAGATTTATACATGGCAGTGGCCATCTTGGGTTTTTGCGTGGCAATCTAATTTTCAGAAGTGACCTTTATTGTGCATAGATGCAGCCACACACCAAAATAGAAGTTGGCACATTGCTAATTTTTCAAGTTATCAAGATACACATATATGGTGGCAGCCATCTTGGATGTTGACTTGTCATCCTATTTTTTATTAGGAACTCTTGTTACACCAAGATGAAGCCAGACACCAAAGTGGAAGTCAAAACCTCGTTTTTTTTTTTTTTTTTCCCTGTACGTTGTCAAACTCACGTGATGGATGGAGGGAGGGCATTTCTACCAGTAAATGGTAATTAGACTGTACTTATAAAGCACTTTTCTATCTTATCAAGACATTCAAAGCTCTTTACAACACAATATGTGCCCTCATTTACCCATTCATACAGCACTCTACTATTTCTGTACAAAGACTAATCAGTGCTTTTATCACGTTCATGCACTGATGGGACACACATCGGAGGCAATGAGGGGTTCAGTGTCTTACCCAGGGACACTTCAGCATGTGACTGCTTGTGGAATCCAACCCCCAACTCTCACATTGGAGGTTGACTGCTCTAACCACTTAGCCACAGCCGCCTACAGCCCACAGCCCCGGAAATTCCAGTCTTCACTCCGTGATGGTGGAAAATAACTGTCTCTCAAAATATTAAAACCAAAATGTTTCAGACTATGAAGTTAATATTTCATATAAGACAAGATTGTTCTTTAGCTTCACTATCCCAGTCTTTATGATCCAATATTTGTGGTAGGATTGAATATCTTTTCAAATAAATTTTTACATTTCAAGGGAAATTGCATCCAGATGTTTGTCTGCTGAGTTGGGTTTGAGCTGCACATGTGGATCAGACTTGGACTTGTTCATCCATGCAGAAGTCTGGTTCTTTCTGATGAATCTTTCTTGGCTCCTGAATGCAACATTTGCCCTGTGTGACTAAATTCACATTCTGAAATGCTCAAGACATGGCACTTTCATTTCTCTGTGATTTATATGGTCCAGGATTTCTTTTCCAGTATTATTTACTTAAGAGTTTGACATCTAGCAGATGTTGTGGAAATTATATGCTCAGTGTCATCGCGTCAGAGCCTTAATGATTTTAATTGTCTTTAAGAATCAGCCAAGACATTTTAATTATTCCTCCATACCCTGAATGTTCAGTCTAAAAGAAATCGACTGATGTAAAAAAAAAAAAAATTTTTTTTTTGGAGGTTTGTAAATTCATCAAATAACGTCACATGTTCAGTGAGCTAAATATTTATGCTAATGTATTTAATATTTAATTCAAAGCGTCTGAATCAAAATGGAAATTAGAGCTTGTTTTTGTGACGTGGCCTGCAGCTCTGGCTTCATGTGCCAGTGCAGGTGATGTGTGGCAAAATTTGAGCTCATCACTCTCATGCTGCCCAGCTCTATTTGTTTTGTCCTCATCTCACAGTGGTGGACCTAGCAGACTGTGATCAGTGGGTGTGAAAAGTGATTGAGAGTAAGAGAAAGAGAGATGAATGCAGGAGGTGTGAATGACGGATTTGAGAAATATGGATGGCACAGATCTTTGTTTCACAACCCTGCCCTTTCTCTATTCCTCATGAATAATGCTAGCCAGCAGTAGAGCAGGCGTGTTGCCATATCAAGCTGTGGTGGAGGATGAGGTGTCCAGCTTGGCAAGTCTGAGCTCAGATGCAAGCCATCCCCCCCGCGATCCCCAAATCCTCATACCCAACCTGCAGAGAAGAGCGCTGAGCTCCAAGATGGCAATCAAGGCCTGATTTGCCAACACATTTCCAATGATTAAAATGTAATTAGCACAAGCGAGCGCCTCCTCCCCAGCTAATTTTCACGCACGCTGTGACAGGCAGGCGGTTGGCGGCACCCAGGCCCCAGCAGCAGATGGAGGAGGCTGCACCAGGAAGAGAGAAAACCATTTTGCCCTGTGACTGTTTGCATCAGAAAACCATCAGCACGCACAACTAAATCAGGAAGGAGCTGTTAGGAGGATGGAATGAGGAGCCCTCAAAGACAGCACATTATAATTTGCACTGTCAGAGCTGACCCTGGCAATGGCTGCCATCCTTCATGCTGTCTGTCCTGCCTCTCAGGGATGCAGGCAGATTGGTGTCATCCCTGGGCTTTAACCCCTGCAGCCATCCTGCAGGAGAACCTGGCTCAGGTTGATAAACACACACCATGCATTCTGCACTGCTGTGCATTAATGAACCCCATATCTGCCATAATTAATTCTAAGGTCATGGATGGCAACCAGCATAACCTGGGGCTAATGTCACTCAAGGGGGAGGGGGACGAATGCATCCACTGTGGAATCAAACTGAAGAATGTGTAACTTGTAACAACAGACAGTTCATGGTAAGAATATTAAGTCTAAATACACTCTGCTGACCCATACCACTGCAGCCATCAGTTTTATTGTTGTATACAACAGACAGATGCCAAGATGGCCACACTCAGCTGAGCGGCAGCTTCACAGGCCCCCGGTGAAAGTTTTCCACTTTGACTCGATATTTTTATGTTCCTGTTGTTTTTGCTTTAACTTCTTTTTTTGTTGTTGTTGTTTTTTGCACCTACCATGCACATCCACTCTACGGGTGTGACGCTGTGACGCAACACACTTGTGGAGTTTTCTGTGCCACTGCCTTGCCATCCTGCCGTCGTGGTTCAGTCCTTCCAGCATCAGGCTCAGGCCTGTCATGGCGGCCATCTCCATGATCCTCCATCTGCCTGATCGGACCAAACTCTACGGACCCGTTCGGTTCCGCGGGATGTTCTCCATCAGTCAGACCAGGTTCTGGAGGGCAGTCTGGAAGGGCAGCTACGGCACTACATATTATCATTACTGCATATTATCATCAAGCTGCTGACTGGACCTACTAACTAGACCTGCTAACGCTGCTAACAAGACCACACTGCTAGCAGTACCATGGTGCCAATGAGATCATGTTGCTAAGAGAACCACTCTGCCAATAGGACCATGCTGCTGTAGATTTATTTCTTTTTTACTTTTGGCGCCTTGTTTCTGTATTTTTTGTTGCATGCTTTGAATAAATCCTAGTTTATGTTAGTTTAGTTTAGCGCTCACATTAAGCGTGTAAATTATAGCCGAACCCAATCCATGAGAATCATGCTGCTGTTGTTGCACTTTTAGTGACGAGTGAATACAGGTAGTCCTCGAGTTACGACGCCCCCGACTTACGGCATTTCGGACATACGAACGGCACCCGGTGACGTCATCACGCCTCCAATGAGCAGTATTTTTCAGTATTTTCTGTGTTTTTTGAGGGTATTGTTAGCTAACTACTTGAGAATACATTTTTAAGGTACAGAATGTACGCTGGTGTTGTGTTACGTTGAAAAAAAAAACGTGTTTAAAACGCTGTTTACGTGCGCGGTTCAACTTACGGCAAAAAATACAGACTTATGACACCATGTGCTACGGGTCCCGACTTACGTCAAAATCGGTTTACGAACGGTCTGTAGGTACTGAACCCGTTCGTAATTCGAGGACTGCCTGTATAAACATCAAGTGAATAGTAAGTAAAGACAGCAGCAGGGTGAGGGAGTGTGGTCAGTTTGTCCTCCAGCAGTCTAAGCAGCATATCTCAGGGATAGCTCAGGAAACTCTAACCAACCCTAACTATAGGATTTATCAAAAAAGAAAAATATTAGGTCTAGTCTTAAAAGTAGACAACGTGTCAGCCTCATGGACAGGAACTGGAAATTTGTACCAGAGAGGAAACTGAGAACTGACTTTCTGCCACTTCTTTTAGAAGTTCTACAAACCACAAGTAAACCTGCAGACTGGGAGCAATGTGCTTTGTTAGGAAAATATGGAGCAAAAAGGATTTCAGTACAAGGTGGAGCTTGGTTGTTGAGAACTTTGTAAGACCAAAGTAATTTTAAAATCTATTCTGAATTTGACAGAGCTGTCAGGAGGGTGATTAGTGGCACAGCAATGAACAACACTGGAGCCCTCACAATGGAGCCATAATTGGAGAAATACTCTATAATCTTGTCTTCCAACTCTCAGCAGCATTTTGGATCAGCTGAAATCTTTAAAGATTTTTTTTTTTTTTTTTTGGGGGGGGGGGACATTTTAATCTCAGAGAGCTTCATGTGAACGCACGACATTGTGGTCAATCAAACCACCA
>JARVGQ010000759.1:33648392-33661361 GCA_031762355.1 Hypsolebias martinsi | reverse complement strand
CGTTTCTACCAATTTTTTTTGCTTTGTTTTGTTTTGTTTTTTGAATGTCCAGAGGACCAGACTTAGCTTTTTTAGATATGCAAGAAAAATGGATGACAACAGTGTGAATGCGTCATAAACATTCACACTGTTAAATTCAGAAATATCCCAAGAACCAAAAGTTGTGTACTGAAAAGGTTAACCACATCAACAAAAGGAGAATGGTACAAGTATTTGGTCTGTTATTCCAATTTTAACTAAGGTCTTAGATTTACAATTTGGATTTTAAAGTTCAGACAAATCTCAGCTTTTTCACGCTCCTTCAAATTACAGATCAGTTCAGTTTCACACCTGAGCCACTAAATAGATGAGGTTTCTATAACACTGAATGTTTTACACATTTCTTGTTTATTCCAACTTCATTTTGTAGTTACCTGGAATATGCTGGCACCGTAAGGAGTCCTCCATGCATTCAGGAGGTTGTCCTTCCCTGTGCTCACAAACCACTTCCCTGCAGACACACATCACACATCTTAACACAAACTGATGTCCAGAGACACAAACATGGCCACTGCTGTGTCCCAGAGTTACCACACCCATTTACTTCCAAAAACAGCAAACACGTGACAGTAGGAACCTTATCAATGACCATAAAACACATCATGAAGGAGACTCACAACACTTCAAGTTAATTATTCAAATGACCCACTGATTAGTTACCCAGCTGACTTGTTGGCTGATGATTTAATTAGTGACAACAAGAGCTCTGGAGCATTGAGAGACATTTAAATGAACCATTTGTGTGGTGACAGAGATACAAGGCTGTGCTTCAGAGGCAGAATTCATCATTTCAGCATTGATAAAATAGTAAAAGCATCTGGTCTGTCCAACAGGCACAGCTCATTACCAAATTTGTAAAGCACTGACTTGTTACAGCAGTGAGTAAGTGACAGAAATATAAACAAAATATGTAATACAGTAGTCCCTCGTTAATCGCAGGAAATCCACAGCCTGAAGCCCCACGATAAGTGAAAAACAGCAAAGTAGGAATAGTAGTACAAGAGTAAGTAGTATATATATATACATACATTCATAAAGGCCTCTTGTAAATGAGTCCTCGAGGCTGATTGGGACTAACCTATATAAATAATTGAATGAAAAAGGTGTTTTAAACCCTTCCCACATTCTTGCAATATTCTGAACAATGTTTCTAAACTCTAAATGCTCTAAAAGAACATAAAATGTCATGATTTCAGCTCTGCCACCTGCAAGCGGTCTTGACCACGCCCACTTCTACGCTCTGCACGCAGAACAGCTGATCAGCTGCAGCAGGAAGTTTATTCTGCAGTAAGGGTTGCACAAATGTGCAGCAGGTGCTAAATATTTTTAAACAATTTATTTTAAATAAAAATTCCATGCCAATCGTGTGAGCTCATCCATCAATTAGCCAATTGTGTGTCATGTCCAATTTTATTTTGAAAAACTGCGATAGAGCGAGTCCGCGATAAATGAACCGCGAAGTAGTGAGGGACTACTGTACAGTCGCCCCTTGCTATATTGCGGTTCACTTCATGCAGCTTCACTGTATCGTGGGTTTTTTAAAACTTTTTTGTTTTACATTTTGTGTACTACCTGTATACACGCTATGCAGTACTGTACATTCATTGTCATCATCTTCATCGCCAAAGTGTTTAAGAGTATCACCTTCTATTTGTTGCTCCTTCTTGTTGTCACAGCAAACTATCTCACACAAAGTCTTTATAAGAGAGTGGGAAAGGTTTGTAGGAGTGTGGGAAGGGTTTATAAAGCCTTAAACCTATATAATTAATAAAATAAATATAACGCCATTACTTTGCAGATTTTCACCTACTGCGAGGGTTTCTGGAACATAACCCCCTGCGATAGGTGAGGAATCACTGTTTTTCAGTTTTCAATCAATTGTGGTTGGTAGTTTTGCTTCACCGGCATAAAAAAGGTTTGACAGCACTCATTGAACTGACCAATACTAAGAACAATGGGAAAGGCCAAGAAATCCAGTGAACTTCTAAACTTTAGAATTGGATTTACACGTTTTTTTTTTTCCAAGTTGGGATTCCAGGATCATTGGTTCAATCAATGGTACAGTAAGAACAAGCTATTTAAATGTTACCACTTTGCTTTGAAAAGGTATGAAAAAAGACCCAAATTATCAGACTCGGAAGTAAATTGGTTGGGAAGCAGAAAAACTCCAGTCTGTCATGGAAATTGGAATCGTTTTAACACCGGTGTCTCTGCCACGGTGAAGCCAGTTTTACATCACCATGGACCGAGAGGATTCTGACAAAGAAAGAAGCTCCTGCTCCAAAAGTGACACCTTCAAGTACAATTAATGTACAACATAACAAAAAAATAACTATCTTTGTCTCATCTGACCATTAAAGTTCCTTCAAAATTAATTTGGCTACATGACAAGAAATATGTTTTGAAGGAGTCTATATGATGCTTTTAAACCCAAGAACACTGTACCACCTATCAAGCATGGTAACAGAAGCATCATGGTACAAGGGCAATGCGCATTGTGGATGAAATAATGAAGGTATACCTCTGAATTCTTTAACTTGACCTCAAATCAACATCTAGGTGGTTGAAACTTGGGACACTTGGACACATACAGGACAATGACTGCAGACACACATCAGAACTGGTTTCTGAATGGCTAAGTAAGGCTGACATTTAGCTCATGGAATGGCATCCCAAAAACTTTGACCTCAGTCTTACTGAAAATTTATGAACCGTTAAAAAAAAAAAAAAAAAAAGAGTTTATGGCAGAAACCCAACCATTCTAAAAGGAACCATATAAATTCTCCCAGGAATAGTAGTCGAAAGCCAAAACCTTGTTCCAAAGTTTACAAAAGGTGTGTGGTCAAGGTGAAACTTGCCAAAAGACATTTAACCAAATAGCGGGGGCGCTCTTATAATTTTTGACACAGCGTGGGAGAAAATCCACAATATATTCCAACTTGTGCACCATTACTTGTTTTGAAGCTTATTGAAGTTGAATGTTGTATAATTGTTCCACTCTGGAAAAAGAACGATTCAATAAAATCCTTCAAAGGTCAAAATTAACATGATATTCATGCCCACGATGAGAATATGAGAACCTCAGACCACAGCTGTATACACCCTTGCCTAGAAGTGATTTTTTTTTCTTCTGTCGGTCACTAGAAGAGCAGGTTGTATGAACAGAAAAGTGGACTAAAAATAAAACTGGCAGCAAAACCTGGTGGTTGCAAAAGGTGCTAATGGCACAATTTAGAAACTGCTGCACTGGAGCTAATAAACATTTACCCTAATGCTCAAGATGTTCGTCTAATCTATGGAATGCCTTGTTGTGATAGTTTTTAACTGTATATTTGCCCGTGTGTTTGATGCTTAAATATGGCAACACTCTTGTTTGTTAAACTGTTAAATTATCAGGTGTTCATTTCATACAAGTGTCTTTGCTCACACACACATCAAGTAATCTCTTGTAGCATTTCTTACCACAGTAGGCAAATTTGAGGGAGAGGACACAGCTTTCGTGAAGATGCAGCTGGTATTTGTCAGGCTTTGTGTGATGGAGAACCTCCACATTGCTGCTCTCCATCCCAACAGCCAGCCATTCTCCAGTGGGACAGTAGCCCAATGAGAAGATCTGCAACGATGACACAACACAGACCTTAAAGGATGTCTGCTTCAAAGCTTAAAGACACATTGTAGTAAATGTCTCAGAGTGGGTTCATGCTAAAGATGAAAAGTTGGATTGTTTAGCTTTTGTCTACCTGTGAGGTAAAATCGTGTTGCTGGAGCTGTCTGCCTTCTCTCAAATCCCAGGAGCGGACTGTGTTATCGAGCCCTCCGGTCCACAGTTTGGTTCCGTCATGGGAGATGTCGATACAGCTGGCTCCATCTGTGTGGCCCTGAAACTGCCTGGAACACACAAAACATAAATACCGTACTTAAAAAAAACAAAACAAGTAAAAGCATTTTTAACGACATTGAGTGATCGTGATCTCAGACAATTTGCTAATAAAATTAAATTAATTGTACGGGAAGCCCGACACCATTGTCCCCAATAAAATAAAAACTTATTACCATTGACTGAGCTACCTGTAATGGTTTCATTTTGTAAAAGTAGTAATATCCTTTACTGTGAGACTGTTTGCTGTGCAAGAATTCAGCCTACTACCCTTTCAATGGACATACTTGAGCAGAAGTACTCAGTTTAGATATTTTATAATTTTCCTAAAGTTAAAGCAGATGCTTTGTGCCTGAGGTCTTTTGGTTTCTAATTTGGTCTGAGCTGTGTCAGAAGACTTTTAAACTTTTTAAACAAAAAGAACTGCCAGGGTCCAATGAGATTTCTATGTACATGTATTATATTTGTACAATTAAATGGGCAAAAAGTCTGCACGTTAAGTAAACACCCTCTGGTCTTGTGCAAATTCTACAAAATGCTTTACTATATAAAGTGTTTCTCATTCACACAGACACTCTTTTAAGTTTTCTTTTTTCTTGATGCCAATATCAATAGTGTTCATGTAACATAACTTAAAAAAGCAAAAATGATGGATCAAATCTATATTAGTTGAGGAGAAACAAGTCTAATCTTGCTTTTAAAATGATAAATGAGGTCATTGCATCACCTGTTTGTCACGTCTGTTAACATAAAATACAATCATGGATAATTGATGACATGTTAGCCAATGTTTGAACCACTGAACCTGTAATTCAGTTTATAAGGTCAAAGGACAATTGAAATCTGATGATATAATTGTCTACTTTTACTTCAAGACTAAAACTGCTAAAATAGAGTCCCTCAAGCAAAGTAATCACCTGACAAGGGTCTGGTTATGGAGGTCCCACACAGCGATGTTCCCATCAGAGCAGCAGGAGAAACAGACCTTGGCATCAGGGCTAATGGCCAGTGCGTAACAGGCCGGAGCAGAGGAAGTGAGCTCGGCCTTGATGCGGGGCGTCTGTGAGGCCAGGTCCCAGATGGTCAATGTGCTGGCCTCACCGCCCACTATTAGGGTGCGGCCATCAGGCAACAGCTTGCAGGAGCGGATGTAATTGTCTCTGTTCTGGAAACAAAGGCAGACGTTTGTCAATCTTAGAAATTGGATGCAGTTTTCTTTTCCATACGGATAAATATTTAAAAAAATATATATAATTAAAAGTCAACGATACAGTCAATTCGAATTGTGTTGAACAAGAAACAAGAAAAGTAGTACACTTCTGTGTATTAATTTTAAAATATTTTCTTTCCCAGGTTTTTGTTGTTGTTGTGGTGTTGAAGCAGCTGACTCTTTCATGTTAGTGAAGATATGAATGTCAGCCTTAACAAGAGATACAGAGACTGCAGGCAGGAAGAGCCAGGCTCTGTGAGAGCAGCAAGACAAATCAACAGCACTACAGAAACTATTGGTCAAATTAAAACAACACCCTAATGGCTTTATAAAGCCAAATAGCACCCTAGATACACCTAACGGGTGTGGGAGGCCATATGAGCCGAACGGCATGGAGCCACAGTATCAAAATGAGAAACGGGAGGCAGTTTGGAGGAAGTAATGAGCTGGGTAATGGCAGACAGGGTTGGCCAATCAGAACATCATTACTCAGCAGGCTTTTTTTTCCCTCCGCAAAGGACAATTTCAGCACAGCAGTGAGACATTTTACTGAATAATTCACGTCTTTTATCTTTGAGGATCTGTGGCCAGCTGCATCAAGAAAATTCAGAATAAAGGAGACTACTCATAGAGCTAATGAAACAGTGCATTGTGTCTCCACCATGACTGAGATCGTTAAAACGTTTACTGTGATAACATAATTTTAAAGTCACTTTGAGCAAATACTTGTTTTCTCTTATATGCCTATAAAACAGCAACAACTACTGACCAAGCAGTCAAGTTGGGAAACTGGGCTCTTGCTGCCTGGTTGGCTGATGTCCCAGATCTTGACGCAACCTTTGCCACCGGTGTAAACGTGACGTGTGGGGTTGCTGATAGTGACTGCACACACCACTTCCCCGTGGCTCAGTGTGTTGATCTGGCGAGCGTGACGTGGGATGCCCGGGCCTATCAGTGCATCTGGAGGGAAGGGCACGGGCTGCATCTGACCATCGGCACTTACATGAAAAGAATAAGCTCTGCAGGAAAAAAAAGGAAGGTAAAAGTCAAATAAAACTGAGTTTAAAATCTAGTGAAATACAAATGTGTCTCCAGGCAAAATAAAATGTGAATACACACGGTTTTCCTCCTGAAATTGAAGTGAGACTTGCTGGAAGGCCAGGAGCTCTCATGTGAGGGTGAGGGTCAAACCCTGCCTGCACAAGAAAACAGCAAAAATAAATAAAAATAACCATTTACCTACTAAAATACAAATGAACCAAAGTTTATAATCAAATTATGGCTATTTCATAATCTAAAGTGCTAACATATGAAGAAACTTTAATCGTTTCCATGTAAAAGAGGCAGATTAAGCTTCACTGTGTGCAGAGAAACTTGTTTCATAGAGAATACTTTATTCCAAGGCTGGGAGATCTTCAGACAGCCAGGATGCTAAATAACAAATTACAAAAGCTGCTGAGCTGTTAGTTCTCACAAACGTCACCACACCTGGTGAAGATGTGTTAAATTACTGCTTATGGAATAAATTATTTGGGGTTTTAGGAGAAGTAACAACACTATGTTTCTCAAATTCCCCTCTTGGCTGAAAATAAATATTAAAAGAATATATATATATATATATATAATGTACATATATTAAAAAACAAACAAACATAAAAAACCTGTTGTAGTTACAATTGGTGAGCGTCCATAGGCGGCAGCAGCAGCAGCACTCATCTGTGGTGAAATGAGTCCTGGATACACGCCAGGACTGGTTAGGGAGCCGTTCATGTCATGATGACCCATCATGGCAAATGGGGTGGCATAAGAACCAGCAATTGACAGAGGTGTCCGCAGAGCTGGGGCAGCTGGAGGAATTAAAAAAAAAAAACATCTTTAAAAAATATACTCTGATAAAGTTTAATTTACATGAATTAACACTAAAAGGTCTGTTAAGGACAGCAAGTGCACTACTTTAAGATTAGGGTGTCTGTTTCATCAGATATTGTTAAAGATAAACAACTTTTCATTTTTTACAGTCAACCTTGAATATCATTTGATTGCTTAGTTATCTACTCTGTAAACTGACTCGGTGAAAAATGGCTTATAAAACTCAGAGTAGTCATTTATTACCTAGTGCCTCCATCCCAGGTGGTTTGCCCATAGGTAAAGGGCGGAGTCCTGGAGTAGTACTGGTTCCTGGTGTTGGTGCTTCATTCCTTGGAGTGGGTGTGTTGGACTTGAGGCTCGGTGTTGATGACTTGTCATTCTGTAACAAAGATTTGTTTCGGTCTCAGGGTATGCGCTTACTGAAACTTTGAAGTTCCTTTACTTTCACTCAAATGTGCACCTGGACACCATTTAAACCACTTCTACGTCAACGTTTAAAATCCCCTCATGAGTCAAAAATTCACAGACTGGCCAGAAATCCAGAGTGACAATCTGAGTGGCCTGCCTGCATAAATTCAATCCAACACAAACACTTTATTACAGTCATAACGTAATAATGTGTGTGAGAGTGAAAGTGCATAGGGCCATAAACCTTTGAAAAGAAGCCATGTTTGTCAGGAGACTCTATAAGTGGAGACACATGTTCTTTATACCTGGGGCTTCTCTACAGGTAAGGTATGGTAATGATTGAAAATAGAATGGAAATATTATTAAAAAAATATATATATTATTTTTCTTTTTTTTGGATACTGTCAACAACAGCAGTTATTTATTAAAACTGATGTGTATGTGAGAAGTAAGCTCATAATTTTTGTTCAATTTTTCCCCCGGCTGTAGATGGGGTAGAAAATGTGGATCATGTATTCAGAGCTTCATTAGCTTACAGCTCTCTCTTGTAAAAGAGTCCTCGAGGCTCAATGGGATTAACCTGCCTAAACAAAGGTTGAATGAATTGAAAGTTTACATCTAGCACCTTTGAAGCCTGGTTAGTGAACGGCTTAGTATTATAGACATTTTGGCTTGGAAGGAGAGCAGAGGAGACAAAATAAAGGACAGCAGTTTACCTGCTGCTGAGTCTCTGAGTTATTTACAGCCTTGTGGTGATGGAAAAATGATCATTTACTGGGTAAGTCATAAAGAAGATGGCTATGACTGAGCCATTGGGTTTGATATCCTCAGAATACAGCCACCTTCTGCTCCATCAAATCCTACATAGCAGTCAGCTCCTAAGTCCCACTTCACTTGACAAATGTCCTTTAGTCTGTCGGTCCAGGCTTCAGCCCTTCAAGGTAACTGCTGCATTTTCATCCTCCTGCTACACTCACATGGGTGTGGTCCTTTGCCTTGGAGGATGGCGTGCTGCCTGAAGAGGCGATGGAAGCGGGGCTGTTGGGGGCAGCATCCTTCTTCAGCACTCGTGACTTATCCAGGCCATTTTCTGGAGGAGAGTGGGCAGGGCTGACTCGAGGGGTGGCTGGATCCTACAGAGTTAAACGAGACAGACAGAGAGCAAGACTGAGCAAACAAACCGGAGGAAAGCCACTGGCATTTACATGTAGGTCAAACAAGCTAGGGCCTCATGTGCAAACACAGATAAATACACTATGTATGCTCATACTCTCCCTCACACACATGCATGCACTTCTCATTCACCTGTCACACCCTTTACTCTTTGTATTCTTTGTCTTAGATTCTGCATGAATAGCAAAAGGAAATTCAGCAAGTAAATACACATTCAAAGCACACAATCAATATTATGACAGACTTTTTGGCAACACTGTGAAAGGTGTCGAGGCTTCTACAGACAAAAGCCTGCAAAGCCTTTATTATGAAGAATGTGGCCGAGCGGCTTAAACCCCCATCTTACCTCATTGGAGACGTCCACCACTAAGTCATCACTTTTTTCTCCATCGCTGTCCTGAAACAAAGAAAATACCAGGTTTAGTATAAAGAGGTGAATACATAAACCATGCTACTTAAACTAGTACACTACATTTTTACAACAGTTAAATCACAAAAATTCAGACGTCAGATTTATGAACAGATGTGTTTGTTTTCTATTCAGAGAAGATGGATAATTTATTTTACAAGTTTTACTATGCCATAACAGCAGGCTTTTTGAGTTCCAGGAAGTTATGTACAACGCATCAATGGTTGTAAACACTAGAGCAGAAATTGTAATTTATTAAACTGCACGTATTTTAAAATATTTACTTAATTTACTGTGCAGTGAATAAAACCTAATTTCCAAGAATATCTTAAAAACCCTGTGATTACTTGAAATGTTTACAAGGAGAAATATGTCATTAGTACACATGAAATTAATAAAATTTGACTCCAATGTTAATGTTTTATGGCAGCAGGTTGTATGTAAATTTATCTCATTGCTTCATTGGGGGCTGAGATGGGGTGGAGGCAGGGCAGCTGACTCGGGACCACAAAGTCCCAGGCTAAATTGTACGATGATGACAATGATGACAATACATAGCACTTTATTTATTCATTTTATTGAGCCTTGCTTTATGAGACACTTCTGTTCTAAATGTTGGGACCTAAATGGGACCACGAGTACACAATTTCGTTCCACCTCGTGTACCACGTGATGCGAATGGCAATAAAGAACCTTGAACCTTGAAATTATGACTTTTTAAAAATGACAAGGTCAAAGTTAGAACAACTTCCAAACAAAGTTCAAGACCTTGAAGAGCCGTAAACTCTTCCCAAACACAAACTAAAATAATAAACACAAACTCACATATCCTCGGTTGCTGTCTTTGTCGTCCACTTTGCGTTTCTTGGAGTCAAGGCCGTAATCTGAAGAGCTGCGGTGCTTCTCACTCGCTACTCGCAGGCTGTCTGAAGGCGATACCGAGTTATTCTGCCACAAACAGCACACAGACCATGTCAGACAATCCTATTCAGGCAGATGAGTATCCTCAAGTTTTAGCAGCAAACAAACAGTGCAGGTACAGGTTTTGTGTTTAAGTAGTTTCTGTGTCCTTTAGATATTTCAAAACTTAAAATGCAGAATGTGACAAGCCTTCAAAAAAAATTTCAATAAAAATTAATGAATGGATAAAAATGGTGTGTATACATCCTGACATGTATCTTGGGTACTTTTTCTTTGTCGGATTAGTAATGATATTGACAGTAAAGCAAAATGCACAATGCTCCTGGGCCGATTTGGGAAAGAGGGGATAGAAGAGGATTCTTGGAAAGCTTAGCCCTGTCACTGCTGCCAACGCAGCAGAGCAAAGAGGAAGCAAACAAGGCAGCTGAGAAAAACCACAAAACAAGAGACCAAAAAAATCTATCTGGCAAGGTGACTTGTAGTCAGAGTGAAGGTGGAGAGAAAACAAGAACACACACAAACTGACACTACTACATCCTAGAAACTCACTACATCCTGGTGAAATCCCAAAATAAACCTACACCATTTCAATCGTGTACATGCTGCAGTCCAGACAGAGACACGCAAAACCAATTGGCTACACTCTGTAAACACAAAACACTTAATAACTGCTTATAGGTCTGTGTTGTTAAAGGTCAAGACTACAAAAAAAGACAACAACAAAGTTCATGAAAATCCTCCAGAGGAGAAAATCAAGAAAGAGGCCATTGAGAAACCCAGGACAAGAGAGCAATGTGGTGAGACAAAGAGGGTGTTGCCTGCAGAGAAGAGCCATGAAAGGACCAGAGTGAGAAAATTAGAGGAAAAGAGACAAGAGACTAAAACAGGAAAGGAACTTGGCAGGCAATGAGAGCAGAACAACGTGCCAATGAGTTTTCCCCACTAGCAGGAATGCCCAGAAAGGCTGGCACCTTCTCAGAAGCTGCAAACAGGGTTTTTTGTAGTCTGGGAGCTGGTGAGGTGTGGTGGCACAGCCAATCAGGCTGAAAGGCAAAAACTGGATGGGCGGGGGTGAA
The DNA here is from genome assembly GCA_031762355.1 of Hypsolebias martinsi. Classification (NCBI taxonomy): domain Eukaryota; kingdom Metazoa; phylum Chordata; class Actinopteri; order Cyprinodontiformes; family Rivulidae; genus Hypsolebias; species Hypsolebias martinsi. The sequence goes on along the minus strand of JARVGQ010000759.1, from coordinate 33,650,379 downwards.
GACAAGCAAACCTTGATGCCAGTTCATAATGAGAACGCTCAACAAATGTCTGCAATCGTCAAAAATGGAGCGACGTGGTGAAAGAGAAAGAAGGGAGATGTCTGACTCTTGAGACCCCCTGAGCGAAAGAGACAAGAGTTGAACTATTTAACTGTGATTGAGCCGCTAATGGTACACTCTCAGACCACCTCCTTCACAAAGAGTCACTTTCTGTCTTCTTCTCTGGGCAAAATATGGGAATTTGTTCAGCTGCCAGAACGAAAGTCTGGCTTAGTGTGATGCTGTCTGTCAGACAAAAATCTCTTACAGCATTACAGCTCGTCTGTGTATCTGAGCCTGAACCCTTTCAAGGTTTGCTTATTCTCAGTAACCCTGCACTTCCCTTCAACTGAGGTATCAGATGACCCGAGACAACAGAACAGGAAGACTGAGTGTGTGTTTGTGTGCTAAACAAGCGAAGGAGAGGAGGGAGACTGGGAGATCAGGTACGGTGCTATTGGCAGCCGCTTGTCACCAAATGAGAAGGGGGAAGAGTTTGGGTTCCCTCCTGACATGAGTGGGCCCATTCAGGATGGCCAGTCAATGGGAACCTAATCTGTTTGAGCGGATCCAACAGAGCGTTACGCTCCAGCTAACTGAGAGCTTTGAGCCAGTCCAATAAACAAGGACTTCAACATAAGAACCAGAGATAGGGACAGCACAAGACAGGAGGATGAAAAAGGTGATGGGAACAGGTTCATCACTGAGGCAAAGCAGGAAATATGACAACACACAAAAGAAAAACGCATAAAGAAGACTATTAATAATAATTATATGTATAATGGGACACACATAACTTAAAATCTTCTACAGTAGAAAGAGAAAAAGAGTCAAAGTCATTTTTAATTGTGCTGAAATTAAAGAAGAGTACTAATCCTAGTTCAGTAATTGGAGTCATTTTCTACTCAGATTAGATGGAACAGCTTATTTGGTCAGCAGTCATTAATTCAGTCAAGACCCCCCACCCCTCCCACCTGAGTACAAAAATGTGTGTAATCTTACTAGAGAGAATGAATTTTGAACAGTAGGTTTATGTCTATGTAAAGTACACTAAATGACAAACACAGTGATCCAGGAACAGGCAAAGTCAAGAAAGACACAGGAGATGGAGAGCTGAAGAGTCAACGTACCGTGCTGGACTCTCGTTCTTTCAAAGGAATAGGCAGGGGTGAATGAAAAGATGAGGGGCCAGGAGGGAAAAAAGCAAAACACAAATTAGTATGGAGGTAACAACAGCTCTGCAATCAAAGAGAATAAATAAAATGACTCGTTTATCCTCAAACAACTCGCATTCAAAACTTGGTGTGATTGTTTTTTAAACTTACTAATAAGGTAACAACTGGAAAAAATGTCTGTCTTCTTGTACCATTTACTTTTTTGATACCACTTTTATAAAACAGTACCAGGTTCTTATGGAGGCTAAAACATGCACGATCAGATCTTTAATGAATAATTTAATGCTCAGTAAAGCCACAATATTAAAAAGTGATGTTAAAAACTACCTATAAATAAAACACACACACTGTGTTATCTTTTTATAAGAAAAATTATATATTTGTCCAGCTCCTTACCTCGGTGCTCCAGGTCATGGTGGTTCTTCTCATCCTTTACAGGCAGGTGGGCCTGGCTCCCAAGAGCGCCCAGAGCCAGCAAACCAGAGCCAGCACCTGTCAAGGGTGGGATGCCAGGTGGCTGCAGGCCTGAAGGGTGAGGGGGTAGCTGGACCGGGGGGCCGTGGGCAGCGTGAGAGAGGTGCTGTGCCTGAAGCTGCTGCTGCTGTAAACAAATGCCCAAAGACAGGAGACAAGACAGAGGACAAGTAGGTCAGCTGAGAAATGACTCCATGAACGACCACGCTCTGCACATGCATTAAGGCTCCAGTATAGCTCTGCGTACGACCATACGCCGCTCCGTGCGCGCGTACTGAACGCAGGCAGTTCACCTGCAC
>JARVGQ010000759.1:33622139-33634924 GCA_031762355.1 Hypsolebias martinsi | reverse complement strand
ATTATAGTAAAGGTGTGTCTCAGTTGAACTTTTACTTAATAAATTCACTTCAATGGTCAAATTAGCTGCATTTCGCCAGGGCAGCACAGCAAAATGAAGTTGATTTGATGGTTGCTTCAGGTGAGCTGGATGAAGATGGCAGACACGGCAAACCGACTGTGTCATTAATAGCCACTTTTACTTATTGCATGACACAGCAGCATGCCATACTACTCAAGTTCCATCTAGCGGCTGAAAATGGTAGTGTTCAATATTTTCAGTCAGAAAGAATTAAAACGGTCATATTTCAGTCAAAAAATAGTTTATAAATATGGGAAAAAATTATGCAAAAAAAAAAAAAAATTATGCAAAAGAAAAAAAAAGGTGACGTACAGGTCAAAAACTACAGTAAGCACTTTTGTTTACACACTTTTCTTAACACATATTTTCATATAAATGTGATATCTTGGGTATAATTTAGATAACATGAAAGCTAACAAGACAAACATGACAATGTGAAAAATGTACCAGAAACGTCCTGACTAAACTGCTGCTATAAGCAGGAACGTGTTGCCTCTTCTCCCCCGCCCCATTTTAGTGACCCCTGAGCAAACAGATGTATGGTCTATTTGTATTAAGAAAATCTGATTAGATATTTTTAAAGGAGATAACAAATCCAATGAGTCACAGCACTCAGAGCGACTCTCACTGTGTTTTGAAGAAACTATTTTCCACAGTGCTTTCAGAAGCAGCGACAGAAAGAGTTTATTGTCACTTAAAGCTGCTGAAAACAGAGGCCTTTGAGCCAGCAGAAGCTTTTCACTGCAACTCCACAATTACAGGTACTCAGCTTAGTCTAGCAGCACCAGAGGCTGGAGAGGCTTGCTCTCTCCATTGCATCCCTCTGTCAATGGTGTGTTGAAAGCCGTTTGGCTGTTTGTCGCTCCAGGCATTAGCCCCCAAGTGGAGAGTAGAGTCTCTGATGAGCATTCAATTGGCGAGGAAAACAAGTGGCATATGATGGAAGGCAGAGATGGCTGTTTGGGAATTATCTTCTCAGCCAGAACCAAGGAAGAAAGAGGCACTTAGAGGTAACTTGTTCATTACAAATGCATGAGGACGATTTTGCATGTGCACGTCTATTTAGAGTCCATGAAAAGAAAGTGACATGCTTTTCTACAATGAAACATATGGAAATGAGCCGTTTTCAAACAGATTACAAACTATTTCATTACAGCTCAAGTCATGTTGGCAATCTTTCAATGCTTTAGTTTAAATTTTGCAGCTTCTATATACAGTACTGACACCCCCGTGATAACTCCTGCCATCAATTTGTTAAGAACATGCATACACCCAAAGAATAGTCACACCACTTTACCACAGTTTCTAGCCTGACTATCAAAATAAAAGCTGTCTCACACCCTTCTGTAACCTCATCAACTTCTCTTGAGTGTGAGCGTGTGCTCTCCTACAGTTTGTTTTGGCTTTGAGACAGATCGACCATCATCACCTTGGCAAACAATTCCAGGAATCCTGTATAAATTATTCATTTGCACAAGCTCTGTTTCTCTTTTCCCCTGATCCTTCTTTCACCTTCTTCCTGGAGGAAACAGACATGATCTTCTTGATAAAGCCCTCTTTTCCTCTTTCCTTCACTCACTCAACAAGTGAGGAGTTGGATAAGCAAAGCACAATAACCACAAAATGGCTTCCGAAGGTGAAGCAAAGTCAAGCAGGCAAACAGAACAGGAAAGATGGTTTCACAGTGAATCCTTGGGATTAATTTATCTCTTTAATTCACTTTGCTTGTGATTTTCCAAAGCGGGAGACTAAATTAAAATGTAGACAGGCACACAAGCGATAAACAGGGACCAGAGCAGAGAACAGAGGTAGTAAAAAAAACAAGGCAACCCCCCACCACACCCACAACACAGTCAGCAGGGCATGTTGCTGAGGCAGCTTAATGAGCTGCGCTAATTAAAATCACTTATTGACAGCAAGCAAGGGTGATTACCTCCACCCTGCACTTTTTGCCATCATAAGAGACACTGTCAAAACAAATTACCTCCCGGCAGCCACACAGATCCCTTTCATGACAACCACTCAGCTCTGCAGCAGCACAGGGAAAACTGAGCGTCTACAGGAGCCTCAATTACACCATGTTTGTGTGAACAGACACAAATAGCGTTTTCACGTAAGGGATATTTCTATGTGCATATGTGCATATGTTTATGCCCATACCTCCTTTAACCCAGCTTTCTTAGAATAGCAACAAATGTGAAGTTATACCACTGATATGATTTTTACATTGCAATAAATCTTCAACACAAGCAAAGTCATACTTGCCTGCATTCAATAATCCATCCTCTCTCCCTTCAGAATGAATACAGGGACAGCTAAGGGCTGTCTTGTTTACCTCTCGCTGATGTCATCACAAACACTTGTTCACCAGGGAGGGAAAGGGAGAGAGAGGAAGAAGGGTGGCAGGAATAATAAATTATTCAGAGGGCTCTCCACTGGGCTTATTGACAAACAAAGGAGATGCACAGGACAAGTCGATTAACCCATTTACTCCAAAGCCTCTTCACTCCGGACTCCATCCACCTTTTCTCCCTACTTGTTTTGTCCATCAGTATCCATCCAAAACAGGCAGCTCCACCCCCGTCATACACAGCTCCAGCCTCCTTATTGTTGATAAGTGGCTGACAGAAAAACTCAAGAATGTGCACGGGGGTGGGGCAGATTTGGCTCTTTGATAAGTAGAAAACACACCTTGTTAGCGCGCACACACACAAACACACCACGTGCAGACGAAAACGTCAACAGCAGATGAATTGAGCAGTGTGCTGCCCCTCCAACTGGGCCACCCTCCCACTGATGCCATTAACCTTCTGGATCTCAGGGCCATGAAGCGTCCACCCCACAGTTATTAGTCTCTGCCTCTCACAGACTCCCACTCTCATACATCACATCGCACAACTAATGACACAAGGGCCATCATTCACATCACCCCACTGGGTGGTGGGGAAGGGATGGGAGGAGGAAGCAATGGGAAAATAAAAAACAAGGGCAAAAAGAGCATGCCTCAAACAAAAATATGTAAATGGGAGATGGAGATAAAAGTGAAGGAATTGGAAATAATATTAAAGTGGATTAATCTTCTGTAAATTTTGTACAAATAACTAAAAACTGGTTACTTTGTAACGACATGGGACTGATCTGTGAATTTGTTTAAATCTGCAGAAAGAAGAAGGTTCTTTTACAGCAGTGTAGTTTAGATCTGTCAGTCTATTTTTTAACCAACCTAAAAGTTACATGTTTGATCACAGCCAATTAGTTGTAACTTTGATGTGGAGCACAAAAATAAACTCTGAAGAGTTGTTAACCTGTTAATACCTTCTGGCATTTTACAAGCGTGTCATCTGCAAAACATAATTCAACTAATCTAATACTGTATATAGCTCAAACTAATATTTTTTTTGTTTACTTTAGGAAATGTTAAATATGGTTTAGGGATGCAAAATGTTGCTTTGAGCCTCATGTGGCATATTTAGAGGTGGTATTCCTGAAAGGAAGTTTAACTAACTGAGTTTATCTGAGGAGAGTTATTCCAAGTGGAGTCTCTCAAATTCAGTTACAGAATGGCAGATTAAAGTCCCTTAACTTTAAGGTAACGGTAATCACAAGTGCAATAAGATGCATTCACCACAGGAGCACAAATATCTAGATTCACCCTCAGTGAATCTGTAAGACAGACATTTATGAGAAGTTCATTTTTGTTTCACTCTCTAGTTGACAGCAGGGAATAAAAACATCTGCTGTAATATTTTTGCTCCAGAACATTACAGGCATTACTTTTGAGTGTAGAAACAGTGTGAATAATGTTATGAATAAACGTTGTTGTATTAGGCTTTAACTTCTACAACCTTTATATGGATTGTTTTATGTGAAACCCCACCTCCTACCTGCTGTAACATAAATGTCAAGTTCACAAACAAAGCCTTTAAGTTTTAAACCTGCAGCTACAAATGCTGCAGAAATCATCTTTCTCTTACTAGAACTATAACCCTCAGGTTTACACACTGAGCCAAGCAAAATGATGCAACACAATGCAGGTGAGCTGATCATTACTTTAGAGTCCAACAGCAATCAAGTCAAGTCATCTTTGGTTATGTAACTTTCATTTCCTGTGAGCTTGTTACAGGAAGACAAAGTTGATTAATTGTTAGGATAATTCTGTTTTGTTTGTTCAGTTTGTCTTTTCTTCACCATCTTAAAACACTGTTTTAGATCAATAAAAATAGTTACTGGTAAATCATGTAATCTAGACCAGTTTCTGAGTGAGAAACGTTTCGTCCCCCATCCGGAGGACTTCGTCAGGCTGCGGCCTGCCAACCAGATCTGTCCCTCAGGTAGCCTTCTCTGCTGCGTTTCAAGCCAACCTCCTGTGGAATCTCAGAAGCGAACACACCCATTCAAAACAATCAATCATCAACTACAACAATCAAATGTCCTAGGCCAGGTGGACAACTTGCTTCTTACAGAAGCAGCCTGAGGACAACCAAGAACACAGTGGTTCAGTAAAAGGGTTGTAAACTCAATAATCCTTTAGATATTTTCATCACATCGGGCATAGTGCATGTCCTTTGCAGATAAATGTGTTTTTTTTTTTCTTCTTCAAGTATTAAGTAAACAAGATAAAACAAAAATTGTCAGGTTATTATGCAGTAGCCAGTCTCAGTAACCAGTACAAGAACACCAAAGTTATGAAATGCGGTTTGTCCCGAGGACGGTTTTAGTGCCAGGAATGTGCCTAATAATTACCAGTGTGCTTTCAAAATGAATCAGACGCACAGTCCTCGCATTCACACACTCATCTAGAGCTGGTTTGACGTGGAACCACATAATCAACACAGAAAACAACAACAACAAATAATAAATAGTTAATAAACAATCATAACAGCATCAGAACTCATGAGCAGGATTTACAATTGTTGGATTCAAAGTTAGCTTTAACCAGTCTTTTTACACGAGGAAAGAACCAAACAATACAAACCGCAAAATGAGAGAAGCCATATTCAAATTAAAGTGGAATGCTCTGATTATTTTAATATTTCTGCCACCGTGCAGAACAAACTGTAGATAGACAGTCTCATTATTCATCTGCATGATACCTAGCACAGGGTGGCAGATATCCTAATGAGCTCTTAGCCTCACTGGCAACAAGGATGCAGACAAAACAGAACCGACGTGTACAGGATGTGCACACAAACACACACTTAGAAGAACAAATCACTCACAAACACTCTCAGAATGCCTGCCAAATACTTCACTTTAATCTGATCAAACCACCCCATCAGGCAGTGTGTCCTCACTGTTATTTACCCTGTCAGCGTTTTTTACTACAGGGAGCCAGCTTGTGCATGCCTCTTAAAGGCATTACAAGGATACGAGTAGGAGCTAAGGTCAGGTGTGCATGCATGCATACGTTTATGTTTCGAAGACAGTATGGAAGAAAAAAAAACATGGCTGTTTCACATACCATCTGATATGGATACATACCTGTTTGTGCATCTCAATGTTGAGCCCATAGGACATCTCATAATACTGCAAAACAGAAGCAGAAACTTAATAAAAAAACTAAATTGAAGTTTCAAAGCCACAACAGATTATCTCAAATATTAAAGACAGGTGATTATCCTTAATGGTATATTTTGCATGTAGACATCTGAATAGAAATCCTAAGTAATTCTAGGCTTATTAGAATAAAAACACAGAAGCTATCTGAGGACTCGACTGGGAAAACCACTTTTAAAAACACCCAAACATAAAACAACAAGTTGGATTTGTTTCAAAAGGGGTGAGTCATAAAATAAAATTTCAAAAAAACACAATGACTTTAACCAGAAATGTTAAGGATTCCACGCACTTTTTTTCTGCTACAATAACATAGCGCACATTTTTATCTGTTTGGCGTCCTCTATGCCAAATCATGCACAAACTATGATCTCAACCAAGAACAAACACAATAGTATCTTTGGCTGATGACAAAATGCTAAGCCTGACGATAGATCCAATCTGAAGTGTAGTCATTTGTCTTGTTTGTTGAACACAAACCCAACACCTTCCACGATTAAACACTCCCCCAACCCCTCTGTCTCTTAAAAGTTGCAAAAATTGGTTGAAGTAATTTCTTTAACAGACAAATGAAACATGCTCATACATAACACTGAGATTGTGTAACTTCTCATTTAGAAACTGTGCTGTCTACACACACAGGATAACGAACCTTGGAGCTGATTGTACAGTATTTACAAAAGATTCTTTGCCTCCAGCAAACAGTTGCAGTGTATCAGTTTTTAAAAATACTTTTATTTTTAACCCTTTAAAGCACTTTGACAACCATCAGGTATTTGTCTCAGTTCTTCCATTCTCATTAAAATAGTGAAAAGGATATGGAGGAATCATATAAAAAAAGGGCTTTAATTTTAAATAAACTCTACAGATGATGGCTCAACAGTTGTTTTGCTCTGCAGGCATCATCACAATATGCTATTCTGCATTTTTGTACTTTGCCAGAGAATGTGAGAGATGTTCCCTGAGAAACAACAGTGCAATATCAAATTTTGGCCCAAAATCTGGCAAATTAAAAACTATGCAACGGGAATAGATGGAAAACTACAAATAAAACTATTTTAGAGGGTTTAAAAGTTCAACTTGAACAAGAATGGTGAGACCCGTGTTACTGAAAGAGCTTTGTTGGATTACCAGAAGGCAAAAATGTTGTTGATCTGCTCAGTATGTGACTGTCTTAATAGGCTGTGTTTATTTACATGTAGTGTTATTAACTGAAACCTGATCACAAAGGATCACTCAGTACCCATGTGGTGAAGCATTTAAGAAGCCAGCTCTGCACATGTAAGAGCGGTCCACTTGTGAACCAATCAGCAGCAGAACACAACCGACTCAGAGTCTGAGAAAGCTGTGGCAGCGACACAAGTTTCACTTTGTGGACTGGATTTTATTAGAACGATAAACAGAAAACACACACAGGAAACCCACTGATTCGAGAACAAAAACCAGCAGAGCCAACATTAACTCCTGGTGGGGCCAGGTTGGGTGTGCTGTGGTGGGAGTGGGAAAGGGTCACAGAGAGGAGCCACAGATGGGGGGTGGGGGTCGACACTCCCCATAATCAATAGGTGGACATTTGACCTCAGCTACAATTTCAGCTGCCCCTCTGCTCACCCCCACCCAGCACATTTTTGTCCAATGAAAACACGTGAGTCAACGATCTAACAAGAGCTTTGAAAAACAATTGGGTTGCACCACCTGTGACTGTTCACCTGAGGCAAAAGGGAGGGTAAGGTGTTAAATCATCATAGCTTTACAATTCCTACACTTACCATGACATAGTGACGCTGCATTTCTGTCTTTTCATTGGCCAGTTTATCATACTCCACTTTAAGACTTGAAGGAGGAGAAAGAGAGACAAATGATGTTATCTGTACAAGCAAGACTGTCAGGATTTGGAACGCAAACAACCTGATAGAGCATATAACTTAAACACATGTCTAGCACGTTTCGTCTGATAAAGCAGTTTTGGTTCTGAAGACTGAAGTATTGACTTGTAGCACAAACCAAAAACAGTAGCAGCTTCCTCGTCCTATTGTTTCCAGGAAGCCAGTGCTGTTTACAGTCTAGAAGTCATTACCTGTGGTACTGGGCCTGCAGGAACTGAAACTCGTCTTTGATCCTATCGCAGGACTCTGCAACTGTGAACTTGAAGCCTGGTTGGCCTGGCTGGTGGGGTGCCTGAAGAGGGCAACAGTGCGATTACCACAAGTGGAAATAACATGATCATTATCAACTCATCTCCCAGTCTCCTCTCCCTCTCACCACCTTCCTTGTTTTTCCTCTGCAAATCTAGATTTATCTCCTGGTGGTTTATCCTCTCATGTCTTCGGAGCCATAACATGACAGCTTTTACTCATCAACACTGCTTAAATCAAAGGTTTGCCGCTTTTTCCATCCGCACAGTAATGTTGCATGATAACTATTGTTGGTTTTGGTGCACAAGTGGCCCCTTTTAAGCTGCTGAAAACTGAACAAAATGTACTAAGAAAGCCACTTATAAGCAACATTGTTGCTAATAAACATCTAGCTTCTCTCCCGCCCAACCATGTGAACCGACTCAGCATTAGAAATGGCAAGGTGTGGACCAGCAGCTCCATTCAGAGCTAATGAAGTTACTTTGAAAGGTGGTTTATTTGCATCAATTTACAAACAGTGCCAAAAGACAGCTACTTACCGGATGCCGGCCTTGTGGATACATGTTGAGTTCTTTGCTCAAGGGAATCAATGTGTTTTTTTTTTTTTTTTCCCTCCCCGCTTTCTTTACGGTAATCCCAGAGAAGGTGCGGTAAATCACCGCCACCCCCTCCCCAGTATAAGCAGGATGGCGGCGGACAAACAAAGCCCTTTCTCGGCTTTAGGCGCTCTATAAAACCCCGAGCAGTGGATGTATCACCTCCTCCTCCTCCTCTCTGTGGACCTAAACAAACAGAAAAAGCAGCACTTTGAGGAGCTAAATCAAGTAAACACAAGCCAGAACAAAAAGCTTTAGAATAACTGAGAAGGTCAAAAGTCTAATATTTAAAAAAAAAAAAATCTAATATTTTCTAATCTTTGTTGCATTGTTTGCATTACACAGAACAGAACTGAGCTCATTTATCAAATAAATCCCAAAGTTTTCACTTCTCACATCACACGCAACGACACGATGTTTTTTTTTTTTTTTTTTTTCGTCTGCGTCTAATGAGATCGTTTCCATAATGAGGGGAAGGGAAAAAAAACACTCGTGGGTGTTTTGAAGGTCCGAAGAGATCAAAAACAAGGTGGTGCTGCGTTCAAAGTCAGCTTCCCATGAAGCCACGCCACCACCCGCCTCGTTAGTGTCGCACTTTTTACCTTTGTCTCGACAGATTCCTCCCCTCCTCAGCACAGGTGGTAAATAAATCCACACACAACGCTTAATATCCTTGGGAAGGTACGACCTGGGCGAGAAAACGTCTGTCGTCGTTTGGAGATTTTTTTTTAATACACGACGTCTTCTTTGGCCCCTTGAGAGTCCTTTCAAACCCGGTGATTCCGAGGCGGAGAGCGTCTCTCCGTCGGACGCTGAAAACCCTCTGAGCAGGACGAGTTGTTACCCGACGAACAAGTTAGAAAACAAAAGCCTCTCTTACATCCAGTGGGCAGTGCGAGAATCTTCCGGCGAGTCCCCGGTATTAAAAATGTGCGAGTAAACCAGTTATTTTTGTAGAAAGAAAAAAAAAATGTCGACCGTTGCGAAGTACGCTGCTAGCTTGCCGTTGGTTGCTCAGTTCCTCCGCCGCGCGCCGTACCACACACAGACTGTGCACTAGCACGAGGACCTCACTGCCGAGCGAGGGCTGTGAAGCAGCCAATCAGGCTCTCCGAAGGAGCTCGGCATAAACAGCAAATCACAGAACGCGGCCCCCACGTGGGGTGGCTTACAAACCCAGCGATCTGATTGGGCGGTGATGTGTGTGACTTCACACTGTCGCCATTTTGGATGCGAAGTGATTATTTTCTTTTCAACAACTTATTCAAAACAATAATATATGTTTGTCGCGTATTGCCAGCCAGCGACTTCTATCCTACGAATGTCTATCAAATTCTGTCAAAATCCACGACTTTATTAAAAGCACAATTAACAGTGCTACCCTTAAAACTGCAATGTGCTGTTTGTATAAACATTTTTTAACTGAAGCTAATAAGACCCTAAAATGACTTTGAAGCCTTGATCACCTGAGCTCATATTTCCGCATTTAACTGAAAAAAACGAGTTGCCAAGAAAAAGAAGGAGGCTACCTCTCATTACCAAGCTCAAAACAACACAGGGACGCAGAAATTCATTACAAACTCCAAACATTGAGAAGATAAAACCTTCCACAGTAGAGTCCTGTGAGTGACTTGAATTGATCGACCTATTTCTAACGAGACCTCAAGCGTCTACAAGCTTCCCTATCAGCATCAATCGGTAGGCTACAACACGTCGGCGTATCAGCCTATCACGCGTTACTCACTGTACCTACCCCACGTGGGGCCGTCTCCGCCTGCCTTGCTGTTTTTTATCCAATGGTGTTGCAGCCTTCTACTACGCGGCGTCTTATTGGTTGAACACAGGAAGCGCTGTCAGTCATGGGTTCCGGTTGTCAATTAAACCCACGTTGGGTACGGCGCTGACAAATGCCTGTGCTACTCTCCCTCCTGCCTGCGAACAGTGCCTGGAATGGCTGCTTAATTAGCTTCGAATGGCTTTTCCTTTCAGCTCAAACAATCTGTCACTACCATGTGGTAAAAAGAGCCCTGCATAAAACAAAAGCAGGAGGAGAAAAAAAAAAAAAAAAGCCAGTAGGGGCTTAAATATCAGTTCTACCCCCCCTTCTTCAGCCCCTTCATGAAAACATTTGCTGCAAAACAAAGCATTTACCTCATTCGCATGGCTCCTTTCACTCATCTCTTTCGGCCCTCAATTTCCTCTAAAACCGCGATTAGGTGTTATTTAGGTCCTTGAATTTTTTTTATTTAAGAACGTTTTTGCATGTGCACCTAGCTTGGTTAGTCAATTTCCTTATTTTTAAAAGCACTCTTAGAAATCGAATACAAACAAACAAAAAATATATAGTGCTTTTTGAGTTCATTTGTACAGATTTTATTGCACAGAGCTAACAAAAAAATGCTAATGAAGTGAATGAAATATTAGATAATTGGACTAATTTGTCTGTTTTACTTTTCAGATATGAAGATTAAAAACAAGAAACTAATTAGGCAGGTGCTCCTGGGAACATTTAATACCTCAACTGAATTTTGCATCATTTTATCACATTTGAGGCACAATGAGTGCACACATAAAGCATCAAATTTGGACTGGGGCTAGCATGCTGCATGCTCCGACTGTTGCCTAGCAACAAATGCATCCCTCCTGCAGATGTGGCGACATCAGTTGGGATAATAACTCATGTACTGTGAGTGACACACTCACTGGGAGACTTTAAAGAAGGGTTTCACACAAAACCTCTCCTAATGATAAATTACTCTAGCGTTCACAATCGCAGAACTCAGAAAAGCAACAGACATGAAATACAAAGTAATTCAACTACTCTTCTCCATGAAAACCCAAACTTTCTGAGCAAACACTGCCAGGTCTCAGTGATAAGCTGATTTATCATGTCCCATGGATGTGGGCATGTTGACTTCATGAATGAAAATAACAGGCGCCAGGCAATGACCTCATGTTGTTTTATGAACATTTAGAGATGTTTGTATTTTATCGCATCAGTTTTTATGTTGGTGTAGTTTTATACACATCAACTGTAGGCTCATCCTCATTAAAGACAGGTTAATAAAATCACAAAGAGTAAACAAAATCTGCTCACTTTTGTTCCATATCAGTGATATGTCCAATGATTAAAAAAAAAAATTGTAATATAAATTTGTGCCTGAATGCTAACCACAACATGTTTGTTTTTCTACAGAAACAGCTGAAGTGACTATGTCAACAATGTTGACATTAGTGCAAGAGCCAAAATGGACAGAGAAGTCAGGCACTTATGATGTATTGGTATTTATGCCCAGATGTGTAAAGTAAAGAATGCAAATAGGTGTGTCAAATCGCCCTACAGTGGTCTGTAGTTGTGTACATGAAAGTGGTCAGGAGAGTCAAGAGTCAGTTTATTATTGCCATTGTCAATGAACAGGATTCACAGACTAGAAACTTGCTTCGGCATGAAGGTGCAAATAATATATAAAAGATAAAAGAAAACATATGTACACACCAACCAATACAATACAATACAATACAATATTCAGAAAAAAATGTGCCAATGGAATAGTGCAGTTAAAATGCAGTAATAAAGTGACCGAAGCAGAGTTATACAGTAACAGGATTATGAATGTTCAAGAGTCCGACGGCAGATGGGAAGAAACTGTTCTTATGGCGGGAGGTTCTGGCTTGAATGGATCGAAGGTGAAATGATTCTAGCCCTTGGACACCCCTCGTCTGGCCTAATCCAATCTGTAGGCAACTGAGTAAATAAATATATCATGATAAACTTAGATTTGAGTTATAAACATTTGGAGGATTGAAATAGAGTTGGAAAAAGTGCTAAAATATTAAACTTACTGAAAAAGATTTGCAAAAGCTGCCCATGTTTGAAAGCTAAGAAAAAGCTTAACGAGTCATAAGCCTAAAAAGATGTGATAACGAGTGCTAGTTGTGAAATTATATGGGTGAAGTTGTGAACCTTGATGTTGACATGTTTAATCTACAGATTTTGAATATTTAGCATCCATACATACATCCATGCACCCATGCATCTATACATCCATACACATCCATACATCCACGCATCCATGCATTCATACATCCATACATCCATAAATCCATGCATCCATGCATCCATGCATACATACATCCATACATCCATACATCCATACAACCATTCATCCATAAATCCATGCATCCATGAATCCATGCATCCATCCATACATACATCCATACACATCCACACAGCCATACATACAGTACATACATACGCACATACATCCATAAATCCATACATCCATACATCCATACATCCATTGATCCATGCATCCATCCATGCATCCATGCATCATGCATCCATACATACAGTACATACATATGTACATACATACATACATACATACATACATACATACATACATACATACATACATACATACATACATACATACAT
>JARVGQ010000759.1:33522770-33538627 GCA_031762355.1 Hypsolebias martinsi | reverse complement strand
AGGACAGAGTGAGGTGGAGGAGGATGACTCGCTGTGGCGACCCCTGAAAAGGGAAAAGCTGAAAGAAGAAGAAGAAGCATCTATACAATTCATTTTTTTATATAGAAGCATACAACAAAGGCCATCTCAGGACTCTGTTCAAGAACATTCATATATTAACTGCTAATTAGTAAACGTTATCTGCCAGCAGATTGTGTTGAATCTTCACTTTGCTGCATTCCTCCAACATTAGCAACACAGTGGCGACAGTGGAAAGGAATGACAGTAAAAAAAACCTCGGGCACAACTAGGCTCAGGATGGGGAGCTATCTGCCTCGACTGTCTTACCAAGAAGATACTCAAAGTGCTTTACAACACAATATGTGCCCTCATTTACCCAGTCATACAGTACTCAACTACGGGGGTCCCCAAACACTGGGCCGCAGACCGGTAGCGGGCCGTGGGTCAATTTTACTTGGCCACACAGAAAAAAACAAAAAACTTTTAGTTTGAAAAATCACCGGATTATCCCTGCCACATCTTTCATTGACTCATTCTTGATGCAGGTCAACACACACAAGTGGTAAATTTCAGTTTTTGTTAGACGCATGCGCAGATTGGTTCTACGTTGCCCTTTCGGATGGATTAATTTAGCTGCGTGGTCCGGAGCAGACAGGAGGAGGCGAGCGGCCGTGTTTGCGCATTTGAAGGAGACGCTGCATTTTTTTCAACCTGCCTGACGAAGAGTGACTGTAAAATAATTAACTAAATAAAACTATAATTTTAAACAAAGCTTCCTAATGTCACATCAGAGCACGTTTTGTCTTGAACTTTTTTGAATCCACATCAGAGCTGTTCCTTCGCATTTCTTCTTCTGCTCTTAAAATAAATCTCAGCCCCTAAAAGTTCAAAGTCATGGGCAATTTTATTAAATAACACAAATATAATTAAAGTTTTGCACTATGCACAAGTTCCTGCGCTTTTATGTACTGATGCGTGTGACACTGCAAAGCAGGGAGGAGGACGATGAGGCACAGCTGACCCCGGTGTGGGACATACTCATTAAATGAGCAATGATCCTGCACTTAATACTCTTATAAATCACACATAAAGTGACTAAAAGTACATTTGAAATACAGGTGCTGGTCATAAAATTAGAATATTGTGGAAAAAGTTGATTTATTTAAGTAAGTCCATTCAAAAAGTGAAACTTGTTCATTCGTTTCACACAGACTGATACAGTTCAAATGTTTGCTTCTTTTAATGTTGATGATTATAACTGACAACTAAGCAACTGACAAGTCAGCACCTCAGTTTGTCCTGAAGTGAACGCCCCTTACCGGCAGAGCTGCAGCTTTGCAGTCATTTCAATAATGTGTTTACATCTTTGTAAATCTACTGTAATAAACCTGTGTAAAATACACCAGAATGCAGGAAATGGCATCTGTTTTATCCAAAATTCTCTGGGGTAGCCCAGATGGTCCGTGGCACCATAAAGTTTGGGGACCACTGCTCTACTAGATTGTACAAAGACTAATCAGAGCTTTATCATATTTATACACCAATGGAATGCACATCAGAGGCAGTAAAGGGTTTAGTGTCTTGCCCAGGGACACTTCAGCGTGTGACTGCTGGTGGCATCGAACCCCCAACTCTTGCACTGGAGGACGACTGCTCTAACCACTCATTCACAGACACTCCAAGGAAACCATGTTAATGCTGGAAATAATAAAAAATGCAAACGCAAACTAAAAACAGCAGCAGATTGAGGTCAGTTTGTCCTCCAGCAGTTGAAGCCTTTAGCAGCAGAACTAAGGGATAGCTCAGGAAACCCATCCCTGACTAAAGGATTTTTTTCTAAGAAAGTCTTAATCCTGGTTTTAAAAGTAGACAGGGTTTCAGCCTCGCAGAGAAACTGGAAGTTGGTTCCACACGAGAGGAGCCTGATAACTGAAATCTCTGCCTACCATTCTACTTTTAGAAACTTTAGGAACCACAGTTTTAAACCTACAGTCTGAGCATGAAGTGTTAGTGAAATAAGATCTTTAATTTAAGACGGCGCTTGTTTTTTTCACTTGACACCTGAACAAATTGGTTCTGGTCTTCAAAACTGTTGAGATTCTTAGAGTCATGTCTGTCTCTGTTTAGTAAACCATTTTGTGTTTATGGTTTTAAACAGAACCCATTTTTATTGTCATCGATGCGTCTCTGACCAACCTGCAACATTCAACACTCGTGCTTTCATATCACACGTGCTTAAGAAACATCGGAGCTCTTCTGTTGTTGTTGTAATGCTTCAAATAGTTTTCACTTCTAGCTGATTCATCTGTCAGCGTGCAATGTTAAACAATCTGAGATTGGTTTGTATTTAATTTTATGAAATGTGGAATGCTTTCTAAAATTTATGATGGGATTTACTGCAAGTAATAAAAAGCACAGGGCACGTTTAGTTATATTTAGTATAACAGCCGACATGTTCACATAGATCTCAGAATACAGGACTTCATGATGACCAGTTAGCTGCTGGCTAACTGTGTCTGTGGCGAGATTAAAGTACAAAGGGGCAATGTAGAACCAATCTGCGCATGCGTCTAACAGAAACTGAAACTTACCACTTGTGATTCAGGTGATTCAGTGATTCATTCATGATTCAGGAGACTTGTTCATATGGTTTGATCACAACACAGCTTTTTGGTGGCCTAAAGCTCCCCCAAATATAATTTTGTAGGCTTGGGAAGTTTCTGTTTGAATTACCGTATTTTCCGCCCGATAAGTCGCTCCGCCCTATAAGTCGCATTGTCCAATTATGTCCAGTATATTGGAAAAATCCATAAATATGTCGCTTCGCTCTATAAGTCGCACCTATTATGCGTCACCGCTGACGTCGCGTATGTTACGCATCACCGCTGACAACCCGGAATTGTGGGCGGTGTCTTGCCAAAAAAGGATTGTGGCAGCCATGGCCGTGCATGGAAGGACTTTAACAAGATTAACATGGTAAAAACAATTATTCGTTTGCTGAAAATTATAGTAAAGATGTGTCTTAGCTGAACTTTTCCTTAATAAATGAACGTAATTTTCAAAACAGCTGGATTTAAAAATTAGTTTAGCTACGTCAGATCAACAAAATGTGTACGCGCAGCGAAAGGAAACCGTGCATTTTTTTTAAAATTTAGCAAAATAAACACCTAAAAATATATTTGTTAGCTGACATTATAGCAAAAGTGTTTCTGAGCTGAACTTTACCTTTATAAATTAACGTAATGTTCAAATCAGCTTGATTTAAATAGTTTCGCTTTGACGGCTCTTCCAAGCGTAAAATAAATACGAAATAAATTATAAATGAATCGAATTTTAGCTCAAACGTCTCCTGACGCTAATCAGTTGCAAATGTCCATCCAGTGATTACTTTCTGTAAGTTTCATCAAAATCTGCCCTGTGGTTATTGAGATATTTTGCTAACAAAAGTCAAACACTTAGTTCAGAGCTCCAGAGAGCAGGAGGCCGTGCTGCGACAGAGTGCGTCCGAGCAGAGGAGGCTTCTGTCGGACGCATGAGCTGGGAACTGTCGGTGGACCCTGGTGGCCGAAAGTGGTACTGCACCATTTTTTGCCAAAATGAAAACGGTCATATCTCAGCCAAAAATTGGTCTAAAAATATGGGGGGGAAAAATCCATAAATATATCACTTCGCCCACGGCAAACTTGTAAACACTTTCTTTTGTAGATTGCGACACAATGTAACGGCATTTTCAAGTTTTACACAAAAAAACAGGCGATCTCGAAGACAATTACACTGCGTTGTAATGACACCCGCTCACAGACGTTCTTGTTTCTACGTCACAGACGTCGTATGCGGAAGTACCCGGATTTTCCGTGACAAAACATGGCGCCAAGTTTAAAATCACTTTTAAATCAAATTTTTATTGATTTATCATTGTGCTTGTAAAAAAAAAATAGTTGAATGATACAAGATGTATGTTGTACCACTTTATGCATAGTTCCAACATCATGTCACACACACTTTAAATATCCAAATGTATTTTGTAAAAAGACAAAGCTGTTACAATCTTAAGGGGAGAGAGGTATTTGTAAAACCACAGTATATAACCACTTTGAAGGGACGATCTGCCTTAATTCAGGGAATTGGATTGTGGAATGGTTTGGAGACAGATGTAAAAACAGACGAGTCCATGTTTGTATTCAAGGGGATGATCAAAAGCAAACTGTTGAAAAAATATACTGTATATGAATGGAGTTTAATGAGAAATGTATGAGAACTAGAAAATTGAATGAGTTATTCATTTTGTTTTGTTATTTATAGATAATTGTTGTTTGAATTGATTATTTGGAAAGAAAAGGAGCAGATATAAGATTTTTTTTTCTTCATCTGCTACCTTTCATTTTTTTCATTTCATATATGTAAATTGTTTTGTATTTTATTTTAAAATGAATAAATTAAATAAAGAGAGAAAGAAAGAAAGAAACAGAATCAATGCACTCCATTTGTCCTTCAGAGCAACCTGGCAAAAGGATCATCATACCAGGTGAGCATACTGAAACACATGCACCCTATGGATAAGCAACTTTAATTAATCAGGTTGTTCCAGTTTTGACTTTAAATTAATAATTACAAGTTTCAGTATTTCATAGATTACTGAACTGCTTGATATGCAACATTCATGAGGACAAAAAAATAACAGTTATACATATTCAAGCTTAAAAATGTTTAATAAAGTTCATTCGTTCATTCACTCTGAAATCTGCATCAATCGGGAAGTTGTTGAGGTCATTTAAACTGCTAATTACAGAGATATTCTTATTAGTACAGTATTCAGAAAATGAGTCTGTTTAACCATTATTTTGAATAAAAATTAAATATAAAGATAGACACAGCTGTGGATGACTGCAGCACTGTTTTGGCTACAGACCACCTGAGGGAACATTCTTGTGTAAAAGAAATGTCTGAACCCTGTTTTCAGGTATAAAAAAATCTCTTTAGACACACAAGCCAATGTAATACAATAGACGGGAAAAAAGAGAGGTTGCCTCATAACCTCTCTCTCTTTTATTCTTCCCAGAAAACCCTGCTGTGATCA
Source organism: Hypsolebias martinsi (assembly GCA_031762355.1). Classification (NCBI taxonomy): domain Eukaryota; kingdom Metazoa; phylum Chordata; class Actinopteri; order Cyprinodontiformes; family Rivulidae; genus Hypsolebias; species Hypsolebias martinsi. The sequence goes on along the minus strand of JARVGQ010000759.1, from coordinate 33,533,550 downwards.
CTGAACATGTCCTCAGGGACAGTGGCAACAACAGAGCGGGTAATTCTGCCTCCCCTTCCCCTCCAGAGTCCACCATGTCCAGTTCAAAACAAACCAGACTTCAAAACACAATTGGCCCTTACACAAACCCTTTTTATCCTCTGAGGAAAGCCGCAGTTTATTACCTAACATGCACTGTTACTTTAGCATAACAAAAGAAAATTCTGTGCATGGCTAGACAGGAGACAAAATAAACGGATTAGAGTGCATGCAAGGATCAGATGCTGCTTTATTTACAGCCGACACTGCTATTCTGAGGAGAAGCCACCTTTAATTTGTTGCCTAATAACTGACTTCCACCACCGTGTTCAAATCCCCCTGAGAGGCTTTGTGGTTTGTTCGCAAGATGTCTCCACTGCCTGAACTGCAAATTAGAAAAGTACCTCACCTTCTGGCCACAGCTTGCAACACAGACCCTGTTTCTTTTTGCCTCACCCTCCTCCTATCCACTTCAATCTGCCAGTAATAACCTTCAACTAACCTTTAAACCACTGTGAATAATTTAAATCCTATTTTCATATCAATGGAGGAGTCAAGCCAGGCAATTATCTTTTATCTGTGTACTTTGCTGTCGAAGCAAAGCATAATAAACTCTTCCCATGAGGGAAGGATAGACGGGAAGAAACGAGAAAGCATGGATAATGCAGAGAAGCAAAAGGCCATGGGGGCATCGAGGTGGAAGACATGAGTGAAAGAGGTTGGAAACAAAAGCACTGAAATGATGCGCATAGTCGGGAGGCTTGTGATGTTACTCATCAGGCTGTAATAAAAAGATTAATGTAGAGCTTGATAACTGGTAGAAAACTATGAATATGACAAGTTTACACTACACTGCTGTACTTTAGTTTCACTCTTTTCTTAATGCATGGCTTACCGTGTCATTTACTGACAAAGCTGGAGGGTATTTAAGCTCATTTATGTGACAGGTAGCCATGTAGACATATTCTAGAAATAAAATTATTTAGAGAGAGGAAGCAACAGGAATGTAAAGAAAAAAAATTCCCCCTGGTACTCATTAAAATTCAGGAGTACAGCAACACCCCCTCGGTTTGCTTTTCTTTCTTCTGCCTTTCACTTTCTTTCCTCCGTCTGGTCCAGCTCCCATCGTCTCGCCTTCTTTCCTCCCTGGATTGTCCAGGATCATTTTGATGATTTCATAAAACTTGCGGCATTCATGATTGAGATGGAGCAGCAGAGAAGCCAGGGAGGTGGATAGGAGAGGGGGGGGAAGCAATATCCACCAGCAGAGAGGAGGGATGAAGAAGGCAACAGGGGAGATGAAGAAGTGAACATGTTTGGGAACGATGGGATGCAGAAACAACAGGAAGAGGGGAGAAGATGAGGGGAGGGCTATAGGCCTTGCAATATTAATCTACAGTGCAGAGATGAAAAAGACCAGGTGAACGCTGCAGGAGAAAACAGGATTTCCTCTGGTTCAGAATGCATGAAGGAGCTGCCATCTTTGAACTGAGACCAAACTTTTCATGACTTTCATGAACCTGCTGCACCAAATCCCTGCCCGAGCCAGAGGCAGAGCATTTAACTCAGGGATCAGATCATGCAGGAGTCTTCAAACGTTCAGAAAAGCCACATGGAGGAAAGAAGCAATATGAAATTTAGATGCATGGATTCTTTTATCTTCAACACAATTACACATTTTACTACAGAGTGTCAGCTCAAAGACTACATGAAAAAAACAAACTGTATTCTTGATATGCTGACAGTGACAGTAAGGGCTGATTTGCTCAAACCTAAAAAAAAAAAAAAAAAGACCAGATGTGATACCTCTTGCTTTGTTATTATATTATTATACAGGCTCACAAAATGTGTCAGAACACAGAGAATGTCTCGTGAATGAGTTGTAGACGTACATCTAGTGGTTCCTTTCTGAGAGTTTCACCAAAATCTATATACCAGTTCATGAGATATTTTGCTAACAACACAGACACACATAAACAAATGCACACATGGACAACAATATTATCTTCTATTTTTTGCCTTTAGGAAAATGATTTATTTATTTTAATTTTTTTTTTCTTGAACTATGTCTTCACCCTGTATACTAACAGCCTTTAAAATTAAAAATCATACAGGTGCTGGTCATAAAATTAGAATATCATGAAAAGGTTGATTTATTTCAGTTATTTCTTTCAAAAAGTGAAACTTGTATATTGCAAAGTATATTCACTCATTACACAGAGACTGATATATTTCAAATGTTTAATTCTTTTAATGTTGATGATTATAAATGACAACTAATGCAAACCCCAAATTCAGTATCTCAGAAATTTTGAATATTACTTAAGATCATTAAAAAAAAAGGCGTTTTAGAAATGTTGCCAACTGAAAAGTATGAACATGAAAAGTATGAACATGTACAGTATTCAATACTTAGTTGGAGCTCCTTTTGCCTGGATTACTGCAGCAATGCAGCGTGGCATGGAGTTGATCAGTCTGTGGCACTGAGAGTCCAGGTTGCTCTGATAGTGGCCTTCAGCTCTTCTGAATTGTTGGGTCTGGTGTATCACATCTTCCTCTTCACAATTTCTCATAGATTTTCTATGGGGTCAAGGTCAGGCTAGTTTGCTGGCCAATCAAGTTGACTGGACCTTGATTTCCAAAGGAAAGACAACATTTACTTTAATCACAGAACAGAACTTTGGACCACTCAGCAGCAGTCACAGGCGAGATGCTTCTGACGCTGTCCCTTGTTCGAGAGTGGCTTGACACAAGGAATGCGACAGCTGAAACCCATGTCTTGCATACGTCTGTGCCTGGTGGTTCTTGAAGCACTAACTCCAGCTGCAGTGCACTCTTTGTGAATCTCCCCCACATTTTGGGTTTTGTTTCACCATCCTCTCCAGGATGCAGTAATCCCTATTGCTCATACACTTTTTTCTACCACATCTTTTCCTTCCCTTCACCTCTGTATTAATGTGCTTGGACACAGAGCTCTGTGAACAGCCAGCTTCTTTAGCAATGACATTTTGTGTCTTGCCCTTTTTGTGCAAGGTGTCAGTGGTTGTCTTTTGGACAAGTGTCAAGTCAGCAGTCTTCCCCATGATTGTGTAGCTAGAACTAGACTGAGAGACCATTTAAAGGCCTTTGCAAGTGATTTGAGTTAATAAGCTGATTAGTGTGGCACCAGATGTCTTCAATATTAAACCTTTTCACAATATTCTAATTTTCTGAGACACTGAATTTGGGGGTTCCATTAGTTGTCAGTTATAATCAACAACATTAAATAAATAACTACTGTATTTGAAATATATCAGTCTGTGTGTAATGAATGAACATAATAATATACAAGTTTTACTTTTTGAATGGAATTACTGAAATAAATCGACTTTTTCATGATATTCAAATGTTATGTCAGCACCTGTATTGTCTTCAATTCTGGTTTCAGGTCCTATGTGAAACAAAATCAGATTAATTTTGTGTCTTATTTCCTGTAAAATAGACATATTATCATGCATCAAGATCTACTACTCCAGTGACAAGAGATGGCTCAAGTTGAGAGTGAAACAGACGACAGGTGGGAAACATGCAGTGACGTGTAAAGTAATCACTTACAAATCAAGTCCAAATGCCCTACTTATTCTTTTTCTTTTACACTCTGCACAGACTCTGAGTAACCACAAGAACAACCCAGAGCATGTCAGCTCAGTCACACGTGCAGCAAAGCAGAGTTAGACAGACACGAACACACTGCAGGGGAAATGGCCTGCTTTGACGGTGCAGAACCCAAGTACTGTACAAAAGCAGCACAAACTGAAGCACAAATAAAAGAAGGTGTCATTTTCCGACACTGCGTGAACACATCCTCAGATCTCTGAGACATAAACAGAAAGCAGATGATCTTTCACTCCACAGCAGACTAATTTGCTGAACGTTTGTAAGACTTAGGAGGGAAACATAAACAGGCACAATTTGTAGAAACCTTTAGATACATAAAAAAGCATAAAATACAGTTTGAATGTTGAGTGGTGACTGACTTTACTGCAACTTGTTGAAGAAGCCAAACAAAGCATAAAACTAAAGATGCAGAAGACAAACAAGCTAGTTTGAATTCAAAAGATTAAAAGTCACCAAATACTAGCTAAACATAGCTAAATGCTAACTAAAATGTAAAATTTAAAACAGTAACTGGATGCTAAAATTAGCTAAACAGTAACCAAACGCAGTTAAAAAATTACCTGCAAAATAAGCATAGCGTAAGGCTAGGTGAAGGTAAAGCATAGCTTGCTATAAGCTAATAGCTGCTAATAGCTTGATGAAAATATTAAATGGCTTGCTATAAGCTAAAAGTAATAAAAAGCTAGCTTCACCTTAACAGGAGTGTAATCACAGCTAAAAGTGAAAGAAAATTGAATGAGTTTTCATTTTGTTCTGTTACTTATAGATAATTGTTGTTTGAACCGATTGTTTGAAGGGAAAAAAAGGAGCAGATATAAGATTTTTTTCTTCTTTCCGCTGCCTTTCATTTTATATATATATATATTTTCATATTATAAAATATATGTAAATGTTTTGTATTTTACTTTAAAATGAATAAATAAATAAGAATAAGATAAATAAAATAAATAAAGTAGAAGACAAAAAAACTGCAGTAAAATTAACTGGATTTCATAGAACATTACTTTTAAAGAGCTGAAAAAGTTTCAGTGCATTTCTGTAGGGAAATGTTTGTATAAAAAGGTAAATAATTAGAAAAGGGCAAAATTACAGAAGTCAAAACTTTTGATACCTATCTCCTGTATGGTGTTGATACAGTATATGAAGAGGCAAATTGTCAAAAAGTAAAAAGAATAAATAACAGGAAAACAATACTGTGAATGCTAACTCAACATTTACACAGTTAAGCAAGTATTATCCTGTGACACTCTGATAATTCAACCTTTATTTATACAGGTAGTCTCATTGAGTCATGAGGACTCATTTTCAAGAGACCTGTTTTGGGAGGGTGGGTGTTAAGGGCCTTGCTCAAGGGCCCAGAGTGGGGCAAATAAGAATGGAGGCAGGTGTGGTTGTTTCACCCTTCCCACCCACATTTTAATGGTACGAGGAGTTGAACCGGCAAACCTTCACAGCCCCACCTTCCTCTAACCTCTGCACTACCACTCCCCTAATATTAATATTTTCAGCAAGCTATTAGCTGTAATAATGCGTTTGCTCCCTCACACTCTTGTGAATTAATGTATTTTGCTCTTACGGAGCGTGTTGCTATGGGACAGAGTCTAGATGTATCACCCCGAGGCTAAACATCTAGTAAGCCTAATCTTCTTCCATTCGCTGCCCTTTACCTCCACCAGTCTCACTCCCGTGAGCACAGAGCAGAAGAGACATCATCTCTACTTCCCTTTGGTCTTTTCTCAGCCTGTGGATTGCACACAGCGGCTAATTGATCAACAGCCTGATGCAGAATGTACCCCCTGAGAAACAGCACTGTGGAGGAGAGGAGGCTGGTTAGGCACTATCACAATGGGAGCAGACTTAATGATGTGCTGAGCATCTTTAAAAAAAAATCTTAAGCTCTGAAATCCCCTGCACACACTTTCTGATGCAACAAGCTTGCTTTCTAAAACCCACCGTATGTGTTTCTTTAGGAAAGCACATTTAGACAATTACACTAGAAAGTATAAATATCATTAAAACAAATCCAGAGCTAATTAATTTAGAGGAAATAGCATTCTAATGTGGAGGAAAGAGATGGAAAATAATGAAATAACCGAGGCGGCAAATGCTGCTTTCAATTTTCTTGTTAATTTGCCGACTACCCACTGGGAGGGGTAAAATAACCGCTAGTTAGACTTTTTTTTTCTTGTTAATATTAATAAAGCTGCTTTTTCAAAGTATGCAAATGGTGAGTCTGATTTGCTTTGCTCTGAATGTTCGTTGCTGCAGAAAAAAAGGGGGCAAAAAAAAAATGTCCATAAAAACCAAAGCAGCTTTGGTGAGTTTCTGTTTTGCCGTTGTTATCCCTTTTTGTTTTTTAATGTGCTAATAAGCTGTCAGGGGTGGCTCTGAGTTTTTGGCGCAGGCACACATCTTCTCATTATTCCTCTATCAGCACTGCTTTGTTGCTTCTCCTCGTTCCCCGTGCGTTTCTAACTCGTCTCTCACCCACAGCTCGTCTCGTCTCCTCCCTGTCTCCCAGGGGGAGGATGCCCAGGTTGTTTTCATAGCGGATCTGTTCCCTGCAGATCTGAGCTACACATCCCGCCGCTCTTCAAGGTGACAGACTGTTGTACGCCATGCTTGATCCCAATTTGCCCTTAAAACACACCCCAGTGTCTGACTCTCACTGTCTGCAGCACAAAGACGGCACCTTCCCCACAGATCAGACACCATCTCATCTTGATAAACTTTACCAAAGATGAGCTAAAAACAAGTACAAGAGAAAGACTTTTGCATCCTGCCATAAAGAACTGTATAAATTATCATGTGAATATGTAAAGGGCCTGTGTTTTTCCTAGAATGTAGAATTGTTGTAAAAATAAAACTGTGATGCATGTGCTGAAGGAAGAAGTGGGTAAAGATGATGGATGGGTGCATGTTTATGTTAGATATTAGATTATAGTTGCCCAAATGGAAGGACCTAAATGAATGCAGTGAACTGTGATGACGTAAGAAAGAGAAGAACCTGCAACACCTTATTGGAGTCATCTTTGCGTGCATGCACCTGCAAGTAAACACATCCACGTTTACATTAGAGGAGAAATGTTAAATTCACCCGCAAATCAGAAGCATTTACGTGTTTAATGAGGTGTGGTGACGGCGTCACGTTCCTGCCCTTCAGATTTCACAGAGGTTTTAACAAGACACATCAAAGCATCTAAAGTGTCCTGTGTTTCTCTCATCCATCACATTCGATGAATGTAAAGCAGCAGCGGCTCAGGATGAGACTCATTTCTCTGCCTTTCTTCTCTCCTTTTACCTCAGGCTAGTCAGAGCGAGTTAGCGTCTCACCCCTAGTGTGTTCATAATTCAAATGGCAACACTGTTTGATGCCGTGATGTGCCATGCATTATTCAGCATGATCCTCGCTGCCTGCAAACCGTCAAACACGGCAACACCAAGACAAACAGCGAACAGTCGAAGGGCTAGACATTAATTTCCTAATAAAACATTAAACAATTGGAAAGTTGACGATGAAGGAGCAGCGACGTCACAGCAGTGAAGCTGAGAGTTTATATCACAAGAGCAAACAGCGCTCAGTGAAAGTGATCCATCTCTGTTCTGTTTATTGTGTGCACAACTGATTTATGATGTTTTGCTTTGAAATAGTAAGGTACTATTCTAAATTACATTATGAATATACAGTTAAAATCTCTGAGATGTATTTGTTTGCTTGTTTTTAAGTCTTGAAAATTATGAACTAATTAGAGCAGTCACTTGTTTAGGTACGTCTGAGTGAGTGGAGCAGAAATCAGACCGTGTCATGGCCTGAGTGTACACTGGAACCTGTTTGATGACCAGGGTCAATACTGCCAATACGACGCCCGGCGAGGAGTCTGAGGTGAACCAACATGGCTCCAACTCCAGATTGAATAACGACTAAAAATAATCCCAAACAAGACTGCGAGTCTCAGCAGACACATGGAAGATAATCATTACTCCCTTCCACACTGATCAGATAGAGCCCAAAAATATTTAGTCAGTATAAACAGGAAGTAGCCAGGATTAGCTTAAATGTTGTCCTGTAAGGTTTAAGAGCATCTATGATGTTTGCTAGTACACATATTTTAACCAACTATGAGAAAATGAATTGATTTTTATTGTCATATTCATGTAAACCAAAACTCTGAGACACTTATGTTTGTAATTTCTGCAGATGTATTGGATTTGTTGAAAAATGATAAGACAGAGGGTTATCGTTGGCAACATATAGACTTGCACAGCATCGATGGAACTAATGAGCTTTTTCAGGAGCCTTTGGTTTCAGTAATGCAGAAAACATGGACAGGAGCACAAAAATGGATGTAAAAAAGTCAAGTTATTTTAAACATGAAATGTTGCGAAGTGTGATAACATGAGGATGTTATGTTATCAAATAACACAGTGTTTTTCTCCCTCTTTGGATGACATTAATCTGGTCTCCAGCTCTAATGTTAAAAATCTTGGTGTTATTTTTGATCAGAACATGTTTTTATCCCACACATTAAAACCATTACTAGAACTGCCTTCTTCCACCAGTGTAATATCACTAAAATTAGAAGCATCTTATCTAAAAATGATGAAAAAAAAACTGGTTCATGCATTTGTCACGTCTAGACTGGACTATTGCAATGGTTTATTATCTGAGTGTCCAAATACTTCTTTAAAAGTCTTCAGCTGATCCAAAATGCTGCTGCCAGAGTCTTAACTGGAGTTAGTGGGATAGATCATATCTCTACAGTTTTAGTTTCTCTCCACTGGCTCCCTGTCAAGTCCAGAATTGAACTCAGAAATCTTACTTTTAACCTACAAAGCTCTCAACAACCTAGCTCCATCTTAGATTACAGATTTTATTGTTCCATATTTTCCTAACAGAGCACTTTGCTCTCAGACTGCATGCTTACTCGCAGTTCCTAGAGTTTCCAAAAACAGAATGGGAGGAAGCTCTTTCAGTTCTCAGTTCCTCTCTTGTGGAACCAACTTCCAGTTTCTGTCCGTGAGGCTGACATACTGTCCAGTTTTAAGACTGGGATTAAGACTTTCCTTTTTTGATAAATCCTAGGGTTGGTTGTCATGACGGTATAGGCTTAGACTACTGGAGGACAAATTGACCTAAATTCCTTAAATTAATTGTTTGAATAGTTTACATTTGATACTATTTCAATCTTAACGTGATTCTTGACCTGCCATTGTGTATCTGTTCCTACCAAACCCAGCTGGTCGAAGCAGATGGCCGCTTGTCCTGAGTCTGGTTCTGCTAAAGGTTTCTTCCTCATGAGGGAGTTTTTCCTTCCCACTGTCACCTTCAAGCTTGCTCAAGCTGAGAGTTCTGTGATGGATTTAAACTCAAAGCAGTCTGCTCCTCAGATAATTAATGTTAATATTTTTTATATCAAAGTTTCTGTTGATTTATTTTATATATGAATGTTTCTGTTCAGTGCCCTGGGCTGACTTCTGTTGTGACTTGGTGCTATATAAATAAACTGATTTTTTTTTTAAATAGAAAGGGCCTAAAACTGTTTAAATGCTAAAAAACAAAACAACTCAGATTCTATGTGTTTTTCTGTTTGCAGACCAGGAAACTGAATGCAGGTTAAATTAACTTTATTTTCTCATTCTCCTCACTTTGCTGCTCAGAAACTGTTGTTCCTACACAGTCTTGTGATGGAAGAGCATGAGAGCGGATGAAGACGCAGCTAACAGAATAAAAGATGAAAAACGTGTCTGTCCGCTCATCATCTCACCCCTCTTCTTCATCACGTCCGCCACTCTTCCTGTGCTTGTTATCTTCTCCTAATTCTCTCTCTCTCTGGGTTTCTGGATACTTCTCCTTGTTCTCCAGAGGTTCGGTTTGCGCTCTTCATCTCATTACTCCTCTTCTTGTTTGTGTTCCTCCTGCTCTGCCTGACTGGCATTAATGCAGAGAGCTTCATGTAAGGTGCCAGCTCCAAACATGGAGTCATGTCACTTCACTGCATGGCTACACTGGCTTTTCCCGTAACGAAGGTTGTTTTCTGACAGATTTAAAGGGGTGGGAGCTGATAAATATTTTAAAATCCTTTACTTTCTAGGTCTTGTTGTGTGTGTTTGTGTGTGAGGGTTGGAGGAGAGTGTGAGTAAGGTGCCTGCTGATGGTTCTTGGGGGCTACAATGAGAGAAACAAGCAGAGATTCAGAGTGACAGTCAGCTTTATGGAGCAACTCTTTCCTTCTTTTCTGTCTTCCTTTCTTCTTTATTTCACCTTTCATTTTTTCCACCTGCTTTGAAACATTTGATGTTTCTGATTGGATCATTTCTTCATGTCTTCTCCGTTCTCCTTTTCCTGACATCCACTGTCCCTCTCTGCGTTCTTTCTCTCATATTTCATCCCTTTCTCTTCACAGTTCTCCTCTCCAATCTTCCATGGCGTTTCCATTTGCCCTGCTTCTACTCTGAACTCTGATTTTTATCCATTTTTATTTTCCTCCTCAAACTCTGTTGTATACCTCTACCTTCTTTTCTAACTCATCCTTTCCCTTCCTTTCATCTTCTTTTTCACTTTCCCCTCATCTGTTTTTCCTTTTGCTCTCCTTCTATTTTTGCTCTTCTCCATCAGTTCATCATGTTTACTCCTTCAGGCATAAGCAGAGCGAAAATGAATGAGGAGAGATGTTTCTTCCTTTTTTTCCCTTCCTGTTTATTTTCTTCTCAGAGCAGTTCACTTTAATTAAATATTAACACTTCACCTAAACCCTCCATCTGACTACCTGAGGCTTTCGGATGAGACAATAACAGGTGATAACACTTTTCCGGAGGCATCTGTGTATTTTAACAGCACAAGACCGAAGATGGAAATTAATAAAATTGTTATTTTGTCTTTATGCTGAAAAAAATTTCCAAAATCTGACTTAGCAAAGCACCACTATTTATAAAAAAAGATTGAAATGTCTGTGATTGAAATGTCTGTGTTTTGTAGTGTTATCAAAATATTTCATAATCCACTGGACAAAGTTAATTAAGTTTTCAATTAACTTAAATTTGGTTTATTTATATAGCACCAAGTCACAACAGAACTCATCTCAGGGCACTGAACAGAAACATTTAT
>JARVGQ010000759.1:33501772-33513431 GCA_031762355.1 Hypsolebias martinsi | reverse complement strand
TGTGGGGGATAAAAGACATGTCCTGATCAAAAGTAACACCAAGATTTTTAACATTAGAGCTGGAGACCAGATTAATGTCGTCTAAGGAGGGAGAAAGACTGAAAAATTAATTCCTAAGATGTTCAGGTCCAAAAACCAAAAACTCAGTCTTGTCTATGTTCTAAAGGAGAACATTTAGGGTCCTCCAAGTTGTTATGTCTTTAAGACATGCTTGTAGTCTAACTAGCTGATTGGATTCATTGGGTTTGACACATGCTTATTTTAAATGGTTTTAAATGTGTTCAAAACAGATATTAAATTAGTCCAGCGTTGTTCCAACTTATAAACAGATTAATATAAATATTATACGTTTCTTTTTTTTTTCCTAATTGGAGATTGGCTGCCATCACACCGCAGGCCTTAACACTCAAGTTGAACTTTTTGCTCAGAGCCAATCTTTTGCGTAGTCGTTCACATTATGATTGAAATGTGCTTGTCATCAGACGGCAGCGTGAACTGTTCAGAAGAAGACGTCACTCACAGCACACCATGTTCACAGGATGCTATCGATGCTGGAGATATTGTTCAATCAGAGCTGATTAAACTATTATCTGACATGATTGTTTGCTCCAATGTTTACATTTGATCTTTCTAGTTACTGATCCCATCATGTTAGTATTTATACAACAACGTTAATATTGGAATTAGACTCTCGATCATCCAGGAAATGGCAAATTAAAAGAAAAAGGACGAAGCAACGGCACTCTTGTTCTGTAGCTGAAGATGTGCAGAGTTCCGAGATTTAAACTGCGCAGTGTTGGTGTCAATATTAAAAATACTTGGATCGATCTGCTCCTAACTCGCAGATGTAAATGTTGGATGAGATGAGATGGCCGTCGCTTTGAAAAACATCAGAGACGTGTCCGATTTAATACCACATATGAAAAAAACCTGGGTCAAATGTGAAAATATCCTTTCAGTACAGTTCAGTCTGTCATGAAAATGTCACATATGGCCCCCAAAAAATCCAATTTGTCCACATCGGCTTGCAGTTTGAACATGGCCAGAGCAAAAGCAGAGCGCGGTCAAACAAGAGCAGGAACAAGAATGACAGAAAGAGACAACAATACAAAAAAAAAAAAATCACTTGAAGTTGTCCTTTGACATCCAAAGGGAAACGTCTGTATCAGTCTAACCTTAAACAAGACAAGCTGCCACAGACTATACATGTCTGGCTGGTCATGTTCCCCGCAAACACAGGATGAACTTCCTGTGACCTTGTCAAAGCTGAGTCGCTTTGAAAAAAAGAGAGAAACGATGCCTTTGTTCACCTTCAACTGCAAATAGTGACAAATGTCATCAGACAGTCCATGGTCACAACAGACAAGTCAGATCTAGTTTAGGCTTGGTCAGATGTCATGCAGATACACTTCAGCAGCACCTGACAGCACTCAGCATCAAAGAAACGCAGAAATGCTCCATACATGCAGAAAGAAAGCCTCAGGAAATCCATCTAAATATATCCACAGATGGACGGAGCTCAGAAGCAACGTTACTGATGGACTTTTAGGCTGATAGGAGCAGACACATACAGGTTTAACCAAGAGAAAAGGTGGACATCGGGTATTTTTACCATTTTTCCAGACCTAAACTAATGTTTCTTGAGTCTTCAATATTGACCCCATCCTAAATGTCCATTCTGAAATAAAAGTAGGAGCTACAGTGGGTGGGCTTTGGGAACAGTGGAGCAGTCAGAAATGAGTTTAGGTGAGCCATATTATCACGTAAATAAATGGAAACCCAATCGATGCTCACTTGTTTGTTGTCTCTGTTGTCTGCAAGGACACCAAACTTATAACTGTGCTATTTATTTAGCAAAGGTGTTGTTTGGTATTCTGGAGCCTTTTTTTATTTTATCATTTATTTATTTAAGTTCCCCAGAAGAAGAAGGACATTTTAAAATGTAGGCTGTTTCACAGGGTGGTCGGGGATGGGAGTCCTTGGTCCTGCACAGCGCACCAAAAGCCATGCCTGTTTGGTCATGAATGCATTCTCTCCCCAAATCAAGTAGCAACATAACAAACCAAACAAATACTCCTCGTGTCTGCTGGAAAGATTAAACTGAGAACACTACAAACAAATTAAACAGAGTTACAGAACCAAAATCTATGAGACCTCAAAGTTAATAACTACTAAACAGCAAAGTTCATGCTGAATAATCCAGGTAAACAATTCAACAAAGTTAAGTCAGGTCCTCTGGACAGTTTTCTTTTTGTGTTGCATCCAAAGGACTTCATCAGTCCAAGGAGACACAACAAACAGTCTTAAAAGCACCTTCACACAGTGGGTCAATCAGTTTGATGGTAATAAGATGGTTTCTGGAGTCCGCCCTCTCCCCCAATGACTTGTCTGAGGCAGCCATGGCCAAAGTGGTTCAAAACATCAAAGTTCATGCTCCAGGTAAAAAATGACTTCTAAACAACTTCATTGAATTATTAGATGTCAATGAACACAACGCTCTCAAGAAAGGCTTTAGTGAAACATAAATGTAATAAAGTCACTTTTTGTGGAGCCATCAAAGCAAAACAGTGACGTTAAGGAGCAGTTTGAGAAACAAGATACGGACAAGGCTGAAGAATATGTGAAATAAATTGTGAAAGAATAATAAAAACAACATTTTGTTGGAATTAAATGCAATTGTTGAAACACTGGATTTTAACCCCCCAAAGAAAATGAACCATACCCTGTCTGGAAAACATGGTGATGGTATGATGGCTTTAATTATTTATTTATTTATTTACTTCACCTGGCCAGACAGACGTCTCAGTGCTGAACCTGTAACTTTTTCCTGCCTCATAGACATTGAATTGGTAAACTGAAATTATAATAATATTATATGTATAATAATAATAATAATAATAATAATAACAATAATAATAATAATAATAATAATAATATAATAATAATTTATTTGAGTTAGAGCAAGTTTCCTCTCTATCTGGGAATAAAAGAACCAGACGGGGAGTTGGATCAGTTTCAAGGACGGACCCGGTCTGGATTCCACAGAATGAGGGAACACCACATTTTTGCATTGTCATGGTTTTGATGAGACAGGACCTAGAAAATCAGACTGACATGAGAAGCTAAAAAAAATCAGCAACTTTCTTAACAAAAGGGTTTAAAAAATGGTGCTGGAGCAAAATCGTCAGTTCTTCCCACAAAGCTGCGGCACCTTCTCACAGAAAGCAGGGCCGGCTGCGTAACGTAGGGAATGTCCACTCCTCAGACAGACTGGACACATGAACAAGTGACAGAAAACTTCTCTGGGGCACGAATGACAAGCTTGTCATGCTTGGTGTTGAGTCATAACGTTCATATCAAGAACTGTCACTTCTTTGTCATAAATGTTTCTTCCAAAACACATTGTAGTTCACAAACTTTCAAGAGTGAGGCTATGACAAAGAAAAGGTTTCAGCAAATTTTGGTATTTGTCAACAGAAGCATGGATTTATGGAGAAGAGCACATCTTTCTGGAAGCCATCCAAGAGTAGAAGCATAATCAGCATGAAATAAACTCCTATAGGTCTTAATAGATGGTTCATATTAAATGCTGGAAGACAGCACAACATGCAGTTGACCACACTGGTCAAAAACCTGATTCTTTAACACTGTTTGCATGATAAGCTGTAATTGGACCCAGATGCAGATGGAATATAAATGTTTTTTATTGCCGCTGGCATAATGTGTAATGATTGACATCGAAATCCGAGGCTGCCGTTTCAATAAGCTTATTTTAATAAGAATTTGTGAGGTTGTTTTGCCAGATTTTCCTCTCGAGTGTTTGTGTGTGTTTCAGACAGGAAGGGTGTGTAGGTGCTTATTTGCATAGGTGTATAGTTGAGATTGTACAAAGTATGACAGAGGAGTGGGTGCAGGGAAGATTGACAGATACCAAAACTTTTTTCTCTTAGTCTGAGACAAAACAGGCCTGTTTTTGAGTATGTTTCCCTAAACACAACTAATGGCACAAATGAGACATGAGCTGTCAAGTTACTCCCACTAGCTTTACTATTACCACTCTTTTAAACATCCCACATAATAAACCACAACATCTTTATCTAAAAGGGCTACTTTCTGAGCACAATGGTAACCCATCAGTGACGTTCTGTTGCTCGTGATCAGCACTGGATTCCTGTTTATACTGTGTCATGTTGATTTGCCTTGATATGATAAAGAGCAGTTAGTAAACCAAGGCTTCTACAAATGTAAGTGAATTAACATGCTCCACCATGTATGCAAACTACAGATTAGAATAAGAATTTTCAGTAAAAAAAAAAAAAAAAAAAGTTTGCACGATGAAATTAAAGGTGCAAGCTGCAGTGAACGAGCCTCACACACCAGCGATGCTCCAACCTGTGTTAACATCTGGTAATGAGTGAAGTCACGCCAACGCAAAAACACCTCCTGAATTTATAGATGTTTGTTCAAATGTAAGAGCGGGGAAAGAAAAAAGGCATATGTCTTCAAAATGGGGATTAGAATTCAAGATGGCCGACGTGTGTAAGTAAAACTTCACCAATGAACAGCAATGAGGGCATCTAAACACGTAGCCATGTTCACAACTGACCTGCGATCAAACGGGCATTTTCGTGTTGATTAGATACTTTGTGTCCGTTATAAAATATTTGTATTTCATGGTGTAAAGTCAAAATTGGAGGTCTTGCAACACCCACAGCTTTTGTCACAAACTCAAACTTTTAATAAACTTTGGCCTTTCATGTCTCAGTCCTTTGGGTTGCCATTTTATTTTAACTGGTTAAAAATTTAAATTTGTATGCATTCTTTATGATTGACAATTGTTGTCCACTGTTGTCATTGCTCTTTGTTAAAAATCAGGTCTCTCTTGTAAAAGAGTCCCCAAGGCTCAATGGGATTAACCTGTAAAAATAAAGTTTGAATGAATGTATAACAGTGACAAAGTATGAACCTGATACTTCAAAGTCTCTGAACATTTGTGCAAATAAATATGCAAAACCCCAAAATGGCATCCCTGAGCCAAAATGGCCAACTTCCTGTTGGCTTTAGGTCATCTATTCCAGACTTGTATTGTGCCTTCATGAGTTGTACCAAGTCTTCAACTTCTAAGTGAAACTGTTGTGCTTCCTATGAACAGGTGGCTCTGCTGAGCCTTTGTGCTTGTTGCTAATAGAATCAAATATCAGGGTCAGAGCAGAGGTTGGACCCAGATGCAGACAAACACAAGAGGGTTAAAGAAAATAAACTTATTAAATAAACAACAACCAAAAGGTGATGTGGCTGCAATAAATTACAAACCAATACAGGAGGCACGAGGGAGCGAGAGGAGGACTGAGACGTCTGGCATGAAGCCGCGACAACGAGCCACTGCTTGAATGATGATTAGAGACGGTTTAAATAGACCAGAGGATGGAAAGTGACAGCACCTGGGACGATTGCTAATTAGAAACAGGTGTGGGTGATAATTGACTGAAGATCTGGTGAAGCTGACTGAGGGTGAGGAGTGACAGAAACACAGGAAGCTGAACCAAGACACAAGAGACAGAGAAAAATGAAATATGAACCACACCGGGGAGAAACGAAAGAAAGAAACTGGAATAAATAAATCAAAACATCAAATTTTTCATTAACTTTAAAGTGTTAGCAGATTTCATGGGTTTTCAGATGCTGAAGCCCCAAACAGCAATTCATTTACCATTGGAAATACTTTGATTTAAACAGGACTTGATGCTTGGGCCTCATTTTGAGGTGAGAGACCAACATGCAGGGTAACAATTTTATGTAGGGACAAGAGATGGACAGTAAAGGATTCAAAGTCTGGTTAAAATGAGTAAATATGAAAAAGGACTGTAACCGTCACACCACTGTCACTTGACCCACCAAGTTGTTTCCTAATACTGTAGTGCTTTTGCTGATTGGCTGCCATTTTGGACATCTATCACCGCCCAAAACAAGAAAAAAAAATAATAATAAAATTCCAACGTTTGTTTCTTTCATTGTACAGTAGTTGATTTAAAAAAGACTATAAAGTAGAAACTCCAACATGTGTGAGCTCAGCTTTACTGTCTGAAAACATAAAACCCCCTCCACGTTGATCATTGGACCACTGAAAGTGAAAGAACATGCCCAGCTAGCAGGGTTAGCAGCAGCACACGTCTCTGTGCCTGAAGCCTGTTTTTCATTGGCTGTTTTAGTTGCAAGACTTACCGTGAGTAAACTTTAATTCATCTCAACAGCAAAAACATGAAATGGACAAAAATCTTAAATCATAAAGCAGCAGCTCTCATAAAAAACTTTTTCTCTTTATAAATACTTGGTTGATGTGGAGGCACTTGTTCCATTAGTCATGTATGAGCTAAAACTTAAACAAGTTCGCTGTGTGAGAAGCAGGAATCGCTGCAAGTTAGTCTCATGTTCATGTTAGTGATTTGTGGGAGGAGGAGGAACAGGAGGGGACTGGATTAAGGAGGATATTACCGACAAACTCAAGATGGGTTTCTGTCTAAAATGCCCATTCCTGGTAGAGATCGTACTCATATTTTTCCATTTCAGTCTACCCCTCAGAAGTTTAGCAGACAGTTCCTCCATTTCAGCAGCAACAATTCCATTAGATTGTAGATAAAAGCCACTTGCTTATGGTTTTGTACATTTAATTTGTTTTTGTATTTTTCTTTTGAATCTGAGCTCTTGTATAGACAGAGGAGACGATGGAGTGATTTTGTTGGCAGGAGAGGAAATGAAGCTTCCTGCTTTTTATTGGTTTGCTGGTGGGAGAAGATGACTCTGCAGGAGATTTGTGGTTTGTGGCAAGACGAAGGTAAACCATGCTGAAATCTTCAGATGGCTCAGTTACAAATCAGCATGAGTACAAAATGTAAACACATGAATGAATCTAACCTAATAAAAGTGTCTTTGAATACATCTGAATGGATCCATGTGTCCATCAGAATAAATACAGTTTTATGTTTTTGCAATAGCTTCCATCTCAGTTCAGTGATGTGCAAACCTCACTTCATCTCATTTGTATTAGGGTGTGAATTTAAAAACAAAAAGTATCTTTATGCTACTTTTATATGGGGAAAATCTTTTTCTTTATTTAACATAGAATAAAAAAAGTTTAGAAATTTGGACTTTAACTCGTCTACAGTAATATATCCCCTTTTAAACCCTTTCTGGGCTTTATGGAGCACCAATAAAGATGGGTAAACAATTACTCTGCTAATAATAATGTGTTATGTATTGTCATCATTGTATGTTCCCATACAATGATGAAATTGGCTCTCTGCTTTTAACCCATATATGTGGAGTGGTGGGCAGCTATGGAAGGGGCCCAGGGAGCAACTGGGGATAAGGTGTCCTGCATAGAAACACCACGAGATGTGCAATGACCGGGGATTGAACCCAGGAACTTGGGGTCCTGGGTCAGGTGTCCTGCCCCTGCACCATCTCAGCACTACGAGCTGTTAACAGCTAATTATTTATTTATAAATGTTTTTAAATCATATTTATCCGATAGATTCCAATTTGTAAATGTAAACAATGAATCTTCTTCATACACCAAAGTTAGTCATGGAGTTCCTCGGGTTTAGTGCTTGGACCAATACTCTTTATGTTATATATGCTTCCGTTAGATAAAGTTATTAAACAACATGGGATAAATTTTCATTGTTATGCTGATGATACACAGTTATAGTTGTCCATGAATCTGAATTGAATTGAATCTATAAAGCCATTAATGGTTTAGACAGACATGAATGTTGGTGCAAGATGAAGCAGCAACACCACTCATCCTACACACTGACACACTAAAACACCATGTCACATTTTTTTTTTTTTTTTTCACCACAAAAAGCTTTCCTGGAAGCCTTCAGAACTATCAATGTAGAGAAAAGTACTTTCAGAAAGCATGGCATCACTGTGACCTTTACTTTGAAAATGCTATTACAGTATCCTGGTGTGGTGTGGAGACGCCAATGAGTCATGGGTTTTAAAGGGAAATGGCACTTCTGCAGTGAAACTTAGCAAAATAGCCTAGAGATGCACTCAGATGACACAAGAGCAAGCAAATAGAAAAGAAAAGTAAAGAGGAAAGTGGGATTCATGAAGGAGAGCAATGGAAATAACTAAAAGCCGGTCAGAATGGCAAATTGGGGGAAAGTATGGGAGATGTGTCATGGATCCTAAAAGGCCTACTGAGAAGCAAAAGCTGATGGTAAAAATGAAAAAATAAGAAAAGAGAAGTAAAGAGACGAGAAAAAAGCAGGTGTAAAATGCAAGACGTAGCGTCTTTCTGCCGGGTCTGGCTTTGAGCATCATGTGGTTGTGGTGCGTACACATGGGTATCATCCTGTCAAGTGAAAAGCCGGTTGTGAAAGACAAAATATGCTGACCCAAAACCATGATGTTCTGCAAAAGTCAAGAGCGATTTCTAGTTTGCTTTAGAAAAAAATCACTGAAAATGCAAGTTGACTCATTCTGGCGTGAAATGTTCCTCTTTTTTAGCCTCACAAAGAATCATCAACACAACTTCAAACTCAAAATAACTTCAGAGCTCAAAAAGTTAAAGTTATAAAGTATAAAACCTAAAAGCAACACCACAGCATTCAAAACTTGATAAACCACCTTACAGTTTAAGTCAGCGGTCTGCATCTTGTGGCTCTGGGCCATACATGGCCCTTTAGTCCTCCATCTGTGGCTCTAAGAGCTTTGACCAAAACTTACCGAAATTTAATTGTTCAAGTTTTTCTACCCACAACAAAAAAAAAGCTAGTTTTGGCTCTTATTTTCTACAAATAATAGAACAACACTATTTTTGTTTAATGACTTCAAAGTGGGATACTTAATGTCTACTCACATAAAAGTCCAAATAGGTCTGCAGAGTTCAGAGTTTTCATTTTCATCTAAAGGTAAAAACTAGAAGTTTTTACTTCTTTTGTCCCAAAATGTAAAAATATAAGTGTTTAAATTAATTATTGATTACTAGTTTTAAAATGTCACACCCACTGGTCAGAAAAACCCCCTCCAACTACCTCAAAGTGGCCCATGGGCCACCAGTTGATCCTCACAGGTTTCGTGGCTCCAGGTTCTTTTTTATTTAATAAGAAATGGGGCCTTTTTTGATCAACAAGGTTGCAGACTTCTGGTCTGAGTCTGTTGCGGTGCATTAGAATTAGCCAACAGTTTAAGAACAAACAATTAAAGAGAAAGATTTATCCCAGATCTCCGACCCTGTGAACAGCCCGAAACAGAAGTGTGATGTTCGAACGTTTCCGTTTTTCAACACCGAGGCACCTGCCCTCAGACGAAGCCCAAACACAACTTTCCCCCGAAACAAGGTTCATAACCACTTCTGCAGTCTGCCGTAAATCCTTAACGACAAACTCTATAAACTTCTGCAGGCCTGAATATTTATGGATGCCTGTGGTTCCCCAGAGAGCTGTTTCCTGTGTGGGGCTCCACACAGAACAGAAACTTCTGAGGAGCTGGGCCAGAGCAGCTCTCGTGGAGTACAGAGCTCACAAATACAGACGTGGTGGTCTGCGGGGCCATAAACAAAATGGTCCTCAGTGGTAAAAGAAAGAGAAACATAACAAGGGTTTACACAAATCCACCCCCCACCCCACCCAACCTCTGCAGCTATGTGGCTCAAAGAGCAGAAACTTCCTGATTTTAATCAGATTTATTGAGTAAAAGTGGAAATAAATACTTCTGGCTGTGTTTAGTCATAATCAGATCCCACTCTGAACTTCCTGTGGTGCTCAGACATTTCTGTTAACTGTTCAAGGCTGAAATTTGTTGTATTTTATCCACACAAAGCAGTAACACACACAGTAAACTAGTTTTTATTTGTTTCTTTCATTTGAGCCTGTCTGCAGTCCGTCACCCTTCACTACAATTTAAACAGGTAACGACTGTCGAATGGTTAAATATTAAAGTGTGAATATAAATATTGTGTCTCTACATGTTGTTAACAATAATCAAAGATGCATAAATGCAAATGATATTGAAATTGATTGAGGAGGGTCTCTGCTGCTTTGAGACCAATAAATCACATGGAAGAATCTGGAAGACAAACTACTTCAAAAAAAAAAAAAAAAAAGATTGATTTACACATTTACATTATTTACAGATGATGGAAGTCATGGATGATTTCAATTAACTTAATGGCAAAAAGATGATTGAATTAATGGATCATGAACAAAAAGTTCAGAATATCAAAATATGGAATCACAACTATTTTGTTTAAACTATACATGAGAAGAGAGGAAAAAACATTTAAAGAAGTACAAAGTTTTCTATTTTTTATCATAAAAGCACAATATTTTGCAGTATTTAAAAAAAAAAAATCCCCTCTAACTGATTAAGGCCTAATGCAGCAGGTGATTATGACCCAAACACCCTCGCGCCATCAATGAGATAAAGAACAACAAAACTTTACAGCTGTCTTCTTGTTTTTCTACTAGAGATGACATGTATGGCTCTTTGAAACAAACGTTAAATGTTGTGTCTACGTCTTTGGGCTGAGCAGCACCATCTCCAACCTGAGCTTTTCTCAGGTGACTCTGGAGCCCTCTTATCTCTGTTTGAAACATTATTAGGCTGGTGGGTAAAGATGGCTCTGTGTTGGGAACAGAGCTGGAGTCCCTTACATCAATAGCAGAGAGAAGGACGCTCAGTAAGCTGCTGTCCATCATGGACAATGCTGCACATCCTCTGCACGGCACCATCATGAAGCAGAGGAGCTCCTTCTGTGGTAGACTGCTGTCCCAGCTCTGCTCCAGACAGATTCAGGAAGTCTGTTGTCTCTCAGGACTTCAGGCTGTTCAACTCCCCGTACAGTAAAAATAGAGCCTTGTAAATCTGCAGCACCCCAGACACGTGTATGTGTATACATGTATATTAGTTGTGTAACGGTACATGTGGGTGTATTGAACCGTTTCAGTATGTTGTTAAGTTCGGTCCACCTAGGTACCGTTTTGGTTATTTTTTCACTCATTAAATTTTATTAACGGGAAATTATGCACCACAGAACTAAAGTTCCTAAGCGTGTTTCAGCCTAGCATTAGCAGCCTAGCATCTTGTTGCGGTCTCCTGTTTCGGAACATTATGTCTTTCTTGTTAAAAGACATGAACAAATCCAAAGCTGTGTCGACGTTTCACAAAGATTGACTCTGCAGCAGAAACACGTCTAACTTGTTAACGCTCTTGAAACAACATCAAATGAACGTGAACATAGTTTGGTGCAAACACCGATAGCAGCATTTAAACACCTTTATCAGGTAATTCAGATCGGTCCAAAGCAATAACACCCAAGCTGTAGGAGTTTTTAAAGCTCTGGATCTACGTTTGAATGTTGTTGATGCGCTGGCTTGAAGCATAAAGTTCTTGAGCCCTGGTGCTTACGACATCCATCACATCAACACTTCAGCCAAAAAGTTGTAGCAGAACTTTATGAAAAAGCTAAAACTGATTGTCAACAAGCCCTGGAGCCGATTTAAGGCCCTGCCCTGATGATGATGATTTTTTTTTCATTCATCCTATATTTAGGCAGGTTAATCTCATTGAGTCTCGAGGACTCATTTACAAGAGAGACCTGGCTACAAACAAAGAATGATGACAACAGCAACAGTAGATTTTCCTTGGA
>JARVGQ010000759.1:33461541-33478963 GCA_031762355.1 Hypsolebias martinsi | reverse complement strand
GACTCTAACTGTTTTGCATAATTGCATTCTGTCGCCTCTGGCAGCCTGTGGCTAACCAGAGCGTATGTGGCCAGTTGCACGCAACCCCCCCCCCCCCCCTCCTTTTTTTTTTTTTTTTTGTAGGCTCGCGCAGCAGAGAGCTGCCGCCGTTGGCTTGCCCGCACGCGCGTCATCTGGCGACGCCACTCGGAGTTTCCTCGCGCGGACTGTTGTGTGTAAACTTTAAGATGGCAACGTTCACAGACGTGCTGCTGGTCACCGCGAACGTCGGCTCGCTCTTTGACAACGTAAGTAGACCCGGTTCAAAGTGCGGCGACATGTCCGGAACACCGCCGCGCTGCCGGGAGATCCGGCTCGGGGAGACAGGAGGTGCAGCGGCTTGGAGGTTCCGTGATGTTTACTTCAAATGTTTCATGCTAGCATACAGTCTGTTTACACAGCACGCGCGCAGCTGTTCTCAGTCGTTTATAATCAGTAATTTACGATTGTTTTAAAGACGTTTTGGACGTATAGCGCCTCGTAGGGTCGACCTCATTCGTCAGCGGTAAATCGCCCGCACTCTGCAGTGTTCTTCCGCTATCTGTGAATTTAAAAAAAGTACAGTACTGGCTGAGCCAACGTTACCTGTTCGCGAGTCACGTGACCCGTGCCACCTAAAGCCTGGTTCACGTCACATTTCCAGAGAATTTGCAGAGAATTTCACAAATGGCTTCAACTTTTAGTTGAGCAAATAAAATTGTGTTTTACAATGAGCAAAGTCCTGACAGGAGAGGCTTCTTGGGAAAAAAAGTGAGGTCATTTAATTATTTCAATCAATGATTACTTTTTGTTGTGTTTACATTTCATTTAACATCCATGCCTTTGCTCTGGTTCCCCTGATTCTCTAATAATTTGATTCTCAAGCCATTTTTTTTAAGGTTTTAAACCACAAAATTATAAGGCTTTGATTAAAAAAAAAAAATACAATCAAGTAAGTTAAAGAAACATTAATGTATCCTACTGTTATGGTAATTGTGTTGACTTCAACACAGTTTATCTCTGATAAATTACAAATTGCAATCTTTTGTAATTTTATACTGTTTCTCAAGACCACAAATCTGAAGTTTTCTGGTCCATCGTGGGGTCCCAACACTTAACGTTGGGAACGCTAGCTCAAACGATTTGTGTTGCTTAGTTTCTCAAGTTTATAATATATTGGCTTATTTCTAAGCTGCGTAAGGCATTTAGTATCAAGTCCAAAATGTTTGCACCTTCCCAAAACTTAAAGTAACATTTCATCTGTGCAGAAATAGAGGCGTTATATAACTCGTATAAATATCCATTACTTTCTTTTGTTTTGGCTCCAGCCGGCCCTTCAACTGTGCGTGGAACAGCCTCTTTGCAGTCATGGAAATTTAGCTCGGGACCATATTTCCTTTTAGCAGAGTTGGTTAAGATCCCACTGTGGGAAACATGCGCACAGATGAATATCTCAAACCCCCCCTCCTCCACCAGGGGAGTTAAGCTTTTCTCCTTCCTTAGGCCCCTCTATTCCTATAAACAAACACTCCTGAGCGTTCACAGAGGATAAGAGCGGGAACTTAAGCACATCTCAGAATAAATCCTGTCGCTGTACAACACTGGCCTGACTGCAGGCCTCTTTAGAGCAGCTGAAGTAAAAACACCTTCTTCAGTACTATTATGGACCATACGTTCTCTTGATATTGTCACTTTGAGCTTGCGCATATTGACGATGCTTGTACAAAGCTTTAATTAAAGGTCTATGAAATGTCTACTTGGATGCATTATTATCACACAGACATTATAATTTAAAAATACCAGCATAGTCAAATTTACTATTAGAACCCTTCTGTTCTATAAGCTGAAACCTTCTGTTTTACTCCGTGCGTATTTTTGACTTATTCTTCCTGCATTGTGTAATTATGTGACATATTTGCCTTAAATTAGATGAACAGAATCACACCTCCAGTGTCACGGTTGAATGAAACACCAAAACACAAACCACTGATTGTTTTATTTAGGGTTTGATGTCAGATGTGTTCTTGTACTAGTTTCTTCAGTGCTCAGACTTGATTGTGGTTGTATCCAAAACACTGTGGGAGATTTCCTCCACGTGCTAAAGGCTGAGATGCATTCAACCCTGTCATGCAAAATACAATACAGTATGCAAAGCCATTTCCTTGGTCACATGAACGTCTCACTGTTGTTTACTCTGCGACGACGTTGATTCTTGACACCTGTATGAAATGACAGGTCCAAAGTAAAAATCATCAGGTGTGGGTGGACTTGATTAAGTGCACATCCTGGAACACAGAGCTCCTAATATACACAGGATCCTGTTTCCTGGCTGCTCTTAGTGTACGTTTAAATTTTTCTGATTGTACATCCTGACTGTTGTGTAGCCTACTCAACTGTCCAGATAGCGGTTATATACTATTTATTTATAGTCAAAAACATACATTTTTGCAACAATTGTATTTCTTTTTGCCCTATATATTGTAGGCCTGTCAATGTTAAGTCATCACAAATAGCTTATTTTATGACAATGTGACGAGTTTTAATGCAAACAACATTAAGATTCATTATTGAATTCATCGTTTTATTTGAAACAACTGCATAAAAAAGATAGACTGTGATATTATGAACATTTTTATTTGGCTTTGTGAGATTTTTACCTAAACAAACCACAAGACTCCTGGAAACAATGTTCTTTAGGGCAGATGAGATCAAATACATGTTTGGTTATAACACAGGGACATATTTGGTGAAACAATCTATTAGTATAAGTGTTGTAATGGCTCAGTGCAAGGCCAGTAGAAAATACTGTGGCAGAACGTTGAATGCTGTGAAAGAAGAAGGTCTGCACACTTCGAACTGAGTGAACACTAAAGAAGTTTAGGGTTTGATGTCAGATGTGTGCTTTATTACCTATGTTTTGGATACAACCACAATCAAGTCTGAGCACTGAAGAAACTAGTACAAGAACACATCTGAAGTACCTACAGTCTTAAAGGAACAAATATATTTGTTGCGCCACAGCATAGAACTAGCTTGAGGAGTAGGTCCACTATAATTAAGGGAATAAGTCTGTGGAATGGTTTGGAAGACTGTACTAAAGATGCAAAGTCAATGTCTATATTAAAAAAAAAGATTAAAACTGGATTTCTGAATAAATACTTATAAGTTGGTTCATAGCTGAATTCACATACTGTATTGGATTAGTATGATGAGTTAATTATCATGATAATAATTTATTTTTTTTTATTTGTGATTGTTTAAATTGAGTGTTTGAAATAATTTTGTTTATGAAGGGGCAGATAAAATAAGATTTTTTCTTCTTCTGCTTCCTTTCATTTCATGTATTGTTTTGTTCTCATTGTAATGTAAATATTTTTTCTCTGTTTTAATTTGAAATGAATAAATTTAAATAAAATAAAATAAATAAAAATATGGCCCAGCCCTACATTGCCTTCAGCACCTCAGGCAGCCATGCATTAAAAACAAGTCTAATTCTGTTTTGAACATCACTGCATGGGGACAGGAACACTTCCACAAATCACTGCCTGCAAACAATTTGCTGTGCTATCCACAAATACTGGTTAAAGCTTCATAATGAAAAAAGAAGCCATATGTGAACACCATCCAGAAATGATACTATCTTCTTTGAGCCAAAGCTAACTGAAAATGTAAAAAAGGTTATTAGACAGTAAAAACAAGATTCATGGTTATACAAATCAAAAATTTGAATTTATTTTTTAAACCGTGGGTGACAAGTCCTCCAAAACAAAGAGAGGGACCACCTGGCTCATTTTCATTGCACAGTTCAAAATCAATCAATCAGTCAATCAATCAATCAATCAATCAATCACCTTTATTTTACCAGGTAGAGCCTGTTGAGATCGGGATCTCTTTCACAAGGGTGACCTGGTCAAGTGGTCAGCAGCACACGTCACAGAATAATTGACAATAAGCATTAGCATTTATCAAAAAGAAAAAGAGAGAAACTACAATCACAATAAATAAATGTTAACAGTTTAAAACCATCAGGATAAGACAGACTTCTATAGGCATTGTATATATAAAAACAGACAGACATCAGTTGAAGTAGATAGAGTTAAAAGTCAACAAAGACGTATATTGGATAAGTACCGTAGTGTTTAGAAACATCTGCAATGGTCAAGTTTCTTGATGACATTATCTAATACGGTTGACATGAAGGATCTAGGAGAGATCCTTCAAAAACCGTTCTCTTTGATGGTATGAGGGTGCTTTAGTACCTATGGTATGGGTAGCTTACACAAATGAAATACCCATTCATACACAAAACAATAATACTTTGTGTAAAAAAAATACACAAACGTAGATACACATCTTCTTGAAACGCCACCTTAACATGGTGGAGGAATTTGTGTGCCTTAATGATACTAAGAGCTATGCTGTCAGGGCGTTTATAATTGCCCGTAATAGGGTCTTCCAAGGTGGATTAGCCCTATGTGACAGGCCAGACAGAGTGATTTTGAAGAGTTTTATGGACTACATAAAGCAAGGAGCTCAGTGTCCCTTGCCTGGATGTGGGTTACTGGGGCCCCACCCTGGAGTCAGGCATGGGAGAGGGGCTTGTCAGCAAGCACCAGGTAACTGGGTCTCTATCCATGGGGCCCAGCAACATGGTTTGACTTCCTGTGGGCCCACCACCAGCAAGAGGGGTCATACAAATTGGGTGCATGAATCCATGGGCAAGACCAAAAGCAGGGGCCTTGGCGCTCAGACCCTAGCTTATCAAAGCTGAATCTTGGGACAAGGAATTTAACCGCTCTGGTGGGGAAGGAGCCTGAGCTTGTGTGTGAGGTTGAGAAGGACCGTCTAGATAAAGATGGGCTCACCTCGATGCACAGCATGGGCCCCAGAACCAATCTCCTTGAGAGGAGCTGGACTTTATGCCACTCTGGAACTGCCCATGGTGAGAGGCGCCGAGCTGGTGTGGGTCTAATCTTAGACCACCGACTTGGTGCCTGTATGTTGGAGTTTTCCCCAGTAGATGAGAGGGTAGCTTCCCTGTGTCTTTGGGTTGGGGGATGGGCTCTGATTGTTATTTGTGCCTATGTGCTGAACAGTAGTTCAGAGTATATTGCCTTCTTGGAGTCTTTAGCTGGAGTGCTGGAAGGTGCGTTAGCTGGGGACTCCTTTACTTTGCTGGGGGGAATTTAATGCCCACGTGAGTAATGACAACTAGAGGGACATGACTAAGAGGAACAACCTCTGATCTGAAGTCGAGCAGTGTTCTGTTGTTGGACTTCTATGCTAGTCATGGTTAGCCCATCACAAACCTCATGTTCAAACATAAGGGTGTCCATGAGTGAACTTGGCACCAGGATGCCCCAGGTCGTAGACTGATGATTAACTTTGTAGTCATGTCATCTGATTTACGGCTGTATGTTTTGGACACTCGTTGTAGAGAGGAGATGAGCTGTCAACTGATCACAGTCTGGTAGTGAGTTGGAATAGATTGCAGGGAAAGATGGTGGACAGACCTGGTAGACCCAAACATGTAGTGAGGGTTTATTGGGAATGCCTGGCAGAAGAACCTGTCAGAAAGATCTTGAACTCACACCTCCGGGAGAGCTTTAACGGCATCCCAGCTGAGGTGGGGGAAATAGAGTCAGAGTGGGCCATGTTCCCCATCTCAACTGTTGAGGTGGCTGCCTTCAGATGTGGCTGAAAGTTGTCGGTAGGGATGCACTGATCCAAATTTTTTACTTCTGATCCAATCCCAATACCTAAATCTGAATATCTGCCGATACCAATACAATTCCGATATCATCATCATTATTGATTTTATTTGAGGCTGTAATAATCTCCTCTCTACAGGCAAGTACAATTTGTACAAATATATGCATGCATGTCCAAAAAGGCAACTTGAGGTAAGTTTTATTAATGTTGGATAAGTTTCAAAGTTAGAAAAATACTGCTAACACAAAACTTTTTTTTTTATATTATTCATAGCTTTGAAGTGGATATTAAAGTGATTAAATGGCTTTAAACATCATGGCATAAACCAACACAAACATGTTTTTTTTTTGTATTTTACATCGCTTTATGATGTAGCTTTTATTTTTTTAATATAATTTTATTGTAATTTTCAATTCATATGCTCTTTTATGATAGTCTACTGTTGTATTGATAAATATCTCCTGGAGGTTAAACTGTACAGTATTTTGGCTGCTAGTATCAAACTGTGAAATCCTTCGTTTCTAAAACTGATAAGAGGTTGGTCATTAATTACGATGAAGTTTAGCAACTTCTCAGTAAACACTAGAGCTCCGTAGTTTCAGCGGCGTGTTTTTCTTGTTCCATTCAGGGTGGGCAGTCTGATTTCAGTCAGCCGCTCTGGGGCAGATTGAGCACGGCTGACCGAAATCAGACTGCCTGCTTCAAATTGAATGAGAAGAACACACCGCTGAAGCCATGGAGCTTGAATGTCCAATGTAAAACTAACTTTAGTGTGGTTTAATATGGTGCTATGTTTAAGTTTGTTGTATTGTAGGTTGCGACTGAGCTTCCTCCTCTCTGTATAGCGGCTCTGCAGACATTGTACGTTGCTTTCTTGCTTTGTGGTGTTTCTAGTGTAAAGTACTTCAACACAGCGGACATGTGATGAAAAGTTGGTTAGCTGTTAGCTACAGTGCTGCGCACTCACGTTGTAGCTGGCTGCAAACTATGAAATGGATTTCCTGAATGTGACTCAGTCTTTCATGAGACACGCCTCCATTCAGGAAATCCATTCCATAGTTTGAAGCCGGCAGGGAATCACATGAGGAGAAGTTTCAACAGACACAGACATGCATCATAGATCGGAAATCTCTGCAGGTTGGAGCACAAAAATCAGATCCGCAAATTATGCTGGTATCAGATGCTAATACCGGATCGGCCCCATCTCTATTAAATACAGGTGGTCCTCGGTTTCCGGCTGTCTTGGTTACCGGCCGTTTCGCGTATCCGGCCCCCCACCACCGGTGACGTCATCGGCCGAAACGGCAGTATTTCTCAGAAATGTTCATTATTATCTGAGTTTTTTTGTGTTTGTTAGCAAGTTAACTGCTCTAAAATACATTTTAGAGGTACAAAATGTATGCTGGCGGTGTTTTAGGTTGTAAATAAGGCATTTAAAAAGACGTGACGACCGCCATGTTGGTTTTAGTTTCGTTTTCGGCCGCACCGGGAGCCTGTCCCGGTAACCGGCTTCTTCGGTATCCGGCCGGGCCGTTAGAACGGAACTAAGCTGGATACCGAGGACTACCTGTACATAACAGTAACATACACAAACACGTACAGTAAATATTTTTCTGTGCCTGTAACACGGCTACCAGAAATTCATTGATCACTTTCTTCATATTCCTCCTGTTGCAAGCTTGTGCTCTGTTTCAGTGGTTCAACTGTGACCTGTTCAGTAATTTCTTTAGTCAGATTTTTTTTAACCTTCATTTATATAGTTAGTTTCATTGAGTCACAAAGACCCACCCCCAGGAGAGATGTGTACTGGGCAGTTACGTGAGCACCTGTGTGTGATGAGGCTAAAAATTTTGGAGGCAGGAAGATTGTTGGCCTGTCGAAAAAAGTTCCCCCATAAATTAGCCGCAGTATTGTATAAGCTGTGAGGTTCAAAGACTGAAAAAAGTAGCAGCTTATAGTCTGGAAATTACGGTAAACCTCCACAACTGTTCAAACTGTGGGATCAGGACAAAAACACTGACAGCGCTGTAGTTTTCTATGTTAGGAACTTTTATTGATTTGTATGACTGAGCCAAAGGAACAGAAATCGTTACCAAAGAC
Organism: Hypsolebias martinsi; assembly: GCA_031762355.1. NCBI lineage: Eukaryota > Metazoa > Chordata > Actinopteri > Cyprinodontiformes > Rivulidae > Hypsolebias > Hypsolebias martinsi. The sequence goes on along the minus strand of JARVGQ010000759.1, from coordinate 33,471,133 downwards.
AACATCCAGGTTCAACACACTGGTTAAACAGTACAGATGTTTGACAGGCGTCAACAGACTCACTCTGTAGTCTTGAAGGAAAAACTTGGTGAAATATCCCAAAACATCGGAGTTAATCCTGCAACTCTGCAGAACAAATGATCAAGAGGCGTGTCCTAAAATGAGCTGAGAGGTGGACAGGAGGAGTGCTACTAAGAAACTACTAGTTAAGAGAGTTCATCTACATAAATAAACGGATCTCTTCAGTTCGTAACGAATATCTTCCTCTGCTAAACATTACTCTGAACACAATTTATTCCAGACCTGCTGAATATCAGACTCGTCTCAATTGTTGTAAACAACTAAAGTAGTACAAAGCTATGAAAATATATATGTATACTGTATATCAGTGTAAGAGACTTGCTCCATAATCACAACAACACTACACAACACCCGCAGGAGTCACGATGCCGGCTCAGGAGTACACCACCGCTGGTTTCAGAGAGCTGTCGACGACTCAGCTTTTAGACACGCCGCTCAGATTTAATGTGGCTATTCAACGAGGTGTTAGAAGGTACAACGGACAGATTAGTTTCACATTATGTCACCTCTCTCTTTATTCATATATAGTTACTGGTAAGTAAAAGAACGGAGCGTTGACAACTTCCCAACTGAATACTCCTGAGCCGCAGTGATTTTGTTTTTATTAACTTGGCCTGCCAAGTCTCACCACTAGAGGACACACTGGTTTAAAAAAAAAAAAAAAAAGACATTTTCACTGCAAACTTTAGGAAAGCAAGAAATGGCCGCTGACTGAAACCCAGCATGAACAAAGTCAGACTCCTGGAACAGGACTGAGGAGGACATGAACATTACAAATCCACCTCAGACTGTCTGACTTGTTTCAAAATGAGAAGCTCTCCAGGTTTTAAGTTTGGGATTGAACTTATTTCTTTAATATCCATGAAGTTTGGACCACCAGAAGACATCAGGTGTGCCATAAGAAAGGCCTGAGTCATAGAAGAGTTTAACAAGCTTAAAGGACACATTCACATTTTCTCTAAAATGTGATTTTAATCCTTTATTCACAAGTTTCTTTGTGTACTGACTGATTAAAACATTAATTGACTCCTAAAATGAATATTTAAGTATTTCCTGAGGTTACAGTGATTTTACTGTACGTAATTGTTTTTGTTATAGTGCATTCCTTGCAGGTTGGCAAAGAAACACAAGACTTTTTCATTTTTATAAATACAGATACTCAACTGTGTTTTGTATTACTGTCACTAAAATGGTTAAAGTAAAATATCAAAGTATTAACACTTGGTTCAGTATACAGACAGAAAAGCATTAATTAGGCTACAAGTTTAAGAACCAGATTTTAAGACTATCTATATCGGAAACAGAGCGGCAGGCTTTCTAATAGTATTAAAACATATGTTCATTTGTATAAATAATCAAAATTCTAGCAGGTTCTGATGGGTCAGAGTCATCAGGAGCAGTAATTACACATCCTGTAACTCAGTGGTTCCCAAAGCTTTCATCTTCGAAGCGAGACTTTCAGACCCCAGGATTCAACAACTCATCTCACCTCAAACATTTTCCTTTTTTTTTTTTTTTTAAACTTGTGACTGCTGTTTTTAGCTTGTCACAATAACTGCACAAATAAACACTCAGCCATTTTTTTTTTTTTTTTTAACATTTAGTCTGATTCCTTGAGGTGACTCGCAGTGAAGGCCCACCCCAGCTTTGGAAGCCGCTGCCTGCAACTCCTTTAGCGTTTGCACATAATGAAAAAATGTGAACGTGTCCTTTAAAGCGGAGCTACGCTGCAGTTAACGTGAGACCGTTCTGCATCACTGGTGACTGTCAGGTGGGAATGTGAAAAGTAATCTTTGGGTTCATGTCCAGGTTTTATGGTTTATGAACATTTATACAATTAGTACGCAAGAAAAAACCCCACGATTCAAATAACTTCCATATTACTGAACTAATGGGTTAAAGCTGCATAAAATACAGGTTTTCAACATCATTCATAAAATGTTTTATTAAACTGAACTGAACAGTTTAAAGTTTAAAAAGAGGTATTAGTATTTTAATGGAAAGTGAGTGTTTTATTCCCCGTGTTTCTGCTGAAGTGAAAGCTGCAGTTAGTCATCCGTCAAAGAATTAAAGTGCAGCTAAACTACAAAAACATAAAATAATGGACTTCAGGAATTTAGAACAGGGTATTGGGATAGTTTTGTTCTCTCTCACACACACATACACACACATACACTGGGCAGTCTGAGGGGCTGCATCAAGGCCACTGTAGAGGAAAGATGTGACGACGGTGCATGGAGCCAGCAGGCGTTTTGAAGCTCTAACACAGGAACTCCTGTCTCATGCGGATGATCTGCAGTAAGGCCGCCTGGACGTCCGCATCCATGTGACCCTTTGAGACACACACAAATGTCCTTCATCATTAATACACATTTAAGGTTCTCAGGAAGTGGTGCTTTTACAATGTACCGTGATTTCCAGACTATTGAGCACATCTGACAGGTAAGTCACACCCACAAAATTTAAATATACATATTTTTTAACATATATAGGCTGCACCTGTCTATAAGCTGCAGGTGTCCACGTTGTAACATGAGATATTTATACAAAGATTTTTTTAAATTTAATTAATTACGTATCGGTAACATACACAAATACGTACTGTAAATTTTATTTTATTTTTTCTGAACAGTGCCAGTAACACAGCTGGTCAAAAATAAAAACACAGTAGCCTACCAGGAAGTCTAACAAAGTTAAGTCAGGTCGTCTGGACATATTCTTCTTGTTGAAACGTTTCATCTTTTATTCAGAAAACTTTGTCAGTTTGAGGAGCTGCAGTGAACTCTCTGCTCCCCTCTGTAGGCTCCCAGTGCCCCCAGGGAGGGGAGGAGAGAACGGGGATGGGGAGGGAGACCTCCACAGTGGACCAATGAAACCAAGTTGGTCCACTGGGCCCTGTTGGGTAATTTCATTGCTCAGATTTTTTAAGCTTTATTTATACAGGTAGTCTCACTGAGTCACGTGGACCCACCCCCCCAAGAGAGATGTGTATTGGGCAGCTATGTGAGCATTAAAAAAATAAATAAATATATTAGCCGCGGTGTTCAAAGTGTGTGAAAAAAGTAGTGGCTTATAGTCCAGAAATTACGGTAAACCGTTTTGTGCAATAAGTTTTGAGTACATTTATAATTTCTTTATACATCACTTCCAAGGAGTCAGACTTTTGTGTAACTTTAAAATGGTCTTGATTACCAGTTCTTTAGGCTCTCAGAAAGTTTTTCTTTGGACTTTTGCTGCTTTTTATTTATTTTATGCCAAGTCCACATACTTGACCACAGCAATGTATCATGCACTGTGCTTAAAAAACGTGAACAAGTGGGGGGAGAAAGAAACGTCTGATTTAAAACTATTAAAACCCTTCTGAAATATTGATCAAAGCCATTTTGATAGAGTGCAACAAAGTCTGGCTCATTGGAAACAAATGAGGTGGGAGACGATTTGAGACTTTTTGCAGAGTGGTGTAGGATTTAGCACATTTTTGAAAATGAAACAAACTATTAGCAGTTGATGTGTTGAGGATGAAAAGCAACTCGATAATGAACGTGGGAACTCACCTGTGCTGCACTCAGAAGATGAGTGCGATATATTGAAACCACCTCTCTGTGCTGCCTCTCAGCATCCTGATGGAGGAGAAAAACGGAGACATAAGAAACATTAAAGTAATGTAGAAACCTTGATGTTTTCAGCAGCAGCACAAAGAGCCGACACTGAAGGAGGCGCTGAAACCTGCCATCACAGCACATTATCTACAGGTGACGACATGCTGAGAGGTTTCATGTTATTCACTTAAAAGTAGTAAATGTTTTTCTCATTATACAGAAATCTACAGATTCACATTAGCAGCACTTTAGGATCTCAAACTCAGAATACTGCTGCATAAACTTTTTAAAAACACTACAAATATCAGTGCCAAGCTCATATAATGTCAGAACAATAATGTGTTAACTGAATTGAATAAAAATGGCTGACGATCGTTGCGCTCGGACTGTGCACAGCGTGCACTCACAGCCAGCTGCTGCTGCAGGCTCTTGATCTGGGCTTGCAGGGCGTCGATCTGCTGCGTGTGCCTCTTGTTGGGGGCGTTGCTCGTGTAGGCCAGCTGGGACAGTCCGTTCAGAGCCTGCTTCAGTCGCTCCACATCTGTCAACAACTCTGTGATCTGAAACACGCGTCGACATTTAGGGAACTCGTCAACACAGTGCAAGCTTTAGTAATACGTGCACACAGGTAATGCATGATGATAACGTGGATAATCTGGAGGAAACATGTACCTTCTTATCTTTGGTTTCAGTCAGCTGAGCAGATGTCTGAATCCTCTTCTGCAGATCACAGATGGTGGTGAGCGACCCGTCGTACCGCTCCTTCAGCTCCCTGATCTCCCTCTCGACGGCTCGTCCCTTCGCCTGGACGGCCTCCACCTCGGCCCTGGCCTTGCTCTCGCCCTCTCTGGCTCTCCTCGCCTCCAGATGGGCCTCCTCACGCTCCTCTGCTAAGCTCTGCAGCTTGTTGCTCAGGTTGGCAGCCTCCTCCTCCAGCTGCTGCCTCTCCTGTTCCAGCTGCTTCATCTGGTCTTCCTTGCAGCGGACCTCTTCGAGGGCTTGCGTGGCTTGAAGCAGCTCTGACTGCAGGGCAGAGACGTCTTCGGCCCTCTGAGCGTTGTTCTCCTCCTCCTCGCGGAGAGACATCTGAAGTTGCGTGACGTCGGCCTCCAGGGCTTCCTTGGCCTTGGCGTGCTGCTGCAGCAGGGAGGTCTGACCCCGGCGATGCTCCTGGAGCTCCTTCTGCAAGGCGCAGACTCTCTGGGCCTCCTCCTGCTGGGCCTCCCGTGCTTTCTGGCAGTCGCTCTGAGCTTGCTGCAGGGCGTCGTGCAGGCCCTTCAGCTCCGTGTCGTACGTTGCTATCCGAGTCAACTCGGATTTCAGGCGTTCCTGGAGGTTCTGGATCTGAGTGCTGTGCAGAGCGTTCTGGTCTTGAAGTTCAGCTTTCTGAAGGGTTACCTCCTGGAGCTGTTGCTCCAAGCTGACCAACTTCTGGGTCAGAACCTCATATTTAGAATTCAACTCTTCCTCAGCTTCATTGTGCTTCTCACTCGTAGTAAGAACAAAGTCCAGTCTCTGCTGAACAGACTTCAGATCCACCTTGAGTTTCTTCTCCTCCTGTCTGATGCTCTCCTTGGCATCTCTCTCTGCTTTATATTTGTCTTCCTCTTCCAGCAGCTTCTCCGTCAGCTCCTTCACCTGGGCGCTGTAAGCGGTTTCCTTCTCCTTAACTGCTGTCAGTGGGACAAACTTGGACTGAATGGCCTCCTGTATGGTGTCCAGTTCTTTCTTCTGAGCTTCCAGTTCCTGAGTAAGCTTGGCGAGCTCCTCCTGAGCCACAGCATGTTTTGCAGAAGCATCGTTTGCTCGGTTTTCTGCCTCGACTGCAGCAGCGTTCAGCTTGTCTGTGACCACTCTGTGCTGCTCGACGCTGATATACTTGCTCTTCATCTCCAACATAACCTTTTCCAACTGCTCTTTCAACTTCTCCTTCTCATCTCTCACATTCTTCAGCTCCATCCCACTTTCCTTTTCCCTGGTCTCCAACTTCAACATGTCTGCTTTCAAACTTTCTAAGGTGGAGCTCAGCTCCATCTTCACTTGCTCGTGCTGCTGCTTGGGAACAAACTGCTCCTTCAGGCTCTGCTCCAGGCTCTGGTTCTGTGCGGTCAGATGTTCACATTCTTTGTCTCGGTCTTCAGCTCTCTTCTGCAGGACTTCAAGTTTCTTCCTCAGTTCAGCGTTCTGAGTCTTCAGAGCGTCCTTCTCCCTCAGATTTGTCTCACAGGTGTCTCGGAGGTTGCGGACGGTCTCCAGCGACGAGGCTCGCTCAGTTTGGAGCTGCTGGACCTGCGCCTCTGCTTTTCCAGAACGTTCACTGGCCTCTACGAGTTTGTCCTCGAGCTCCTCCAGAGCCGTTACCATGTTCTTTCGAATCTCCTCGTGATCTTTTGTGGGTATGAACTCAGTCGCGATCCGGCTGTTCAGCTCATCCAGCTGTTCTCGGAGCACATCCCTGTCCTCCTCGCTCTCCTCAAGCTCCTGAATAAGAGCCTTGCTTTGGGTGGTCACATCCATCAGCGTCCTTTTTAGAGAAGCGATCTGCTCTTCAAGAGCAGCCACAACCTTCTGATGCTCCTCAGCAGACATCGCCCCCGACCCCCCCTGGGATGGCGGACGGTCTAACTTTCGGTGGAGCTCAGCCACTTCCTCCAGGACCCGGTCGTAGTCTTCCCTGAGCTCGGCGAGCTGCCGCTCCTTCTCGTCAACAGCGTTGGTCAGGAGGTTCTTCATGTTGTCAAACTTCTCAGCAGGTACTGTGTTTACGTGCTTAGTCTGGGCCTCCTGCAGCTGGGCTTCCATCTTGGAACTGGTTTCTGCGAGGCGGTTGCGCTCACCCGTCAGCGCCTCCAGCTCCTGGTTCAGCCTCTCTGTTTCTGCTGCCAGCTGGCTCTCGCTGCTCTTGTACTCCTCCAGGGCCTTCTCGCTCTGTTTGAGGCGGTTACGGACGCGTCCCACTTCGGCTGAAGCGCCTTCGTATTTGGACTTCACGTCGAGCAGCTGCGCGCGCAGTTCTTCTGCCGCCTGCCCGCCCAAGTGCTCTTTTACGGCAACGACGTGAGCCTGCAGCTGCTTGACTTTACACTCTGAGTCCAGCATCCTCTTCTGGACGTCTCCCAGGGCGTCCTCCAGTTCTTGGATCTGCTGGTCGGCCTGTGTCTGGATCGCGTCTCGGCTCTGAGCCACTTCCTGGCACTCGCGGGTTTTACGGTTCAGCGCAGCCTGAAGCTGCGCCGTCTCCTCCTCTGCCGCTTCTTGTTTCCTCTTGAGGACTTCAAGTTCCCGTCGAAGCACGTCCACTTCAGACAGATCCCAGCTGATCTGAGTCGGACTCTTGTGGTGCTGTTTGGACGCAGCCGGGTTCTGGATCATCTGAAACAAAAGAGAACAGAACGATGACATCAACACTAAGCTGAGAGCGAACACGTGGAAACACTCTGAAGGAGCGCTCCTTCATTAAAATTAAAGTATCGTCATAATACTTCATTTAATAATAAAATATTTATGTTTTAAAGTGAATATATTGCAGTGGCATTACATGATATATACAACTGAGTAACTTATACACGCTAGATTTTATATTTTGATCTGAAAGGGCCTAACTTTTTAAAGTTTTAGGTGTTTGCATATTCATTTTTAAGGCTTTCTGAAGTTCTTTGAACAGTTTTGATGAACTTTTAATCATTTTTTGTTTGTGTTGGTCAAGTCATTCTAATTAAATTTGTGTTAGTTGTGGCTAAATATAGTAAACAAGTAAATACATTTTGTTATGTTTTAAATAGGCTCAGTACGGAAATTGAAATAAATCTTGTGTTTTTGTGACAATCTGTCAAGAAAAGTTACCAAAATATTTAAAATTGATCTTTGAAAAATTGTCTCATAGTATATTTTTTTTCCATTTGATGTAATTTAATTTGTAGCAACATTGTTCAGTTAACCTACCATTGTAACGTTATTCTTTAATACGTTGTATGTTTTATTATTTATTCTTGGAAGTTCTAATTATGTTTAATTAGTTTGCAAAAAAAAAAAAAAAATGAAGTTACCTTTTCAGAATCCAGACTGTAAGCTTGTTTGACTAAAATATTTTCTTTCCCTGCAAGGCAAAAAATAAATTAAAAATAAGATTAAAAAAAGTTGGGAATTTTAAAACAAATACATTAAATTAAATTAAAAAGAGGCTGACCTTTGATAACAGACTGGCCTGAGTACTCCCCCTGTGAAAACATGAAGTGAACATGAATCCAAAAGCTTCAGGCTTTAAAACCATTTTAAATGCTAAGCAGAATGGCCTGACTGTCCTTCTATGATTAAAAATACTCTTCTTTCTCTTACATTAACTTAAAAAACACTGACTATAACAAACTGCTGGCAGGTCAGAGGTTAAAGCTTTGGAAGTTGAACTACAAATCAAAAATCCTAAATGAAATGTTTTCTAGAAATGAGACACATTTAAAATCACTGACCAAAGTACTGCGGAGCTGAACTTTAACGGTCTCTGGTCCTCGAGCCCCTTCCTCTTTTTCTTTGAGTAACACCTTCAACTTGTCCTTCTGTTCAATAAAAAAAGCAAAAGAGTCAAAACCACAACAAAAAACAATTTCAACAAAGACATTTATGTGATAAGCATGTTGGATAAAAAAACTTCTTAAGAGCCGAGTTGTTTTTCACCTCTTTCTGTGCACCTTCCACAGCCAGCTTTTCCTGTAAGTGAAAAACAAATGTTCACATTTAGAAACACGAGGCTTTGATCATGGCTCATGTACCTTCTGCCTACATTTTATTAAAGCTACGTGGTTTTCAAGGTTTAATAGCTTGGCAGCTCTTCCTGACAAACATACTGCACTCACTGAAAGCAGCGTTTCAAGTTTCAGTTTTATGTAAAAAGGACGACCTGCCTGAACTAAATAAAAAAAAAAAAAAGAGTTTCACATTTTTAACCCTTTTAATCTTTAATAATTCAGCTGTACTAAAATTATCTAATTACACCTACACAGACTACACTATATATATAACATTAGCTCATACTGCTGTTATGTTCCATCCATCCATCCATCCACCCATCCTCCATCATCCATCCATCCATCCACCCTCCATCCATCGGGTCGCAGGGGTATAGCAGCCTAGGTAAGGAGGCCCAGACTTCCCTCTCCCCAGTCACTTGGTCCAGCACTTCCAGGGGAATCTAAAGGTGTTTCCAGGCCAGCCGAGAAACATAGTCTCTCCAGCGTGTCCTGGGTCTTCCTCTGGGTCTCCTCCTGGTGGGACGTATCCAGAACACCTCACCAGGGAGGCGTCCATGAGGCATCCTAACCAGATGCCCGAGCCACCTCAACTGGGTCCTCTCAACGTGGAGAAGCAGCAGCTCTACTCTGAGTCCCTCCCGGATGATCGAGCTTCTCACTCTATAGGCTCCCCCATAGCTCTGGGTACGGCCGTACGCGTGTCCGTACGCGCGTACTGTACGCAGAGAGTTCAGCCCCACACTTCAGTGTACATTCTCGCGTTTTCGTGCCGAATTCTTGAAATAATTTCCTTAATTTCATCGGGTTCAGACAGCTCCACAGACAAGGAGCGTTTACCTACGGGACAAATTGAGGTCTCTGATTGGTCATTTGCTGACACGCCTACTGAACTGATTGACCGGTCGGGGGGGAAAAAAGGCGAGAGCTGACAGCTCCAGCCGCAGTGGTGTTCTGTGTTTATATGTTGTTAATAAAAAGTTCTACAAAATAAAAAACACATGGAGCGCTGGTCCCACAGCCCACACATCAGACCAGCACACCAGGAAATCTCCAGAACCTCCTGCAGCCACGCTGGACCTGACTTTAATTTGCTCGTGACAAATTCATTCATTTCTCATCATTTCAGTCATGGAGTCAACGGAGGAGGAAGCGATCAGTTGACTTTTG
>JARVGQ010000759.1:33310041-33324121 GCA_031762355.1 Hypsolebias martinsi | reverse complement strand
TAATTTGTCATCTCCTGAGCTCATCTAAGTTTTTCCAGATCCTTCAGATCTTTTATTATTTTAGGCTGAGACCCTTCATGTGTTTTGATCCAGACGTTTCCATTTCTTGTCCATGTTGATGTTATTTTTTTCTGTTTTTTTAGCCACCTTGCTTCACGTGCAATATTTCCATTTTTTTTGGTTAGATGTTCATTTATGTAAACATTTGATCCCCTCAGTTTTTTTGCTTGCATTATTACATTGTTTCTTGACTTCCTACTAATGAACCTGACTACTATTGATGGTTTGAATTTTTCTGATTTGCTGGGCAGTGTGTGACAGATCGAAATGTCCTCATGTTTGATGTTGATGTTCTTGCCCTGTAAAAAGGTCACTACTTGCTCCTCGAGAGTCTGTAGTACTTCCTGTGGTGCATCCTCTGATGTGTTAGCACCTTCACCAGTAACAGCTGCTGTATATGTCCGGCGCTTCACTTCAAGTCCAGTGATCACCAAGTTGCCTAGCTTTGTGTATTGTTCTAAGTCATCAATTTTTTGCTCTAGTTCAGCTATTTTATTGTCTTTACTATTTATCAGGTCTCTAAGTTGCTTCACCTCCTCAAACAGTCCGTTCAGGAGATCTTGTTTTGCTGATACTTTTGACAGATCAGCCAGTTCAGCACTCATATAGTTTAACGATTTTTTAAATTTCTTCCATTTCTGCTGAATTTTCTTCCACCGACACTTGTTTTTTGTATCCACTTTTTCTCGTCATTACTTACAGTACTTGTGGTATCTGGTCTCCGGGTGGTAGTTTGTTGGTCAAACCACGTGGCCCTTCCACGAGGCTCACAGGCCCTATGATGCTGTTTGTGGCCCAGCGCCCAGATCTGATGCTATCAGACCAGAACCCACGGTCTCAGCAGCCCTCAGGAATCAGATTTGATGGTCCGAAGTGGTTGGCAGTGTGGTAGCTGGCCTGATGATGGTGTTTGCGGCCCACTGCTAGTCTGGTTCAGACGGCTGTCCATCCGTTCGCACACGGTGCCAAGCCTCCTCCTGTCACAGCAGCCCCCAACACTAGTCTGGCTGGTGGCTCCAGATGGCGGTACCCCCTGTCCTTGCACGGCGTTCTTCCTCCTTCGGTCACAGCAGCTCCAAGGTCGGCGCACTAGCTTGGCTCGTAGTACCTGTCGGCGAATCTCCGGTCCGTGAGCGGCGTTCGGTCCCCTCCGGTCGCAGCAGCTCCATGGTTAGCTCGCCAGCCAGCTTGTAGCCCCAGATGGCTGCTCTCAGGTCCGCGTTCGGCCGTGAGCGGCGTTCCATGAGCGGCGTTTGGCCCCCTCCGGTCGCAGCAGCTCCGTGGTTGGCTCGCCAGCTAGCTTGTAGCCCCAGATGGAGGCTCTCAGGTCCGCGTTCGGCAATCAGTCCCCTCCAAACGGAACTCCGAGCTCGGCCAGCTCAGCTCTTGGCTCCTGTGGTGACTCTTTGTTTCATCCGCGGTGCTCAAATTTGTGCCAGAAATATATATTTTTATTTGTTTTCTGTTGTTTTCTGTTGGAGCTCAGATCTCGCCCTGTTGCTCCAACGATGACGTCACCGGATACATTAATAAAACGTACCTCATATTGCCTTTTTGGACATGCATGTATTTATACAAATTGTACTTGCTACAGAGAGAAGATTATTACAACTTTGTATAAAATCAATAATGATGATATCGGGACGGTATCGACCGATACCCAGATGTAGGTATCATGATTGGATCGGAAGTTTAAAATGTGGTTCGGTGAATCCCTAGTCTGGACCCCGGCTTTCTGCGAGTCAGCAGCTCATATGATCCTCCGCGGTGACCAGAGCTCGGAGTCCACAGACCACGCAAGGCTGGGATCCAGAGCCCAAGCCAGCAGCATGGAGGATCTTCCGCAGTGACCAGTGGAGCTTGGACCCAGGGAGACGCCATGGCCTTAGTGGGCTCCAAAGCTCCGGGGATACTGGCGGAGCTCCGTCTAGCTTGCTCTTAATTTTGTCGTCAGCCACCAAACACACAAAATGCCTGCACTTAAGCACTTGACCATGGTGTTGTCATTATTGTTTTTAACATCATAAAAATAGATCCAGCGCTGCTCTGAGTTTCGAGTAATTGCAAATGGCGGATTGGTGTTTTGAAGTTTCTGAAAGATCCAGTGATTCCTCCCCCTGACCAATCAGTGATCGACAGTGTTCTGACGTCACATTTTTGTGCTGGCTCGGCTCCCTTGGACCCCTTGAGAAGCAGGGACAAAAAAGGGGCAGATTCCGCAAAAAAAATGACAGTAGAAAAGCGCTCAAAATCGTAGTGAACCAAGCTGACCTGATCCGAGCCATCGCTGTGGAAAAGGTACATTACCCATCCACAATTCACACGTTAGTCCTAAACCTAACCCCTAACCCCCAATGAGACTCATCCTTATGGAGACCTGGCTTTGGTCCTCATAAAGAGCAGTTGGTTCCCATAATGCATGATTTTTTTGTAAAATTGGTCCCTGGTAACCTGAAACAAAAAACACAGACATACACACACGCACACACATGACCAGACACACACAGATACACACACAAACACACACACACACACACACACACACACACACACACACACACACACACACACACACACACACACACACACACACACACCATCATCATCATCATCATCATCATATTTATTATTACAAGTTATTTTCTTTTTAGTTCAGACTTCCAAAGTAAATTGGACAAAATATGAAAGTTATTTAGGCTTTAAGTGGCACATGTAAAAATTAATGTTTTAAATGAAGTTCTAAAAAGTTAAGTCAGGTCCTCTGGACGTTCAAAAAACAAAAAACAAAAAAAAACAACAAAAAAAAATGTTTCGTCTTTCATCCAGCAGCTCTCATTCATCTGCCCTACAACCACAATTATTTGTTAACTCTGTTCCCGTGTCAAATAAGCAGGAAATTCTAAATCATTTCAAAAGGCATTTTGTTGCCTCTAGGTCCTTGTTCCCCACTGTTACTAATGCAAAACCAACTACTTTTTATTCAAGCCAAACTTATACAAATCAAATATCTCCTACAAGTCTATCCTCAGTAAAACACACCTTCTCATTTTCACTATTTTCTGTTAGTGAGGTGGGTAACTAACTGTTAAAAGGTCTGGACTCTAGAAAATCTGCAGGCGCTGATGAGCTTCCTCCTACTTTCTTAAGGCTAGCTGCACAAATCATAGCAGAACTGTCTTTTATTTGTCCATAAGCCAAAATACCATTCCAAACGCTTGCAAAACAGCTTATGTTCTACCTTTATTGAAGGAAGGATACCCCACTATGCTTTTAACATCATCTCTTCCCATTAGTCTGGTTTAAGGAAACAAAACAGCACAAGGACTGTTTCGTTGAAAGTTTTTAGTGATGTTAAAGCACTGGATGCTATGAACTAAAGTGCTGCACTTTATTTAGATCTGTCTAAAGCTTTTGATGTAGACCATAACATTTTATACCATAATCTCTCAGACATTGGTTTCTCTGACCATACTAACGGTTGGTTTTCTAATTACCTCTCAGATCGGAGGCAATGTGTTCAACATAATGATACTTCTACCAGCAATTTAACTTTCAACAGTGGTGTACCATAAGGCTCAGTCTTAGGAACCACCCTCTTCACAATCTACATAAGTAATGTAGGTCAGAGCATCCCTAATGCATCCTTACATTTCTATACTGATGACACAGTGGTTTATTGTCGAGCTAAAACAGTTGCTAAGGTTTTTCAGTTTTTAGTTTGCACTTCTGCTATTCAATTTTTCACAGCTTGGTGAGATACTGCCTTTAACCCTCCTACTGTCCTTGGGTCAAAATGGCTCCAGAGGCATCACTTTTAAAACTGTGACCTCAGGGGTCATTATGACCCAAAGACAGCAGGAGGCTTAAGTGTAGAAACTGACGCTTTTTGTTGATAGCTACTGAAGCCGGTCTTGATCACTTCTTTCAAACACAAGTTTTATTGTAACGAGGAGCTTAATGAATCTTGATTTTCATCAACAATTGTAGCTATTCGGTCAATAAGAGAAAAAAGAAACTAGTAAAAATGCTGTGTAGCTGCAACACCTCTGGTGCACTGCAGCAAACACTGGTTGTGTAGAAACTCAGGACACTGGTGCGACTAATTAGACATGTTTACACGGTGGTAGGTTGCTATTTATTGTGAATTTGGTCTTGAGGCCAATGTCATCCCCTGAGCCATGCAAATTTAAATAAAATCCAACAACATGAAAGGGGGAGTAATAGGCAAAGCTCAGTTTAAACAAATTGTCAGCAACAAGCAGGCATGGGCCACCCGTGTTCAATTGATTCCTACTGAAACACAAGCACTAAGTTTTTGTTCTCAACCACAATAGTGAAGAGGAGAAATTACTTTCAATATAGATCCAGGGCTACTCAGTCGCTCAAGTGAATTCCATTTAAACAATGTGCCCTTGAAATAAATAAATAAATATTCACCAATAACTCCTCCTGCAACAAGAAACAAACACTGCCAATAAAAGAGCCACAACTGAAATCCATGACCTTCTCATTTTGTTTACTTGGCCTTCATTTTACTGCTTCAAAGACAAATTGAAAATATGGGTTGGATTTTAAATATTGTCTTTAGTGTATCTGAGCTGATATTGTTTTTTTGTTTTTTTTGCGTCTAAACACCAAAAGACTGAGCTAGAAGAAATAACAGACCAGTTAGTGGAGTTTCACAAATGCTGACAAAAGCCCCACTTAGCTCATTTAACAGAGTTTTGTTTTACTAAACAAATAAAAACATATTTTGGGAAGAAAAAAAAAAAATCAGTTTTACAACCTGGTGATAAACACAGTGACTCTTCCAAAATGTAATACAAAACAAACACTGAGTACTAAAAGCATTTTTTCCCCATAAAAAATGAATGTTGTTTTGTTTTGCTGTTTTTTTTTTTTTTTTTCAAATAAGGAAAAAAAAAACTAACTTGCCAACAAAAGATTTTCTCAAGCTCAATGTGAGTTTGAGGACCAAACTCACATGAAGCAGTGGAATAGAGTAACTTCAACAAGAGCAGAAAACCAAAGCTAAACGCAAAACAAAACCCCCTCAAAGGAACAACAGTAAGCAGCACCCCTTCAAAACACCAAAAATCATCCAAAGGTTTGACATGAATCAGCTAAAATATGGAACTTATCTTGTCTTTTTTCTGGTAAAGATAGTCCTTGCATTGAAATATGGTTATTTTATTTAAATTAGTTCAAACTTTCAATAGATTGAAAGAATGAAATACGATACATGCAGAGGTCAGCTTACGACATTTTAAAATAAATTTAACAGGGTTAAAAAAAAGTTTTTAAAAAGTTACCTGTTAACCTGTTATCCATTTACAGCAGGGATAGTCATTGTGCGGCTCCCAAGCCACATGTGCTCACCATGCTTTACTGGTGGCTCTTGTGACAAGTTACAACAATACGCCAGCACAGCCAATACATTTTTAAAACATGCTGGCGCTTTGCACAATAATTGCATGTGTCGGTTCAGGCTTCTTTGATGTGGTTTTATGAATAATATTCTGTTAATCTACTTGTTGAGGAGGAGGCAGTTCTGACCAGCTGGAGTAAAAAAAAGTCCTGTTAAGCTTCAGGTGGATCAGCTACCGGCCATGCCTGTCTCCATACATGTGGTCATCTACGGTGAAGGAAGTAGGAGCATCTAAGCAGGACCAGTTCTAGGCATGGTTACATGATGGGGCAGGCGGAAATGTGAAGGGGGCCTCTCCATCCGTACCCATATTACAGCATATTCATTGTTGTGCATGGACTTTGGTATCATTGTTATTGCTGACTTGTGTTTTCTTCATGGGATTGGGGTAATAACTAAAATCTGAAAGTTGTACACCTGTGAGTCAACATTTTCAACCATGAACACTATTGAGCAGAAACAGAGGAACCGACAGATGCCCATCTTGAATGCCTCACTGTGGTTGCAACAACGGTTTATAAATACAGCATGAAGAAAGTCAAGGACATGCACCACAGCTTCTCATCTCAGTACCAAGGTGCATTTTGTTTAAACAGATAATGTGCTGGCTGTGTTTCTTTTTTGTTCATAGGTGGGTTGTTAATTTTTTTCTTTTATTTGAGTGACTGGGTGAAGTCGTGGACCTCCCCTTCACTTTGATCTGTCAATATGGCTCTTTAAAAAAAAATAGTGAGGATCACTGGTTTATAGGGGAGTGGTGGCAAAGAGGTTAGAGAAGGTGGACATGTGAACAGAAGGTTGCTGGTTCAACTCTCCGAACCAACATAAAAAATGTGGGTGGGAAAGATGATACACCTGCCTCCACCCTCATTTGCCCCACTCTGGGCCCTTGAGCAAGGTCCTTGCTCCACAGGTGTCCTAGATATCAGCTCTCTGCTCCACACAGAGGGCTGTGGTAGCTCAGTGGTCTATGGTTGTGTCAGGAAGGACATGCAGCGTAAAAACAAATGCCAAGTCTTTGTGCGAGTTAGATCACTGTGACTACCCCTGGAGAAGTCAGCCGAAAGAAGAAGAAAAAGAATCTGTTAACCATTATCACAATTACCACTTGTGGATGAAATAGATATGAAATTATGGCTGTGACAAGCATTCCACAAGATCTAAAACTGAACACTGCTATATCGCTGTTCACCACAGAGAACTATAAGAGCCTTAGATTGACTTCAATCTTTATCTCTAATGATAGAGCGGTGGAGAAAAAGAAGACACTTTTAAAAACAGAGCATATGCTGATGCCCACTGTCCCAGTTTCCTCTTAACAACTCAGCTGTGTATCCCCTCACACACACACTAAATTTATAGTTTTATGTACAGATTATAACAGATGTGCTTAGCAAGGATTACGTTTTGAAGTCAGCATGAGTTTATTTTTGTTTGTGGCATATGAGGCACGTTCTTCTAGAGCGACTCTTGGGCTTGGTCCAATTGACATTTAAATTGTCATACATGACTGCTGTAGGCTACTTTTAGTGAGGTAACCACAGCAGCAACGTTTTTCATACAGGAGAGAAAAAAGTACCAAAAAAAAACAACAAAAAAAAACGCATAAAACACTTTCCCACGGCTGAAAAAGACTTGATCTAATTAAACACTTCTCTATTTACATGCAGCCTAGTTTCTGTTCTTTCCTGACTCACATATTACTGTGGCTCAATAGCAGAAATAAACACAAACAGAAAAATGTTTTTTCATTACTTCTAAATAAAGATTAATTGCAGCAGAGTTCGCTTCCTCTACGTCTTAAACTGAAACTATTTAACATGTTCTTCAAATTAAGTATACACTCAAAAAGCCATATTTGTACACTTTAGCCTTTGCTTGTTAGTCTTTTACAAGCATTATTTTAAATACAAATTCCTGTTGTTCGTAACATTTAAAAAGGGCAGAACTGAAGCTTATTGCACTCAGCGTGACGATCATCTGAATGTAAATGTCATTTCAGTTTTATCTTCTGTGTCCCAGCAGGTGTGAATCGAGCCTCTCACACTGGTTCAACCACAAAACTCTACTGTATCATTAAAACCAACGCACAACAATAATCGTGAATTTGAATGGAGACTGAAACCCTAAATGTGTAGCAGTTTGCTGAAAAACATGCTCCGCTTTCCTGGTCTTGTTTTCAGGGCCATCAAGTGCAGAAAACCTGTTTCAGATTCTCATAACTTGACATTTGACAGGCTGCCTTCCAAAACATCACCTTCATTCAGATGGACATGGAGGACTGCAAAACCCTGGGAATTTTTAAAATTGAAAACTTTCCATGGGGATTAACAGGAACAAAGCTAGATTTCTAAATACTGAATGTTTGACCTAACAGAAATGACTTAAAATGGGGAAAATACATGTTCTTATTCCGCATAGTAAGTCATCTTGTTGTGAAATGCAATTTACCGTACTGATTTTTTTATGTTTTTATGTAAATATAATGAACAAAAGCATGAAAAGCATCATGAAACAATGTATTTTTATCAGTTGTTTATAACTTGAGATTATGAGAATTTGAGATAATGAGATTAACCTGCCTAAATAAAAGTTGAATGAATTTAGAAAAGGATTAAAACAACAACAAAAAAAAAGAACTGTACAAATGTTCAAAATCCATTGTTCTCTAAAAGTTGTGATTGCAACACTGACGACATGCAAATTAGGCCACTGAATTCTTTCAGAAGAGTTGTGTCAAACTCATTTTCTGCCAGCGACAACAGTGAAATAATGTTCTGATGCATGCTCAATAATCCAGGTAGAAAGTAGTTGGTAGTGTAATAATGTTTATATTTTGTTTGGATAAAAATTAATATGTTTAAATTACCCCATTCCCATAAATCCTATTTAAAGTTTCAAATGTCCGACTTGGAATATTTCCACAATTTCCGAGATCAACTTCCCATTGAACAGTTCTGGAAATTTACTATTAATTTTCTGCCCCTTTGCAACACTTGTTTTTTCAATTCAATCTTTTTGTACTGTTTTAAGATGTAACATTTATTTAAATGGTGGGTAATAAATTATTGAAAAAATAAATAAACAAAAGTTCCTCGCAGATATGTTTTCTATCAGAGCAGAAAAACGGTTCTTCCTTTTGCAAAATAAAAGTGCTTCACAAATTAACCTAGAATTTTCCTTATACAGGCAGTCCCCGACTTATGAACGGGTTCTGGGTTTCGGCCGTAACTCGAAACTGAAACCACATGGCAGCCGTAACGTCTTTTTAAACACCTTTTTTTCAATGTAAAACAACAACAGCGTACTTAGAACGCCGTTTTAATGTGTTTCCAAGCAGTTAGCTAACAGAATACCCTAAAAATAATAAAAAAAAAACGAAAAAAACATAAAATGCTGCGTAAAAAAGACAACGTAAGGTGTGATGACATCACTGGGGCGGCGGTCGTAAACGCGAAAAACCGGGAACCGAGCTGGACGAAAACCGAGTGTTACCTGTATATACTATATTAAGGTGTTTTAAACCCTTCCCACAGTCTTGCAATGTTCTAAACTCTTAGACTTACATCATTTTAACAACATACAGTACTGTATATGTAGCTACAAAATATTACTTACCAGGCTCTGTGGAATGCGGGCGGCTGTGGCTAAGTGGTTAGAGCAGTCGTCCTCCAATGCAAAAGTTGGGGGTTCGAATCCACATTGCCCAAGTGTCCCTGGGCAAGAAACTGCTCCTCATTGCCTCCGATGTGTGTCCCATCAGTGTATGAATGTGATCTAAATCACTGATTAGAACGATTTTTAGAATGATTTGTTCAATTAGCTTTGTATAGTTTTAGTAGAGTGCTGTATGAATGGGTAAATGAGGGCACAGATTGTGTTGTAAAGCGCTTTGAATATCTGGATAAGATAGAAAGGTGCTATATAAATGCAGTCCATTTACCATTTAACAGGAGCGGCTCGGTCCATTTCGGTCAGACTCTGTTCCGTTTTTGCAGACGTACCCTGCAGCAACCCACAATCAATCAATGTTCTAAAACTCTTAATCCTACTAATTATAACAACATACTTATACTAAATTTTTCCCTACCACTGTGTTCCCGCTCAGTGGTCCTCATCAGCCGGCTAAAAGAGGTTTTAAAAAAAAAAAAAAGTCCCCTTAAGCTTCAGATGGACAACCGCATCATCAGCCACGTGTGTCCACTGGCCAGCTGGTTGAAAGAGATTTAAAAAAGTCCTGATAAGCTTCAGATGGATCACCAAATCATGCGCCACATTAGTCCACTAACTGGCCAGTTAAAAGAGGGAAAAAAAGTCCTGTTAAGTTTCTAATGGACAACTGGATCATCAGCCACGTGCGTCCGTTGACCAGCTGGTTGAAACAGATTTTAAAAAGTCCTGTTAAGCTTCAGATGGATCACCAAATCATCCGCCACACGAGCCCACTAACTGGCCAGCTAAAAGAGGGGGAAAAAAGTCCCTTTATGCTTCAGATGGACAACCGGATCATCAGCAGAAAGCATCCGCTGACTAGCCGTTTGAAAGAGAATTTAAAAAGCCCCATTAAGCTTCAGATGGACAACCGGATCATCAGCCACGTGCGTCTGCTGACCAGCTGGTTGAAAGAGATTTTAAAAAGTCCCGTTAAGCTTCAGATGGATCATCGGCCGCATGCATCCCACTCAGGGCTCGTTGTTGGCCAGTTGAAACAGTTTACAAACGTCCTGTTTAGCTTCCGATGAATCACCGGATCATCGGCCGCATGCATCCTGCTCAAGACTTGTCATGGGCCAGTTGAAAGAGATTTAAAAAGGCCTGATGAGCTCCGGATGGGTGGGCGTCAGACCTTGGGCCACGCGCATTTGCTCTGAGGTCCACATGGTTGGGCTACCAGCTCTCAAGATTTACCATTGGGTCTGGAAGTCTGGTTCCGCACTGATCAGATCAAAACTTTACTGTACCTCTGTTTTTTCCAGCAGGAGGCCCTGTTGCCCTCTGGGAAATGTGGTCAGTATGAGTGGGAATACAGTAGAGGCTTAAAGAGAGAGAACTACAAAATGACGCCACCTGTCCAAAATATTTTAATTTATTTTATTTTTTTACTGTACAATACTGTACTCAGTACTGTCTCAGTCACATGAATAATATTGATTTTTAAAAAAATCTGTCCAATATTATATATTATGGGCTGTACGTTCACAAACCATGATAGAGAGAATCCACAAAAGTCAAACCGAAAAGTAGCGAGGGACTACTGTATTACTTTCTGAATTTGATCAAAATCTTTAGAGATTCAAGGTATTTTGCGATGATGATGATGATGATGATGATGAGGAGGAGGAGGAATAGGCTGGGATGGTGTAGAGGTATGGTAGCCAACTTGGGACCAGAAAGTCACAGGCCCAACTCCCGCCATGCCCACATGTTGTGGTGTCCTTGAGCAAGACATCTAATCCCTAATTGCTCCCAAAGCACTTACATGGCTGCCCACTGCTCCACCTGCGTGTATCTCACGTGTGATGGGTTAAATGATGAGAACTAATTTCAAGGATTCAAGGATTCAAGGTTCTTTATTCGTCATTCACACCACATGTGATACATGCGGTGAAATGAAACTGTGTGCAGGGTCATTGAGTAGAAATATATGATGACAACACATAAATAGACAACAACGCAGAAATAAACTGAACATTTGCTTTTTTCCAATTTATTTCTGTTTGTTAAAATCTAATGTAATAAGATTAGCAAAACTATGAGGGGCCGTGGAGGACTTAAACTATTTTCCTTTCTCACACACCCTACACGCCCCCTCATACAAAACAGTGTACTTAACAGTCATTTATAAGTTTAACTGAAGGACTAGAGTCCCATAATGTTTCAGACAGTGTGGTCCCAACCTCAGCTTTGCTAACCACTGGTTGATTTCCAGTTGGTAAATGTGAGTTTAAGAAAGTGATGGAGAAAGTACTCAAACACTGTGCTTAAGTAAAAGTGCAAATAAACAGACAAAAATGTACTCTAGTAAAAGCAGAAATATTTTTTACTTAAGTAAAAGTACTTGCTTTTAAAAATACTTAATGTATTAAAAGTAAAAGTAGTTGCTGAATAGATTACCGGTACATGTTTTTATTGTGTTTTCTCTGTGACACAGTTCACACTTGGACTTGTGATTCTGTGCATCAGAATTTCAGGGATGACGTGCAGAGTTAAATGTCATTAAGCAAATTAAGAAGGATGAATGATTTTACCTTTGAACGTTTTTATTTAACACAAAGCAGAACCAATATGTCATTTTAACTGCAGTAAACATGTTTAAGTAAAAGTTGTATGACAGAAAAAAGCAGCATTAGACCTAACAAAGGAACATCTGATCATTTCAACTCCATTTTGTCATCAACTCTATAGTTAACATACTGTCTAGTCAACTTTGTAATGTATCAATAGTGAACAATGTAACGTGTAACACCACACATTATAGAAATGTAGTGTAGTAGAAAGTAGATACTTAATGTAAAATGTAGTGGAGTAAAAGTTGAAAGTACCCACATTTAACTCTACTTACAGATACATGAAAAATATACTTAAGTACAGTAACAAAGTACTTGTACTTCGTTACCCCATCACTGGTTTTAAGCGTAGAAGGACCAGCAACCATTCAGCTGGTTGCACTGAGCGGTGTTTCCTTTATCCAACATCAAAGCAGAGGAAATGGGCACTGGGCATAGCCTGGGCTTTTACTTAATGTTTTGGGACTCGAGTAATTAAGTGCAGGCTATGTAACTATATAGCTCTGCAATCATTTTGTTGAGTGAGTCTCTGACAAATTTGTAGAGATTATTGTGTAGATTAAGATGAATTGAAATTTAGGAAAAGTTCAAACACTGAAGACTCTTTTGAGCAATGCCAAACAAGACAGAAGAAAATGGAGCAAATACACATACACATAAAGATATACATGGATATGTTTGACCTGAAAGTATGAAAAAAGTGGGAAAATATATTTCGTTGTCCTAAAAGTGTTTGGAGAAAAATTGTAGCTTTGTAAAAAATACTGTTTCGTTTTACAAAGATTTAACAACAAAAGTGCCAAGAAACAGGATTCCCGAAAACCATGAGTGGACATCATCATCATCACTGTCAACATTATTTCCTGAGCTTGTTTACACAAAATGTTCCAGGAAAGGACATGGCTGCTGTGAGTAAGAAACATTAAAGACCATGACAAATGTCAGATATTAGTTTAGAGTTCATATGTGGCTGTGCCAAGATAAGCCGCAGTGAAACAACCCATTTCATTAGCCACCCAACTAAAGTTAATTCAGTGTATAAGCTCATTGTTGTTGCAGCACAGCCAAAAACTTTATGTCAACAAGTTCAAAATGTGACTTGTTTGGGAAAAAAAGACCAATGGTCATCATTTGAGAAGACTAAGTAATATTTGCTGTGGTTTTCTATACACAGACTATATCTGAGGAAAAGTCCATGCATCTTAAGCTTTATGTTGATGTTACTTGTTGCTGTAAATTTTCATTGTATTTTTAACTTACCTATTTTTACATTGCTGCTTCGTTTGTGCCGTCAGTCGTTGGGAATTGTTTTCATAAAAAAAAAATAACAATAAGTACGGTAACTAAATTTTAAGTTGTGGGCTTCCAGTGTTTTCTGCTCTGCAGTTCTGTGGGTGACAGGCAGGTTCAACGAGCAGCAGCTGGGACCAGTCTGGCTGACGAGCTCCAGGAATATTTAAGCCTCCCTAAGTGTTCCTTCTGATGTTGGAACATTACTGACCGGTATAGTAACAGCCCTTTTGTGTCTCTAATGTTTGCATTTTGACTTACCAGTTTTTCTTTGTATCCAACTAGTTGCTGTTTTCTTGAGAACCAAATCCCGGACCTACCTGAGTATTTTCCGAGTTCTAAAGCTGTATTGTACAAAAGGAACCTGTTGCCATCTGCCTGTCTTCCACTCACCTGCATATCTCTACATCCTCTACCTATCTGGAATCCTCCCCCTCTCTGTCAACAAACCTGAAGAAAATTTTAAGGAAAATCTCTGAGTTATTTGGATCCACATTTATTACCTTAATACTTATTATCCAGCTTTATCGACTCTGATGTCACGTGTGCTGCAGAATGGCCACACTGACAGGAGCTCCACTTTTTGTTGCTGTTCTTCTTGTTTTAACTTTTTTGTGCCTACACTGTACACCTGCACTATGGGTATGACTGCGATGCACTTTTGGAGTTTTGCGTGTCTCTGCCTTTCCATCGTGCCATCATGGTTCAGTTCCCGGCCCCATTCCAGCCTCGTGCTCAGGCTCCGGTCTGTCGTGGTGGACGTCTCCATGTCTCCATCTGCCTACATGGACTGAACTCTACGGCAGTGGTCCCCAACCACCGGGCCGCGGACCGGTACCAGGCCGTGGGTCAATTTGTACCGGGACACACAGAAAAACAAAAACAAAAAACAAACAAACAAACAAAAGAAAAAATATATATATATACAGGTAACCCCTGGTTTCCGGCGTAGTTCCGTTACACCGGCCCGGCCGGATACCGAAAAAGCCGGTTACCGGAACCGGCTCCCGGTGCG
>JARVGQ010000759.1:33285194-33295209 GCA_031762355.1 Hypsolebias martinsi | reverse complement strand
ACCGCTGTATAAGTCGCAGGACATGAAAATTAGTAAAAAAAAAAAAACTGCGACTTATACACCGGAAAATACGGTATATAAGTACTGACTTGCTCAAGTGAAATTTTTATTACAACCAAAACAAAAAAAAAAAATAAAAAAAAATAAAAAAATAAAAATTGTATGCCAAACTTGCCGCTTTCTCCACTTAATACAAACACAATAAGAAAAGCATTTGCATTTATATAGTTCTTTCAGACTGTCTGATGTTGTTGCCAGCAGTATTCAGAAACGGCTCAGCGTCTAACTGATTGCTACCTAGGGAAAATTAAGATAAGTGAGTAATCCCATGGATGAAAATGGCTTTGTTGGACCCACAGTAGTAGCACCAACCAAGTAAGCAAAATTAATAAACCTTCCATATTCAATGCCAAAGATGAAAATAGCCTCTTTACAGTTTCACATTCCGCTGGAACAATGATATCTCACTCATCTCTCAACTGAAATGAGGCATATTTGAAATTTTTTATGGTTTAAACTAATGTATAGTTTTGTATTGTTTAAATGGGTAAGGGGATGGAGTGATTTTGCCGCTTGATTTCAAACCTCATTTAGATTCATTTTTTATGCCATATTTTAAATTCACTGTGAGCTACAATGTTATCCATATTTGCTGTAACTGAAATCCTCACAAAGTGGTTAACTGTATTGAAATTAAATGTTCTCTGATACTGCATATGCTATACATCCTTCCATAGTGTGAATATAGATAGGCTGGCCCCAATCCACATACAAATGGAACTAGCAAATTGCTATAGATGACAGGGACAGAATAGTAATCTGAGCCTTCTGATTTAATGGCTTGCAACTATAATGGTAATCTGCTGGCCTCTCTTCCCCCCTTAGGTTCTCCATTCAATGACAGGAAACAAACAGTGCTGTGACACTTCCTGCTAATTAGCAACATTAGCATATGGTTATTATGTAGCTGGACAGTGGCATGACAGGGCTCTAAGAAGGGCTACAGTGGTGACCTTTAGTGGACATCACCAGCTGTCAGTAATTACCCATAACACTGGCCTCAGGAACAGAGGCAGAGACTGACTTCTTGCCCTTGAGGGCTTGTGGCATCTAGGAACATCTTCCCATTACCCTCCATTTTACCTTCACTTTCCTGTATATGACTATATTTGGAAATATATGCTTCACCATAGACAAACATAATATAACTTCCTAACCTTCTAATTAGGAATCATGAAGTTTTAAAGGCTGCAGGGTGAGATTTACCTAAAATGTGTGACTAATTGGGATGATGTGCCTGCACATTTGCTGCCAGAAGCTTGCATATTCACACTGTGGACAAATATATTGAAATAATAATTTAAACAACTGCTGCTCCACAAACCCTTTTTTTTTTTCAAAATGTTATGTGAAGATCTCTTATTTTGTATTTTTTTTATCTAAGTGCTGGTAATCACATGTTGTTTGATGCAGTTTTCTTTGGCTGGTAACACGCTTTGAAGATGTAATGTTTACTGTAGAAATCTGTGTTTCCTGTCATCTGTGAGAATGTCTAGGCTTATGAAAGGGAAAACAACTTTAAGTGGTGCAGCTTTTTTCTTGTGTACTGAAGAGGTAATTTGAAGCTTCAAAATATATATTTGGAAAATTAAGTGCATAAAAGTGAGACACCGTACTGGTACTTTTTTATTTATTTATTTATGTATGTATGTATGTATGTATGTATGTATGTATGTATTTATTTATTGTCTGCTCCCATCTTCAGGGGTCACCACAGCAAACTAACTCGCACAAAGACTTGGTAATTGTTTTATGCCGGATGCCATTCCTGTCGCAACCACAAACCACTTAGTTACCACAGTGTGGAGCAGAGAGCTGCCATCTTGGGTGCCTGGTTGAGCAGATGGTGGGGTTAAGTGTCTTGCTCAAGGGCACAGAGCGGGGCAAATGAAGGTGGAGGCAGGTGTGGAGGATGGAAGCAGATGTGGGTGTTTCACCTTTCCCACCCTCGTTTTGATGTTGTTGGTACAGGGGGTCAAACGAGCAACCTTCCAGTCACAGGCTTGCCCCCTCTAATGTCTGCTTCACCACTCCATTAGAAGGCTTTCTGGTACAATATTACCAAAATATTTTATTCTGCCTCTTTCAAGTATATCCACAGTCATGTTTGTATGAATACAATGAATGCATTTAAGCACATGTATTACTCTTAATGTTCCTTTGAAAAAAATGTCACTGATGCATCATGTATCCCAGCTCAATCAATCAATCAATCAAACTTTATTTACAGAGCCCTTTACAGCAGCCAAAAGGTGCACAAAGTGCTGGACAATACAAAGTAAAAACAAACAATTAAGAATTTAAAAAACAGCCAGTTAAAAAGTAAAAACAATTAAAACATATATTGGCAAATAACAACTAGGTATTAAAAGCCTGCCTGAATAAAAAGGTTTTAAGATTAGATTTAAAAAGCTCCATATCCGTGATGGAGCGTAAGACCTGAGGTAGCTGGTTCCAGAGTCTGGGTGCAACAACTGAAAAGTCCTGGTCACCCCATCGTTTGTAGTTGGACTTTGGGAAAGAGAGTAGAAATGTATTAGATGATCTCAGTGTTCTCCTATATTCACAGACAGCTACAAGATCAGTCAAATATAGTGGGGCAAGACCATTGAGAGCTTTAAACATAAATTTAAAAAAAAAAAATCAATTCTAAAATCGACTGGAAGCCAGTGGAGGGAAAACAAGACAGGGGTAATGCGCTCACGTCTGGAGGTGTTGGTTAAAAGTCGAGCTGCAGCATTTTGGACCAACTGAAGGCGTCTAATGAAGACTGGGAGATTCCTGCATACAGTATAGGGAATTGCAGTAGTCGAGCCTTGAAGTGATAAAAACATGAATGGTCTTATCCAAATCAGCATGATTTAAAAAAAGGCTTAACTTTGGATAAAAGACGTAACTGATAAAAACAGACCTTGACTACAGAGGCTATTTGTTTTCCAAACTTTAAGTCCTTGTCAAATGTCACCCCCAAGTTTTTAACTGTTGGTCTGAATTTTAAGTGGCAAAACACTTAAGCTGAAAAAGAAGCTGTCAGTCATCTGTACTTTTATAATTAACATCTGAACTTCTTGATTTACAACTTTTTTCATCTGTCATTAACTGAACTAAATGTTTTAAAGCTCAAGTTTAAAATGCATAACAGATTTAGCATGCAGTCACCGTGCAAGATGGGAATATGCCATCATTCACATCCAACACACTGAAATCAAGACAAGTTATTACACATGGTGGCCAAATGACTGATGCATGTGCAAAACCTTAATTACAACATTAGGCCACATGACAATCATGGTCTTTACACAGTGATACTGTTTCTGTGTCTATGAGAAAAATATGAAACACCTTCCAGCTCCATGGGTTGAAGCTGATCAAAAATTTAAAGATTTTTTTTTTTTTATGATTACCTGTACATTTACTGTTGCTTCAAAAGAGGTTGACAAAAAAAACTGAAATTACCCTTTGAAGACAAATTTAGAATAGATGAGTTTTTTTTTTAACCCTCTATGCCTGAGGTGACTCAGAACATCATAAATATGAATCCTCCTTTTATGATGACACAGATAACTATGCAGTAAAACACAGGCCTCCAGAACACACCTTGATAGTTGATACAGACTCTAACCTGCAGCCTTCAGTGATGCCCTGAAGCTTAAAATTCTTCAGAAAACATTTACAGTCATGGCCGGGTTCACTGAACATCTGTCACAGTGGATGAAAACATGTGGCTTGTATTTGGAGCTCAGACTGCGATCAGTTACCTAAAACAAACACTCCATTTGCAACTTTATAAGAAGGTCTCTGTAGGTTATGAATTTACTGCTGATGTAATTGTCCAAAACACCCACACAAGCATCATAGACATCAACTCACTTGGACTTTTCATATCTCATTACAAAACCATACAAATATGATACATGAGCCACACAAATTTAAACTGCTTTTATAACCTTTTTTGTTTTGTTTTGTTTTTTTCAGTTCATTGAACTTTCATTTAGTTTTAAGTGGTTCGGTTCTTTGGGCGGTCGTGTCAATACGAGAAGCTTGAAGGCTCACCTCCTGGTCCTTCTGTGTGGAGTTAACATGCTCTATTTGAACACGTGGGGTTTCGCTGTACTCTGTTTTTGTCCCATAAAGACCAAAACCATGCCTGTTAAACTAACTGGTAACTCTAAATTATCCCTACATGTGAGTGAGCGAGTGAATTGTTGTCTAATTTATATATGTCCCTGTGATGGACTTGTGAACTGCTCAGGATGTACCTCACTCCTCCCACAGTGACTGCTTCAGACAGGCTGTTTCATTATAAATATTTTCACACTTTTATTCAAAGGTGCACTTTTGATTGCTGTGCAAATAAACTAATTTGTAGTACTGCTTTTTGTCAATAGACAATCACAAAAATAGTTTAATCAACAAATATCCTGATGCATGCTCAATTCAGCATCTCAGACTGAGGAGGTCTTTCGCACGAAAGACGAAATGTTTCTACATTTTTTTTTCTTTGTTTTGTTTTGTTTTGTTTTTTGAATGTCCAGAGGACCAGACTTAGCTTTTTTAGATTAATCAACAAATGCTTTTTTTCCCCCCATTATCTGCTTTGCAAGTGTAATTTTTGTTTTGTTTTCTAAATGGAGAGCACATCTGCTCATAATAA
Organism: Hypsolebias martinsi; assembly: GCA_031762355.1. NCBI lineage: Eukaryota > Metazoa > Chordata > Actinopteri > Cyprinodontiformes > Rivulidae > Hypsolebias > Hypsolebias martinsi. The sequence continues at coordinate 33,290,495 of JARVGQ010000759.1, read as the reverse complement.
GCAGTTTACAGCTAAATAATTTCTAAACAATATGCTTAAATCTGAAGAATTAGCCTGTAAGTTTTGTTGGCAAATTACTGTATATGTAATGACCCAAACCATCGGTCAGAAGACTACAAAGACGAGAACTAACATTAGCTTTTTACTTAAATCTGTTCCACTTAGACATGTTCGAAGAAGCAAGACGTGAACTTACTAAAAACTTTACAGCTGTATGAGTGGAATTAGATTACCTTTAAAAATAATAAAGCTACTATTGACTTTAGAGAACAATTAAAGCTCAACTATGTGAGCTGAAGTGGCTAAAAGTTGGCTGGAATAACTTTAGAATAAAATTTTTAAATTTCAAAAATAGGAAAAACCAACTTCATTTTAGAAAAGGCTTCAAGATTTTTTTTTTTTTAATTTAGGAATGACTTACAGGCAGATTTTAAGGGCTTCTAAAATAACGGTATTCAGTTTTGTTAAAAAGCTTGGTTGGCTGAACTGAAACACTTTTTTCTGTATTTTTGTTTAAATTTGTCTAAATTCATGACAATTTCTGTGTTTAATTATGTTAAAGATTTCATTCTACTGTATAATATATATATTTTAAGTTAAAAAAGTTGATTGAATCACAAAACATGAAATTCAGAGATAAACTAAAACAGAACTGGGGGAAACGGAGTTTATGGGATCTTACAATACAGTGGAAGTGTTTGCTTTAAGGATTGTTATATTTATATGTATTTATTATTTTATCCAGGAGCTTACAATTGAATAAAGACTTTGTTTTCTTATGCGGAAAGTTCAATGAGAAGGTATAAAAAAAATTAAAAATCCATGTTCAAGGCTATGTACGCTTCCTATAGTGAAATAAACGCAACATTCTCTTAAAATCAATGCCTAACTGTGTTAAATAATAATAATAACAATAATCAAAATAACTGTGATTATGATTTTTTTCCCCCATAATCGAGCAGACATTTGTTTTTCCACTGGGAAATTCAACTCATGGCAGGACCCTGGACTGAGTTGTACACAAAATACTTTTATTAAGACCAGCTCATATGAAGCTTAAAGCTGTTGCTTGGATCAGAAATTGAAAATTAAGGTATCAAAATGCATTCCAGTTCACTACTGTCATTTTTTTAAATGAGTTTACAGAAAACTCAACTGACTGGGTGGGGGATGCGGTAGCTCTGTGGTCAGTGTTGAGGTTGTGAGTTCAAGTCCAGGTTGCGGCAGGAAGGACATCCGGCATTAAACAATTGCCAAACCTTTCTCATGTGAGCTCCCTCAGTGTGGCAACCCCTGAAGAAAGGAGCAGCCGAAAGAACAACAAACAACCAGGAAAGTAAACCGACTAGCAAACACTTCACTTGTTTTACTTGTAAGATGACTCCTGATGAGATTTGCAAAACAGAGAAGTTGAATTTAGATGGAACAAGACGAAACTGACATGCTGACAGCTCACGTGTCTCCACTTGCTTCTCTCCTCAACGAGCATGTGATTAAAACAAGTTCAATGTCAAAACGTTGAAAATTGTTCCCATTTCCAACAACAGACTTCTTATCTTCACTAAAGAACCGTGGTAAATGACCTGAATTCAACCTAAAGTTGAAAGAAAAAATTCACCTACAAAGCCATGAGTCATTCAGATCACCAGCAGCTGTGGGTGAAACTCACAACACAGCATCAAGTGGTGGGAAACATTTTGAAACATCCTGCTAGTTATTATACAAAGCAAGAGCGCCTTAGGTTTGCTAGCAATAAAAAACCTGCAGCGCTTTGCTTTAAAGGTGTGCTGTAATGCAGTGTTTCATCTCTAAAAGATGGGAGATGGTGAGGCTAATGTTGTGCCAAGCAGTTTCTGCAAAGCGTCTGCAGGATGCGTGTGTTAGTGTGTGGGTGCTTAGCAGTCGTGTAGGTGGATGGGGGTGGAAGGAGAGGTTGTACTACCTGGCCATTATATAAGGCTCCCACTCTCGGCTAGGGCTGTGTACTAAGCGCCAGCTCCCTCCCCATCCTCCTCCCCTCTTTGTCCTCCCATCCCCCCACCTCTTAGCCTTCCAGCTTCACTGACTCAGGCTTAACTATGAAATGCCTCCGCCTGTTGTTTTCTTTGCCTCCTGCCTCTGTAGTACCAAAATCACTGTGCGCATTGTGGAACAAACAAAGAGAACGTTTGGGAACAAGTACTGTATGCATATGAAGGCAGTTCTTCCTGCAGCAGGATCAAATCAGGCAACCCAGCTGGACTGAATTCACAAATAATTCTCATTAAATGCTGTTCCCCCACACCTGAAGCTTCCCTGCTTGCCACAGGTAGGTAAGAGATCTAAAACCAGTTGCTTTCAGAGCTGAGCGGCAGAAGTTGTTGAAAAGGGCGTTTCTGATCTGCGGCCAAAACAGTGCAGGTCCATCCTGCTGGTAGAAGCCAAATAATAGAGCTTGCTGCCAGACAGGAAGCTGCAAATACTGACACAGAAGAACCATGAATGAGTCGAAACAAATTGCCTGCCTAATTATCTCTGACCTCACCCCTTTTGTTGAGGGCAGAATGAAGGAACGGAAGTTAAAAACAAGGACCAGACACCTAATTACCAAAGCACTGCTGTGGTGTGAGCGTGAAGAGGAGCAGAAGACCCCAAGGAGTTGCACTAGCACCCCACTGCACCCTTTAAATCCTTGTGAGTTGACACAAGTCGGCAGAACTGGAGATAAAAGGGAATAGTAGAGACAGTAGTAGGAGGCTGTGCAGGACCTCACATGCCTTTTATCTTGAGCGCAGCCTCTTTGATGACGGGCTTCATCTCTGGACTGTAGTTACGTTCCTGTGGTCTAGTTCTGAGCTCCATTTGATGGAAGCACAAGGCTTCATTTTCTCTCTCCTACACATTTTGCAGAAAATAATGAGGGGAAAAACAGAAAGCATAGTTTGACTAAAGCTATTAAATAATGCATCCATTAAAGAGAATATATTTTGTTGTATTTAAAAGCTGTATGCTATTGTATGCTGCAGAAAGGAAAGCTCTGCAGAGTGGCGAAGGCTGCACGGAAGTCTGTTGGAGTCAGCCTCCCCACCATCACAAACATGCAGGAAGCGAGCCACAATGCATCATGAAGGACCCCACTCACCCAGTACACACACTTTTTGTCCCGCTCCCCTCAGGCAGGAGGGTGAGGAGCATTAAGTGTAGAACCACTAGACTGAGGAACAGCTTCTACCCTGAAGCTGTTCGACTCATGAATCCCTAACCAGGATAATCACTTTTTATAGTTTTGCTGTTGTTGGATGTTACTGGGATCCTGTGTACATAATTTTGTTCCACCTCAGTGTTTCCCCTAGTTAACTTGCCATGTATCCGATACCTGTATAATTTACGTATCAGATTTTCCAATCCATTGCCTTTGAGCTTCACACGCTGCCCAAGCTATGAACCAACATGAAAACAATTCATAAGCATGATGTATTGTAGAAAGTGTAGGTTGAGTTAAGTAAACCTGTTAATGTTATATTTTAAATAACTGTGTTGTATTCGTTTCTCTCGTGACTTCTCACTAGTTTGATGCAGTTTGCACTAATATTTCCTTACAACATACAGAATATTCACAATTTTTATTTTTAAATGCACAAACAATAAGAGCATCATTTATTAATTTGCTACATTGGAACTTTAAATCTTTAAATCTTTAAATCAATATTTTATATTTTATTTTGAAAGTCTTTGGTTATATTTTAGATAGGGGATGCACAATATTGGATTTTTGACCGATATCTGATATGTTCAAACTTATTTGGCTGATAACCGATATTTTTTATATGTTCCTTTGTCAGAACATAGCCCTCTTATTTAGGCTTATTTGCTACAAAAATTGTGTAACAGCTGTAAGAGCTGGTGACATATATTCAGTAACAGCCCTATGATATGCATAGCAATTTAACTTACAAAGTATATTAAATGAAAAGTGTTGAATTGTATTCATTAGCATAGTCACCTGTGACGCTGTCTCACTTGTGGAGGCTTGTTCTAGGTTTTTAGCTGCAGTGTGAGATCCTCTGTACTCCTGTGCATGAAGGACAGCCTTTTTAAGTTCAAAGTTTTTGTCTATCCATTGTGTCATAAAACTAATCATGCTAACGGGGCTAACACTGGACGTCCACATCTGTGATAAAACTCACCCAAGTGCTATTGGCTATTAGCTTCTCAATGACGTTTGAAATGACGGATTGTATCTTGGGCAAGACTATGTCAGAAAAATATCTCTGACTGGGATCGATGTGTCGAGGCTCAACATAGTCCAAAAATATTTTAAATCCAGTATCCTCAACAAAAAAAAAAACTTGCAGCTCCTGAAACTTACTGCCGTGAATTGGATTGAGGAGATGCACCTGGTGATGAGCGGCTGAGATCACGTGAGAGCTGTAAGTAACATGGCAGGTAAACCAAACAAATACGATTCAACTCAGGTAAAACAAGCCAATATATTAAATCAAACATAAAAAAATATTGTTAATATTAACTCTGCCTATTGTTCAATAAAACAAACTGGACGAGGAGAACTTGGACAGTCTGGAGAGTTACGTGGACGAGTGTTTTGACAACATCGTGATGGGCAAACCACAGAAAAACATAGCATCCACGGCTACACCAACTTCTAAACACATGCGTTCAGAGAGCTCAACCAGTATGTCCACATCTCCTGAGAAAAGCTTCATAGCTGTCTTGAACTCTATTGATAAGAAGCTAACCAGCTTAGATGCCCGACTGGCCCTGGTGGAGGTTCTCCACAAGGAATTTCAAGTACTGAGGGAATCTCTGGAGTTCAGACAAGCTCAGGGTGTGTCGCTTGCTGCTGAGAATCAAACTCTGAGGGGTAATGTCAAAGAACTCACCGAGAAAATGACGCAGATGTCCGGGGATGCCAGATGCCGATGACGGCCAGAGTCCTAAAAATGATGACAGAATGTTTATTCGGCTAGGCTCCTCTGAAAAGTCAGTGGAATTCCTCAGCAGCAGGTTTGGGAGGGGGAGAGCGTCAGGTTTACAAAACTTCTCAGGCGTGTTGAAATGAGACGGCCTATCAAGGCAAAGCGGGGGATCCGAATGTCAGATGAACACGATTTTTTGGGAACAGGCAGAACTTTAATGACATCTACCTTCAGTGTGTGTCGTCCACTCGCTTCTGAAAATGTCCAAATTAAAATGACCACACCAATGGAACGTGCCTGAGAATATACCCAAGATCTAATCCATTCAGCCAAAAGTCTGGGTTTTCAAGACATGAACCAAGCCATCATGTAAGGCAGGCAGCCT
>JARVGQ010000759.1:33096120-33106233 GCA_031762355.1 Hypsolebias martinsi | reverse complement strand
CACACACACACACACACACACACACACACACACACACACACACACACACACACACACACACACACACGCACACACATTCTGTAAAGTAATGACAGAGGACTTGGCGTGGTATTAATTCATTATATCATGAAGCCAAACCATTCTGTGTTTACATGTTTTTTTATTTATCACAGTGTAAGTTGTGTCTGGTATTTATTTACTTTGTTTGTTTTTTAGAACATTGTTTGCTACATAAGAATGTCAAAGTTGTCATGTTGAATGTTGGGTAACACTTTTTTTTCAAAGGTGTGATCCCATCATGCCTGCGCTGGCCTCCTTCAGCTGACTTCCTACCACCAGGATCAAGTTTATATTTTTAGTACCTACCATATTTTCTACCATGAAAGTCACATCAGTCCAAAAAAAAAAAAAAGTCTAATAAAGTGGAAAAAATATAAATATGTCGCTTTGCCATGTAGGTAACATCTATTATGAGTCACCGCTGATCACTTGGAAACATGGGCCAGTGTTCCAAAAATCGGGAGTGTGCACCGGAGGACTTTAACAAGAATTTTACAAGATTAACGCCTATAGTAAAAGTGTGTCTCTGGGGTGATCTTTTCCTTAATAAATTCAATTTAATGGTCAAATCAGCTGCATTTCTCCTGGGCAGAGCGGTGAAATGCAGCTGATTTGATGTTTGCTCCAGAACTTCTGACGAAGGTGTCCTGTATGGCAAGCCAAGTGTCTCATTAATAGCCAGTTTTACTTATTAATGAGACACTTGGCTTGGGCCCTCTAGTGGCTGCAAAAAAAATAGTGTTCAATGTTTTTCATGTCAGAATGAATGAAACCGTCAGATCTCAGCCAAAAATTGAGTTATAAATATGGAGGGAAAAAACATATATGAATCGCTTTGGTGTACATGTCGCAGGACTTGCAAATTTATGCAAAATGTGCGACTTATACGGCTAAAAATACTGAATTTGTTTAAGTGTCATAATGTGGGGGTGGGGTGGGGGGGCACCTTACATCTCGGGACTTTTACATCAAAACACGTCAGCCACAACTCTGAGATCCACTCTGCTTATTTTGGATATCCCCAGATCCATGTTAAGAACCAGAGGTGACCTGCTTCTGGAACAACAGCTGTTTATGTAATAAACATAAGAGACATGATGCACCATATACAGTATCATGTATTACAAACACAAAAACTCACATTTCATCCACCAAATATGACCTCTGTAATAATAAAAAAAAAAAATAAATAAATAAACACAAAACTAGAATAAAACTCGATACATTTTTATTTAGTGCAAATCTCACTGTGCACGTGGTTTGATAGCACCAACACTCTCCATGGTGGCTCACTTTAAGTACATGAACTCAACACCAGACGATCAGCAGCAAACTGTTTCCAAACTCTGCAAGAAATCATTGACAAAAATTAAAACAGCAAACTCCCAAGCAGGGAGGTCACAGTGACGTGCACAGAGGAGACATCCAGCTGAGCCCCTGAGTAGTAATTTACCTCCTCAGAAAGGTTAATTTTTTGGGGAGAAAACATAATTTCACTCTACAAAAAAAAAAAAAAAAAAAAAAAAAAAAAAGAACACATTTAAAGTTTGTCAAAACAATCTAATTTCAACAGAGTAGCAGAAAAATAGTCAAATGAAGATTTTATTGTAACAACAGTTTTAGGCTCTGAGGAGGTTCTTTGATTTAAAACATGCAGGTTCTTGTCTGTGTTGTTTCAGTACAAAACAGTAACAAAACAAGATGAATTCAATTACAGTATTCTACTGACTGATTAAAGAATTGAACATGATATAACAACTCAAACACTGAGTCAAAACCCCAAATAAAAATCATTATTCCTTTAGCCAGCAGATGTCAGTGTTGAGCTGTGCTGTCGTGTTACAACAGTTGATTCAAACCTAAGACAACTTTAACATATTTTATCTTGTAAACTATGTTAAATCTGAATATTTGTACTTACATTAATCATGTTTACTGTTGAGTATTTCTGATGTTTAAACCAGAGGAGTGAACCGGTTTGCACTTATTTTAATCAAACATGCCAAATCTGCTTTAAAGTGAAGTAAATGAATGTTTGATAAATGTCTCAAAATATTTAGTCTTGACATCATCCATCTATTTTTGTTGCATGCTTCCAGTCTCGGTCAGTGGCTCATGCTTGCCCTCCGTTTGACTCCAACAAACCAGAGTTAATTATTGAAGATTGCTCTGGAGCAGAGATCGTGCAGGGGACTGTGGCGAAGGCCGTACCACAACAAAGCCTGACTTTGTCTCTGTGACGGAGACTCTGTTTATGGACTCTTATCTTGTAGCAACAAGAAACAATAGTGTCTGCTGTGGGCCTGTGGTTACAGTTTATTACCAGACACCAAATTACCCACCACACAGGAGTGAATACATCAAGTGTAAGGAAACAGACAGGATCTAACCTAAAATGCTTGTTTCATCAACGACGCCCAATTTTAGCAAAGTTTGGGACATTGTGTAAAACTATTTACAAAGCTCATAAAGCCATATTTTGTTCAAAATGGAACTTTTTCAACATGTCAAGAAAAGACAAGACACATATTAAGCATTTTTGAATTTTATGGCAGCAACACATCTCCATAAAGTTGGGACAGGGTCATGATCTCTGGGAAACATCCTGTTATTTTAGCACCAGTCTGATGAGTGATCTGGACTGCAGGCAGGCCAGTTCAGCACCAGGACTCTTCCACGATGACACCATGCAGCTTTAACAGATGTGGTTCAGCAGTCTTGCTGAAATCTGCAAGGTCTTCCCTGAAAGACACTGAATAGCAGCATATGCTGTTCAAAAACCAGTATATTTTTCTGCATTGGCGATGCCTCTCCACGTGGAAGCTGCCCATTTCAATAGGTGTTCATGCACCCATATACCATCAGAGAGGCAGGTTTTTACCTGGTTATTCTACTGACGTTTTGCCAATTAACCTAAATTGTTCAAAATGCCCTAAAACCACTTAATTTCACAGCTTTTTATTGCAACTGTCTCCGCTATTTTGATGTGTTGCATCTATATTCAAAATTATCTTATTTAACAAAAGAATGTTGCCATCTTTATTTTAAACATTTGATACATTTACTCCACTGTGAATTAAGTGTGGGTTTATGAAAATATTTTAATTTGCGTTTTAAACGTCTCAGTGTTTTTGAAAATGGGGTGAAATAACTCCATTAAATCAATGAAAATTTCATCAATAGGTCTGACATTGAATAAAAATCAAATATCTTCTTCTATACATGCTAAAAAAATATTGATGCACCAGTTTCTTTATTAATAGTCATCTCAGTTCCAGTTTCAGCACAAGTTGTACATTTTATTTGTAAATCAACAATAAAAGACAAAAATAAAAAGCATCACATACACTTTGTATAGGCAGGAAAAAATACAAGGTTTATACATGAAATCTAAAAAAAAAAAAAAAAAAAAAATTGGAGTAGGGGAGCATAAATCACAGCTAATGGTTTAAAGGATGAACAATATGAACAATGAGAAACAAACATAAGCACTACAAGTTGCAGAAGAGTGTATAAAAACGATCAATGAACTTTTGACATCTTCCCTACTGGGTAGTTACATTAACCGTGCAGTTGAAGATCCTAACAGAATCAGAACTGCTGCGTTCAAGGACACTAGAAGCTCTAAACAGAGCCGGCCTGTTTCAGACTGGTAGATGCTACGGGTCCTGAAACAATTCCACACTTAAGTTTGAGGCTTTACAATAACCAAACTTTTTATAATCACTGGTAATAGGACAATATTCTGATGTTTACCCTCGAGTCCCTATAACGTCACAGACTGGCCTTAACATCAAGAGCCAAGTTCACGTAAATAAACACATTCAACATGTTCATGCTCACCCGCTGAGCCTTTGTCTATAGTGTTACAGAACCAGAAGGAAGCAGATCCACTTCCGCCTGAGTGGGTGGTGGTGAAAAGGAAATGGGACCAGCACTATGACTGTGCTCTTCTGTTTTAGCAAAGCTTTTACCAGCATCAAGTCCATGTTTGTGTTCTTCCGCTTCCAAACCCATCCACGATGAAACACATGTACTATATGTACATAGACCTGAAAATAAAACAAACTGATTCTAAGAACTAGTTTTTGTACATGCTTATAATTATCTACACTATTCCCTTTGAGAAGAGCTTTGAATAAAACCTGCCTCACAATTCAGACCTGCCAGCAGTGCTTTTACTTGACAACTTGGAACAAGCCATCTCAAATGCAGTGGTTCCCAACCCTGGTCCTTGAGGAACACCATCCTGCATGGTTTAGTGGCTTCTCTGCTCCAACACCTGATTTGAATGAACGGGTGATTAAACAGGCTTCTGCAAAACTTGAAGTAATTAAACCACTGAATCGGTTGTGCTGGAGCAGAGGAAACAACTAAAACATGCATGACGGTGTTCCTCAGGGACCAGGTTTGGGAACCACTGCAATGTTTACTCATCTTTTCTTTAAATTCTTTACATTCCATGTGTTTTTCTCCCTACAGATCTGTGTGAGGAGTCAATGTGGCTAAAATTAAGACCAAACTGCAGGAAGAGAACGGTAATAAAGCAGGACACTCATCGTGTTCTACCACTTCAAAACGTTCTGCAGAACGTTCATATCACAGATATTCACACAAGCTTGTCATTTTTCAAAGTCCAAAGAGCACTAAAGAATCAAAGCTGTTTTCAAGACCTGTTTGAATGCATTTACTACATCAAATACTGTTATTCTGTCTTTGTGGCACAGCTTCCTGACATGAATGCACAATGTTGATTTTACCCGACCCTCTGAAAAGCATGTGAGAACAGCAGACTGATGTGCTTTATCTACATGACTATAACGACGTCAAATAAAGAGTGCATCGTCTTTGTGGTGACATTTATTGACTTTCATTGTCTTAAGTACTCTTGTCAAATTTTAAACACATAGCTTCTGTGTTCTTGCTCTGGACATTTAAAAACTGAGCTCATTTCTCAGTTTTCATACTGTTTTGACTGAAAAATGATGCTAAATGTTTGCCTCATCTAAGTAACACATGCTGACCCTCCTCTCTGAGGCCTATATATTCAGGGGTTATTTGTATTTTTCACAATGCATGACTATTTTTATTATATAAATTACTTTCAGTCCACCTCACTGTTTTACATTTGTACAAATCTTCATAATTCATCAAACACCCATTTACGAAAACAAATTAAATGTGTTTCTTTCCTAAATCTCACATGCTTTTCAGATTTAGGATTGTCATTTTTTAATTCATGGTTCCATTTATAATGTGGACAAAAAAATTCTGAACAAGAAATTTAAATGAAAGTAAGAAAATCTTGACTAGAAAGATCCCATGTCGATATTCCGTCTGGTCTTTTATTGGCAAACATAAAACCCAGCATGAAAAAGAAACATAGTAAAAAGTACTAAGAACCTACTAACATGGTACAACACTAATGCACTTGTCCCCTTTTGCCACAAACAACATGTGTATAAAAAGTGCTCCTGACAGCAGGTGGGTGAGGGACAAAGAGTAGCTGAATCAAAGGATGGGGGGGTTGTGTCTCGTTGTTCTCGTCTCTGTGTTTTCAGTCTCTGATCAAGAGACGAGGTGTGCGGGGAATGAGAGGACGAAGCGTCTCTAAGAGACACTGGAGCATCGAATGCTCGGCGAGCCCATCTGAGTGAGCACCTTGTCGAGCCACTGCAGGGGGCCGTTCAGGTGCAGCTCGATCCAGCAGGGGGTGCTGGTCACCGTCTGTCGCCTGTGAAACCCACAAGGAACAAAAACAGATGTTAAAAATAAAAAGTCAGCTGTTCGGAGTGTGACAGATATAAAAGGCAGGATTTAGAAACACCGCTGTTATAGTGATGTTAGGGACACCCGCGCTTTTCGCACATCGCCGTACAGCTCAACTTGTCTCGACTACTGTAACTGCTGGTGTATACGACGCTACTTTTTTCTCACGCTTTGGACCCCATGGCTTATACACAGGAGCGACTAATTTATGTACTTTGACAAAAGTTTTGTTTTCTTTTGACAGCCTGTCAATCTTCCTGCTGCTGAATAACAGTTTCCTTGACACACCTGGGTGCTCATATAGCTGCCCAACACCCACCTCTCTTGGGGGCGGGCGTTTGTGACACAGACAGAGTGAATGCCACAGGTACTCATGACAGATCCCTCTTGCTCATGGTTCCAATTTTGCTACTAAATACCCATAATCCCACTCTGTGGCCATGCAACCAGAAGTCATCCTACTGAATAGCGTCATGAGAACACACCACCAAGATAGTTGTGCATTGACCAGATTTCCTATTTAAAAATCTGATGTCTCTTTACGCCTCCAGTATACTCAGGTGTATGTCAGTCTGAAGATACCGGATTAGACTCGAAGTAGACGCACGCAGGGCGTGTCCGTGCAAAGCTCAATTTTTATGACCGTGTACTCGATGTCGCACAATAAACTGCCCAGCAACGAACTGTTTTGCACACGACACTAGTGTATTAGATTCCCCTTCTTCATCCATGGTCTGGTTTAATGGACTTTTCTTTTGTTTGTTTGTCAAGAGACAAGTCTCTTCCTCCTCCTCCGTTGACGCCAGGACTGAAATAGTGAGAAATGAAGGAATTTGTCACGAGCAAATTAAGATCAGGTCCAGCGTGGCTGCAGGAGGGTCTGGAGATTTCCTGGTGGGCTGGTCTGATGTGTGGGCTGCAGGACCAGTGCTCCCTGTTATATTTTTAAAAGAAATGTTATTAACAACATTTAAACACAAAACACCGCTGCAGCTGGGGCTGCCATCTCTCTTTTCTTTTTTTTAATGTGACCTGTTAATCAATCCAGTAGTCGTGTCAGCAAATGACCAATTGGTGACCCCAATTTGTCCTGAAGGTAAACGCCCCTTGCCTGCAGAGCTGACTGCAGCCGCTCAGGGGGGACGCTTGAGTATGAAGTCTCAACCGTCTGCGGACGGTGTGCATCAAGTCTGTGTAGGAAAAAGTCAGCGCAAGTATACTGGAGCCTTTAGATCAATAATGTTAATTGACTTTTTATGTATGTGAATGTTTTCAGTGCAGTGCCCTGAGACGACTTCTGTTGCGACTTTGTGCTATATAAAAAAACTCAATTGAAATAAAGTTAAAAAATAAATGAAAAACAATCAGTCAGGGGAGGAGACCTGTGCAGCAGTGGGTGGTTTTCTACTGTGCAGATTCTGACTGAAAGCTGGCCAAAAATATGGCCCAAATATTAAAATCTGCCATGTAAACAACATCCGTCCTTTCATTGATCTATAGACCGGCAATTACTGTATTTGCTTTCCACTGCAGATATGACCGCCGCAATGGGGTCAGCTGGTTATCATAGCTACCAGTAATTATTGTGAATTCAAGTCTTGAATCTGTAATCTGTACATAAAGATGTTACTGCTTTGCACCAAGACTGTTAATCAAAAAGTTAAATGAAAAGTGTTCATCCCCTTTGCTGATGAGCAACAACACATGCAGGTCTAATTTAATGATCTGCTCATGACGAGCCTTAAACACTGACTAAAATATAAGAATTTAAAGGCTCCAAAGTGTACTAAAAACAAAAACCATTCATCTGAAATGTAAAAAACAAAAATGCTGGTCTTAATTTACAGATAAGTAAAGAATTTTGGCAGAAAATTTAACTTTTTGATCTAAATGGTATTTTCTAGTTGTTTTTTTAATGCCCACCCTAATGTTTTGCTTATCTGTGTGTGCGTTCACTGGTTCTGTTAGGAAAATATCTAACTGGAGGTATATCTTTAACTGAGTGTTTCAAGTAATATACTAAAAAATTAAAGCGAAAATGTTTGGCAGCCCTCTTTAGGTTTTAGGAGCTAGATGAAACAAATATCATCAATGTTACTGTGCACTGATGGACTATACAGTGTGTTGTAAAAAGATGGGTCAGGTTTCTGCAAGGATTCAGATTTCATTATCCCACAAGCGCCAAAGCTGCCTCTGCACTCGCCCACCTGCTGCTTTGTTGCCGTTTGGTTTCATTAAATGACTTGCCTGGTAAGAGTTGAACCCTCTGCTGAAACGTGCATCACCATTTCCTTTTCCTGTCACTTTGGTTTCACTCAGCTCTACTAGAGCTTCAAGCTCCAGGCTCACGTTGGGTCTTTTTTCCTGCTGCTATGTTTCTTTCCTTTAGCAAGAGCGCTCTTTCTTTTGTTTCGACAGTTCCATTTTTGTTGTGATGTTTTATGTGAATTAAAAGAACTTACAAAAGGAAGAAATGAGGAAAACAGACGAGTGGAAATGGGAATAAGGTGGAGGTGGTAGGAAGGAAAGAGGCCTGCCTGATCACGTAATCCGACTCCTGTCTTTTACCGTAAGTGTCTCCACATGTCAGCGTTTAGGCTGACATGTGGTCTTTCCCTTTGGAAACCTCATGTGTCAGACCAACATTCAGCCCACCCCCCCACCCCCCTGTTCTACTATCAGTGAGTCAAACTGTGTGGAAAGCTCCGAGGAGCAAAAGAGGGAAAGTCTGACATTGCTTTTTGACACGGCACATGTGTGTTTGTTTAAAAATAGTCTGGTGTGCCTGCTGAGGCCTGTTTCTATTGACGAGCGCTGCATGACGTCATACGCCGGATTCACCAGAGCGTGAGCAGATGTCTGTGAGCGGAGGTGCTGGACGGTGAGTTGTGATTCACCGCCTGGTTCTATTGTCTGTGTTTACATTCACAGTTGCTCTGTGGGGGAGGTCATCTTTGCTCGTAAGCCTTTAAGTCACTGAAAAAGCAAATAAAGTGTGTGATTATTATTTATTTGAACCTCATCTGTGACGTCAGAGACCACATCCTAACCAACCGTTTGAGGGACAAAAAGTTTGCTTGGGTCAGTTTATCAAGACTAAAGGTGGTCTAAAATGCAATAATGTCCCATTTAAACTTAATAATAAATAAGCTCATTAGACCATAAATGTAAGAGCCTTTAACTTTTTTTAATAATCTCATAAATATCGTTCTTTTAAAGACAAGTTCTCGTACTGACTCTAGCAGCCTGAATCCAGTTTAGGTTTGATTTTTGTAACAAAAAGTGCTTTGCTTCACCCCTCCCACCCCCTGAGTGCTCCTTTATCTGGCAATTTAAGCAAGATTGCATCAGATGCAGTTGTAATTTTCATTTTTATTTGATTCTAAAAGATTTTCTACTAAAATTATATTTGTTTTTTCAATCTGGGTGAAAAACAAAATTTGCTCAGGGGACAGAATCTTTCTTAGCAGACTCCAGCAGCCTTTAATTTGATACATCAATAAATAGATGCTTCTATAACAGGATGTTTTGTACTTTACTCAGTTACGGGACATAAATCAAACCTTTAAAAAGGTCAGTTTTGTTGTGTTGTATTCATTCATTCAACCTTTATTTAGGCGGGTTAATCTCATTGAGCCTCGAGGACTCATTTAAAAAATGCAACCCTTCAAAACACAAGCTATCAATTTGAATTAGTGGCATAAGGAACGCTTAATGTCCTGTGCAGTTCTGCACAAAGTGGGACACCTGATCACATGGGCTGTAACATCAGCTTACCTGTATTCAGCTCCCCAGCCCTTGACGAAGCTCATGCGAATGGTGCACATCCTGGTAAGCTGATAGACAGCCTCAAAGCCCTGGTTGACTGACTGTGCCAGCAGGGCAGCAAACTCCTGGTTGTTGAAGATCTTCAGGTTGCATCCTGGAAGGAACAACACAGACAGTTACACCAGAGAACCAAAAAAAAAAAAAGTCACAGCTGGTTCCCATCTACACACAGAAGCTGAGACAAAAATTACCATTAATTGAAAGGCGTGTTTGACATGTAAAAGTATAAATTAGCAGTAAATGTTTCTCACTTGTGTTAAAGTGACATTTTTTTATTTATTTCGAGGTACACCAAGAATACTTTGTGTGACCTAATAAAATAATTCCTGAGTCAATTCCTGAGTAAATCCTGAATTTGGACAGTTGTCCAAAAGACGACCATTGACACCTTGCACAAGGAGGGTAAGACACAAAAGGTCATTGCTAAAGAGGCTGGCTGTTCACAGAGCTCTGTGT
>JARVGQ010000759.1:32826531-32836742 GCA_031762355.1 Hypsolebias martinsi | reverse complement strand
AGTGCTGTATGAATGGGTAAATGAGGACACAGATTGTAGTGTAAAGCACTTTGAGTATCTCAATAAGATAGAAAGGCGCTATATAAGTCCAGTCCATTTACTCTTGTTAAAAGTTGTACATGTGCAGTAGCTCCTCTTCAATACAAGAGATAGAACCATTCTGGGGCGCACCCCTCCTGCGCCCAGAGCTGAATACAGCTTGATTTGTATGTCCTCACCCTCCTGCAGTCGGTCGAACAACACAATTAATCAGCAGTCCAAAGACAGAGGGAGACAGTACACTCTGTCTTTTTCCAGGACCTGGTTTAGCAACGAGGCTTGGCTAACTGCATGTAGCGAGGCTAATGCCTTATTCTGCTTTCCCTGTCTTCTTTTTCAAACATCAAGATCTGGCCCAGCATGGATTAAGACAGGTATGACTGATTTAAAGCTTTTTTTTTTTTTTTTAAAGGCAAAGAAGCAGGAACAATGTGGGATCCATATGGAAAATGCACTGCGACATTTCATCTCAGCTTTATGATGGCTACAGGGTAGGGATCCATAAGCCCATTGAGGAGGTTCACAAAAACAGGCACATTCTATAAAAAAAATAGACTGTCAAAGTTCTGTAGTGCATTTGAACTTGCCCTGCGTGGCCATGATGAAAGTGAAAGCTCAGAAAATCTGAGTGTTTTAGAGGATTGGTGGATTTTGTAGCATCACTGGATGCAGTTCTACATGAGCATCTGCAGACTGCCACTGTGTTTAAGGGAACATCTAAGACTGTGCAGAATGAACTCCTTGATTGTATGCTGCCAGTTTTGAGAGAGCAAGCATCATTGAAGAAATCAGGAGTGCAGACTTTGTCTCCATCCATGCTGATGAAACAATGGACATTTCCACTCTGCACACTTATAGCCCACCCTGGAGAAAACTCCATCAGCCACCACTGCTTATAATTATATAATGCAAATATGTGTTGCTGTGAAAGTTTTGTATTTGTAACTTTTAAAATGGCTGTAATCCCATTTGTTTTGAGCTTCCTTCAGACTAACTGTTCATTCCGGTCAAAATGAGTTTTTATTTCTCTAAACGGAGATGGTTCATCAAACTATCTGCAACGATTGTTTACAACTTTTATATAAATTATCAAATTCAGTTAAGTTTATCTACATAGCACCAATTCACAACAGGTCACTGCACAAAAACATTCACATACATTACAAAAAGCCAACTAGTAAAAGTTATCTGTCTAAGGAAGCCAACAGTCTGCATCAAAACGCCACTCTATTGCAATTTCTCATCCT
This sequence comes from Hypsolebias martinsi, assembly GCA_031762355.1. NCBI lineage: Eukaryota > Metazoa > Chordata > Actinopteri > Cyprinodontiformes > Rivulidae > Hypsolebias > Hypsolebias martinsi. The sequence goes on along the minus strand of JARVGQ010000759.1, from coordinate 32,835,456 downwards.
GAAAAGCTCATTGGTGACAGTGGAAAGGAAAAACTCATTTTTAACAAGAAGAAACCTCCAGCAGAATCATTTCATGTTCAGGATGGGCAGCCGTCTGCCTTATCTGGCAGGGGTTAGAGAGGACAGGAAAGAACAGACAAACGACTGGTCCAGAAAAATACTCACTGCAATATGACCGAATTTGTCCTTTAAAGAAAATAAATGGAATATCCAAACATTAAAAATCTGCTAATTCAACGTTGTCAGTTTGGTTTATATGCCTCAATAACTTTCAAATTTCTGGTATTGTTTATATTCAAATATATATGTTAAAAATGACTTTTCCCTTTCTCAGTAGCTGTAGTAAGTAAACAGAGTTTCACTAACTGTGGTGTGTTTAAATACGACTGCCAAACAGTGAGGAGTGTTTTCATTTGGAATGATGACTCAGACCATGGACTCTTTGACAACATGAAAGAACCCAAGCATCTCTTGCACTCACAGACAAGAAATTTACTCACAATTTTGAAGGCAAAAATAAATGTTCTCATTAAAATATTTAAATAGAATAAATCCTGCAGTCTCCTGCTAACAAGTGAAGTGTACTCAGTGACTAACACTACGTTCACCAATGCTGTTTTTTTTCTTTCCCTGAAAGCCCTGCACCTCCCACACATGAGCAGCTCTGACCTCTCCTCATGCATCATGGTGAAAGTGGTCTCTTCACTTTTATTCTTGTTTCAATATTTTCCTCACCTTTGCACACATTCACGCACACTCTTTCCAAGGCTGCATGGCGTACGCTCATCAAGATTTTCAGTGGCAAGCAGACGAGGCTCACAATGCTTTTGCTGCCAAACATCTTCTGCGAGATCAGATCCATTTCTTCTCAGTTCTCCGAGGCGTTGTGGGCGTCTCCACTCTGTGTGATTTATAGTGACAGAGGGAGAGTGCTTTTTATTGAATAATGGCACGAGAATTTCAGGTCATTTAGCGTGGTGGCTAGAGCCTGGTACAGACAGCTTGCAGAAAACATTGAGGTAATAACTCCTGACTTCACTGTCCACGAAAGAGAAGAAGGTTTGTTAAATGTTGGGCTTGTTGGTACCACTTCACAATAAGGCTCCCCTTATAGATGGCTAATAAATAGTTTATAGATATGTTGTTAATTCTGCCATAAACACTTTATAAATCATTAATAACTGCTGATAATGCATTAATTAAGGGTGACAGAGACATAACTGACAGTTTCTTGCCAAATAATGAGTCAAATCTATTCACCTATATATGTCATCTAGAGTTGTTATATTAAACATTTCAGACTAAGTTACTACCTTGTAAGCACAATAAGCATTTATAAACCAACATTTTTATAGGCTACAATATCAGTTGTAGATACTTATAATGCAGTGATAAATTACAATATTATATGCTAAAATAATTAGGTTCACAAATGCTTATTGTGCTTACAAGGTATTAACTTAGTCTGAAATGTTTAATAAAACAACTCTAGATGAAATATATAAATAAATAGATTTGGCTCACAGTTTGGCAAGAAACTGGTATGTTTTGTCTCTTTCTCACCCTTAATTAATACATAATAAGCAGTTACTAATGATTTATAAAGTGTTTATAGAGGAATTCATAAGCAGTTATTAATGATTCATAAAGTGTTTATAGAGAATTCATAAGCAGTTAATGATTTATAGTTTATAGAGGAATTCCTAAGTAGTTATTAATGATTTATAAAGTGTTTATAGAGAATTCATAAGCAGTTAATGATTTATAGTTTATAGAGGAATTATTAAGCAGTTATTAATGATTTTGAAAGTGTTTATAGAGGAATTAATAATGCATGAATATTTACAGCCATCAGGGGAGCCTTATTGTAAAGTGGTATGGGTTTGTTTTGTTGGGTGGTGGAAGGACGATCACAGCATTCAATAACAATACAATTTTCTCTTATTCGCTAAAGGGCTTTTTTTTTTTTTTTTAACCAGTTTATGTTTTATTGTGTTGTCAGTAGAAGGCATTCAGTTGGAGTTACTGCATATAACGGTGTACTGGGTATTAATTTAATATATATAATACTTACATTCAACGCACATTTCTCAGATGCTCAGCAGCTCCGTCTTACAAAGTATTTTTAGTACAAACTGATGACAGTGACAATATCTAAGATCTTTGCATACTTAGCCAAACTAATAACTCACCCATACCAACAACACAAAAAGCAATATCATGCAGGTAGCTGTAAAACCTTGTATACTGCATTATGTTTTTGAAATTAGATGTTGAAGTCTTGTAAGCTGCTATCACCGTAGAGATCAAACAAAGTTTGCATCTTGACCTGTCTCCTTTTCATCCTCTGTACATGAAACATTCCTCCAGGTACGTCCACGGGCACTCGTCCTCAGCCTTTACCTCTTCATTTTCTCTGTCGACAGTTTGTCCTCTGTTTCCATTTTGTCTTTTTCTCCAAAATTTAATTCCATAAATGAATCTCTACTCTACTCTAGTCTACAGAGTTGTCTTTTGCTCACATGGGTAAGTCATCTAGTTCATGATCTGAGAGCCTTATTGTCTGCAAAGATGCAGATGAACGGTTTGAATATTAATTCAAATTGTGGTCGTACTCAGTAGCGACCTGATTTTAAAAGTAGCAAAGTAGATTAAATGGTCTAAATTATATTTAAGCACAAGTAAAATTACACACTTGGAAGAAATACAGGTTGTCCCCGAGTTACGGCGCCATCGACTCACGGCAACTCTGACTTACGGCGCCGCCCAAGTGACGTCATCACACCTCACGTTGGCTTTTTTCTGCAGCAGTTTATGTTTTTTCTTTTCGATTTATTTAGGGTCTTTTGTTAGTTTCGAGTTACGGCCGAAAAGCCGGACTTACGGCGCCATGTGGCCGGCGCTCCGAGTTACGGCAACATCGAGGTACGAACAGTCCTTAGGTCCGGAACCCATTCGTAAGTCGAGGACTGCCTGTACTCATAAAAGTTCAAGTACCCCAAAAATCAATGCAATTACAGTAATGTATTTGTAATTCTTTACTTCCACCCCTGCGATTCTTGCACATCATTTGCAAGTACAACACAACTCATGTAAAATAAAGGCCCACTCAGCCAAGTCTCCTTAAACTCATGGCAAAGTGCAGCTTCGTGCACTCGCTGTATTCTACTTTGCTTCATCGCATAAGGAAAGTGTAAAGAAGTGAATGCAGTGCTTTCCCATCTGCTACAGTCGAGCCCCTTTTCCTCGTCCCTCCAGGAAAGCTAATGACAGACGTGTAAGTAGGCAGCGTGACCTGTTCTGCTGCACATGGAGTTTATTTACCGTGGTTTTAGCTGTAGCTTCCACACTCAGCCCCCAGGGCACAAATATGTCTGTGGTACTCCTTTCCAGGGAGCAGCAATCTGACAAGCAGCACAGACCTAATCCAGGCCAGGTCTGGGGCTGTGTTTGGTATTCATCCCCTAGGTATGAAATAAATACAAGACCAGTAAGTAGATCTGCCTGCCTTAACAACCGCAGGGCAGTGGAAGGCTTTCCAAACTTATGATACATGCCTTGATGGGATATGTCTTATTCATATATGTAACCTCCTAACATTTGGGGCTTTTTCTACAAATAAGAACAGCTTTGATCTCCTGTAGAAAGTAATACAGTTTTAATGTCTGACTTTAAGGGCCATTAGCTGCATTTTTATCTGTTAGCAAGGCTGCTTGGCAAATAGTGTGAAGCGGTTTTGCTAGCCCGAAGGTTAGAAAAGCGAGTTTATGATTGGAGAATTGTCAGTTTCACTTCATCGCTGGAAGAAGGTGGGTGGAGAAAGTGGATAAGTAATTCTCTTTCTTCCTTAAAGTTCTTCAGTGCCATTACCTTTGAGCAAGTTTCAGCGAGGAGAAAGAAAAAAACAGATAATGCTGATAAAAATAAGATTTGTGCAAGTGTACAGTGACTTTCAGAGAAAAGGCTGCATTTTTGCTTTTAGAAAAGAAAGTTTGTTTTGAACTTTCTTTTTTAGGTGTGTCATCTCCTGGTGGAATCCCCCGACTCCCACCCATCCTCCCATCTTTGCTTTTTTTGTTGCAAGAGACAGAGCAGACCAGATGTGCTTGTTCAAACTTGCTGAGCAATTTGTGGATAAACAGTTGCCTCTAATGGCTAAAGTTGTCAGAGCTTTATCTTCTGCTAGGGAGCAAAAGAGAAGAAAAATTATATAGTATGTAAAAAGACTAAGAGAATGATAAGAAGAAAGAAAATTACATGGGACGAACCTGCACCAAGCCTCTTTTTTCTCTGCTGTATTTTCTCACCGTGTGCAGTAATGCTGTAACGTGTTGGAATGTTGCAGACATGCGGTTACTAGCAACATTAATATAAACCTGTTGGTTTTTTTTCACAACTCTCCCTGGTCTTGTGCTTTTGGGATCTGCCTGTGTTTCAGTCCTGTAACTTTATCCAGTTGAGACAGATGGCAGCTCTTTGGGAGTCCGGCCTGGTTCTGTTGAAGGTTTTATTTTCAAAGTTCTCTACAGTCACACGATGGAAGATTCATGGAATTTGATTATGAATTGGATTATCTTGACTGAGATGAAATAATTTGGATGGGACTCACAACATTAAAAGGTGAAGTGAACAACACTTTGCTGAGAAACACCACAAAGAGGCGTTCAGGCAATAAACGGCTCCCAACTAAACATTATCCCAATAACAGCATTCCCCACGAGCGATGGCCTCCTCAGGAGGACTGTTTGGCACGTTACACCACATGCTCCTCAAAAACAGCTCAAGGAGCACGGCGTAGAGGGCTACCTCCCCCAAAGCTTCCAGATTCCAATCCTCTTGGTCATCCGCTGAGTGCAGCAGAACAAGGCTGATCCGCAGAGACCCATCCTGCCACCCACAGAACCCAAACGGTCCTGATCCGAGACATCACACAGATCCAGTGAAATTTTCCAAAGATCCAGTCACAATGGAAAACGTTCCTTTGAGCGCTGGAAGCCTCTGCTTGTTTTAATGACATGAAATGGGTCTGGGTAAAGCTAAGCAAGCTGTTGTGTTGTGGTTGCTCGTTATATGGCTCAAATACATGAGCTGCTCTCATGTTACTGGTTTACAACGCTTTATTGTTTGAATGTTTATGAGGCATTCACACTATTGTGATCTTTTTTTTTTTTGTACGTGTATCGGCATCTTTCTCATCCTGCAGTTTGCAGCTACTTCAACAAATTGTACATCAAAACGTTCAGCTCTTTCAGGACAATCCTGCTATGACTTTTAGTATTGGTGCAACTACCTTTTGAAATATTTAGCCTTTTCTGACATTTTTTTTTCCTCATAGAAAATGAACTGAGCTCATTTTACATCCTTCAAATCTTTAGATCTGTTTACAACGTTTTACAGCTCCTTTCACATTCAGCTTCCTTGTGCAAATTTAAACATTTTTTTCAGCTATCCATCCATTATCTTTACCCCCTTCCTCCATTTTGGGTCATGGGGGTCGCCGGTGTCCGTATCCAGCAATCACTGTGCGAGGGGCGGGGTACACCCTGGACAGGTCGCAAGTCCATCACAGAGCCACATAGACAAACAACCATTCACTCTCTCACTCACACCTAGCGACATTCAGCTAATTTCAACTGATTTTTTGATGCTTGTTTTGCTCCATTCAGCTTATTTCTGTAAATTTCAGCTTATTCTGCCATTTCAGCTACAAGCTATTTTATACTAATTTTAACGTTTTCAGCTAATTCCTAATTTTTTGCATAAATGTCTACTTTTTCCAGTCTAATTGAGCAAAATTGTTCTTTCTCCACTTCCTTCTTGTAACTTAAGCTTCTTTCTGTCGTCAGCTACTTTTCAGCTGTTCTTGTACAAATTTAGGCTTTTTTTTTAGACAATTTCCACTTTTTTGGACTCATTTCTGCTTCTTTCAGCCAAAGTATTTTGGTAACAGCTGCTGTTTTAAATGTGCTTAAATTTGACTTTACTTGACTTAATTAGGCAAATGCGGGCTTTCTGCCTTCTTGTGCTAATTTAAGCTAGTTCTACATTTTCAGCTACCTTTTTAGCATTTCTTTTTAGCTAATTTCAGCTGTTTTCAGATAAATTCATGTTTTTTATGGCAATTTTTGCTACTTTCAACCTAATAAACTTCTTTATTGTAATTTAAGCTTATTTTGCTCCTTTCAGCTGTTTCTGGCTAGTTTCAGCTTTAGTTGACATTTCAGCTACAGTTTTAATGTTTTATTGTAATTTAAGCTTTTTCAGCTAATTCCACATTTTTTAAGCTCTTTTCAGCTCTTTCCATTTCCTTCTGGTAGTTTAAGCTTCTTTTTGCCTTTTCAGCTAATTTTCAGCTATTGTTTTATTAATTTTAGCTAATTTCCTAACTTTTGTGCTATTTTCTGCTTATTTAAACCTAATTCAGCAAATACATGATCTTTCTGTTTTCTTCTACTAACTTAGGCTCGTTCTTCCATTTCAGCTACATTTCAGCATGTCTTTGAGCTAATTTCCACTGTTTTTCAGCAAGTTCTTTGGCAATAAGCCTTCACACTGCATTTTCGCATGAAATGTGGTTTCTCTAGTTATTTCAGCATTATGTTTGATTCAATGCCTTAACATGAAATATTTGGGCTGTGGTGAATTATTTTTTATAATGGTAAGTAAATCTTGCAACATACTATTCAACCCTGTTGATTTATATAAATGTGTTTATTCATCGTAGGCTTTACTTTTCACTGAGCACCCAACGTGCTTTGTATTTGTTGCTGTTGATATTATAAGACACTGAACCCCTCATTGCCTCCAATATGTGTCCCATCAGTGTATGAATGTGATTTAAAGCACTTTGTAATAGTAGAGTGCTGTATGAATGGGTAAATGAGGGCACAGATTGTAGTGTAAAGCACTTTGAGTGTCTTGATAAGATAGAAAGGTGCTACATAAGTACAGTCCATTCACCATTTATCATCATTCAACAGGTTTTGAGATTACAAGACTCACTATATAACCAGTTTTGAAGGTGCATAATCTATGGACTGCTATTCAAGAGGTTGTGGGATTCCAAGAACCATGGACCAATTTTCAATAGGTTCTATTGCAAGAGCCATGGGCTGCAGTTCAAGAGGTTCTGAGTCTATGAAACACATGTGCCAGAGTTTAATAGGTTCTGGGATTGAGAGACCTTTGGGAGCTTCATGGACATTGACATGTGCTGACTTTTAGTTGGTTGTAATCCTGTCTTTAAAAAAAAGGGTGAAGAACTGAAACTTGGGTCATGAGTGAAGTTAATGTCTTTATAATCCATATGATTTGTAAGGTTATTTGGACCAGGCAGAGTTAGTCTGTATTTCAGACAACCTTTTGCTTTCTGTCCTTTAAATACTGCTGCTGGCTTCAGAGACAGACATCTTAACATGATGTAGAACAAGAAGAGCATCTTATAAACCAACAGTGTTTCAGAAGGAGCTACTGGAGGTCTGCAGGCACACCTACCTCCAAAAGCTGGCCTCATGGTGAAGTCATGATCATCTACTTTGAGAAGATGCTCTGTCTTGGTTTTGCGAGATTTGGTTACATCTGGAGGTTTCAAAGAGCTAGAAGAAGACAAGATTCAGAGTCAGAGTACTGACCAAAGAACAGAGCTCAGTAAAACATCTGCAAGAACAAAAACACCAGATTACACCGTTCCTAGATTTAGGAACCACACAAACAAAAAAAAAGGCTTTCTCTGGATGTAACTGATCTGATGAAACAGCCCAGTTTTCGTCTCAGGTGCTGAACAGAAAGTCAGCACTGCAGAGCAGGAAGTCAGAGCTGCAGAGCAGGAAGTCAGCACTGCACAGCAGGAAGTCAGAGCTGTAGAGCAGGAAGTTAGAGCTGCGGAATGGGAAGTCAAAGCTGTAGAGCAGGAAGTCAGAGCCACAAAACAGGAAGTCAGAGCTGCTGACAGGAAGTGAGGGCCTACTCTGTGTGATTTCACCTGGAAATAGACTCCTTAATGGCTTGTACACCTTTCAATGAATCAGTGAGGAGTTATTTTGCATGCAGTTCATCGTTTGTGCTCAGTGTAACATGTTTGTCCTTAATTTTTTTGTTTATTTTTCCTTGTAAAAATGTCTACAGTATCACACGGTTTTATCATGGAAATTTTAATTGACTTTCTTCACACGCAGCAGGGTATCTAACACCAGCAGTTAACTGTAAATTATTAGCATAAAACCAGATTCTCTGCTGTGCACTGTAAAAACAGAAAACGATCAAAAGAATCCGTTAAAACACCAAACAGAATAAAAATGTAGAATTGCAGCTGATGTTATGATAATAGATTCTGGTGTTGATTTTATCAGAATTAAAGCGTTAAATATGCTGACTAATGTTACTTTCTTTATTAAACTGAGAGATGCTAAGGAACTTTCTTACATCAGAAACAACCAGCAATTTTGTCTGAGACCCAAACTGTAATCTAAACATGAAATTATGAAACATTAAACAGTAAAAAGCTGTTTTTTTAAATAAAAGAATTATACTTTATATAACAAAAAAAATGAAATAAGATAGTATTTTCAACAAAAAGGCCCTGTTACTGCTGAGTGCTGAATGACTGCTGGAACTTGTTGAAAAATACTGACATTAAAATAATCGGAACAAAAGCTAAAATTAACAGTAAGAAAGCTAAAACCAGCAGAACAGTAACCAAATGATCATAATGGAAGTTAAAAGGTAAATTAGCAGAACAGCAGCTAAAAAACAGAAATAGCTATGTTGTTTAAAAAAAATGAAATTAGCAAAACAGGAGCTAAAATACAACACCAGCAAAATTGCTAAAAGTTTATTTAGCTGAGCAGTAATTCAACCAAAGATTAACAAATTGGCAGTGGTGGGATGTAACTAAGTACAAATACTTTGTTACTGTACTTAAGTACA
>JARVGQ010000759.1:32692167-32703429 GCA_031762355.1 Hypsolebias martinsi | reverse complement strand
AAAAAAAATTTAAATAATTTTAAAAAGTTTAAATTACCCCCCCCCCCCCCAAAAAAATCTTTTTATTAATTAATTAAAAAAAAAAACAGCTGAAAAGTAGCTAATAAAGCAAAAATAAATAAATAAATAAACAAGTGTAAATTACCAGAAGGAAATGGAGAGAGCACAATTGTGCCTGGTTAGGCTGAAAAAAGTTTAAATTAGTGCAAAAAATGTGGAATTACCATAGCTGAAAAAGCTAAAATTAGCATAAAAACTGTTAAATAGTAGCTGAAATAGCAGAGAAAGCTTAAACTTGCAGAAATGAGCTGAAAGGAGTAGAAGAAGCTGAAATTAGCAGAAACAAGTTAAAAGAAGAATAAAATTGTTGTAGTTAGAAATACTGTAATCTGAAAGGAGCAAAAACAACTTAAAAACAGCTGAAATTAGCTGAAAGTAGCTGAAAAAAGTTTAAATTTGCACAAGGAAGCTGAAGCAGAACAAAATGTGAAAGGAGCAGTAAAAGGTTGTAAACAGATCTAAAGATTTGAAGGAGGTAAAATGAACTCGATTCATTTCTATGAGAAAAAAATGGCAGTAAAGGCTAAAAAAAAATAAACAAATAAAAAAGCAAAAGTTGCATCAGTACCAAAAGCCACAGCAGGAATGTCCTGAAAGAGCTGAATGTTTTGATATACGAGTTGTTGAAGTGGCTTAAACTGCCGGACGAGAATCGCCTTGAAAAACGTACGGTAGAAAAATGGATCACAACAGTGTGAACGCTTCATAAACATTCACACAATAAAAACAAACATTCAGATTATGACCCCATTGGTGTCATATTCAGGTGTATTTTACAAAGTACTTGTTAGTCTGTGTTGTTTAACATGTTAATGTCCATTTTAATAAGGTTTTCTTTAATTATGCTTCCTTAACCCACTCTAGTTAACTACTAAGCTTATCTTATACTTCTAGACCCAGGTACATGAGTATTTTAAGAAAAGGCACATTTGTATAGCTGTAGAAGGACCTAATGTGAACGTCAGAATGTAGGTCACAGTGGCTGCTGTCTCTCCTAAGTTAATGACGAACAGCCATCCAAGATAGTGATAGCTCTTTAGGTGTTGGGTCAAGGTTTGGGTCTTTGTGTGAGCGATGCTCTAGTTAGGAGACCCTTGCTTTGTCCTCAGATACACATCCACTCATCCTTCTTACTGATCCCAGAGGATGGTGTGACACAGCTGACCCTGCAGAGCAGTTTGTTCCTTGTCAGCCTGTTCCATTCCAAATAAAACAAGTGAACAGCTGCTACCTCCTGCGTCCTCCATACATGTGGAAGACTGGATGAGATTATGGTATTAAACGTTATTGCAGGTCATTTTTAGTTACCTTCAACTGCATTCTGCCAAGAATATTTCTGACTCACAAGTTTTCTCATAGATATTATTCAATTCAGTTGATTTATGTTGCACCACGTCTCAACAGAAGTCATCTCAGAGCACTGAACAGAAACATTCATATATATAAAATAAGTTAATTACAGTATTTATCTGCAAATAAACATTGTTTCACACATTTCAAATTTAAATCAGACTAAAGTTTGTGGAAGTCAGCTTACTAAACCAGTTGTAACCAGTTGATCTGTCAGGAGTAATTTACAAGCTGTCACCAGAAATCAGAAGTCTTCACAAATCTTCTGAAAGACCATATCTTAAGGAGACATGTTGATTAAACTAATAGAAATTGACCCCTTGGACTAAATCTTGCACATTTACAGAATAAACCTATGTGTTAATGTGCACGGTCCCTTTATAAATACAAAATAAGCTATATTGAATTACTAATACTAAATACATGACGACATATTATGAAAGGGATTACCCAAGAAGGAGAACGTACATTAAAAGTTTAACATTTTTGAATGAAGAGGAGCAGGAAGAGAAAATGGACTCAGTTGTTCCTCTGATACTTCAGAGTTCATGCAGATGATCGTTCTGAAAAGTGATATCACATTGGACATGTCCAAACCACATATAACAATGTTACAACAGCGTAAATGTGTCTCGTGGTCAGCTCCAGTTTAACTCTGAACAGCTGATGTACTATTTTTAACAGAGCAACTGAATGTTTTTGCTTTATAGATGATGAGCGGGAGGTTTTAAGGAGGATAAAATGCTGCACAGAGCAAATAAACTGGTTAGCGAGCATGTATCAGTGGAATTATTAGTGTTGTGAGAATGCACACAGAGTTGATTAGGCTATTTGTTTTTTTATGCTAATATCCATTTGGTGACTTGTTAATAAAAATAAATCTTATATCTTCTTTTTGTTACATTTTTTTTAAACTATCATGTCAAACTGATTTGCTTACAAATGCAGTAAGTTTAATAAAATAAAAAAAGTTGGGGATTTTTTGGGGTTTGGACCTCTAATTACGTACAGTTAATCTGTTGGGAAGGGCTCGCTATGGGCTCGGTCTGGCCTGGATTTATTAGACCTGAATCCAACTCTACTCAGAGATATTAGTTTCTTGAAACTCTAAAAGTTTGTTTTTTTTCTTAGTTTTGCTGCAGACCAAATCATTCTGACAACGAAATTCAGTCTTGTGCAAACGTACACACAAAGGGTTTTTGTGTTTAAACTGACTAAACATCAGTCGTACCATCTGGCTTCTAGGGTTTCCTTGTCACACAAAGAAATAGACACGAGGCTTTGAGTTACGAGTAAACCGTAAATGTGTTTGTCTGTGAACGCACCAGAGGTGGTCCTGAAGCCACGCTTAGATCTGCTCTAACGCAGCCCAGCCTGATTTCCTGCCCTCCTCCATTGTTCTGGTTCTCATATGCAGAGGACTTCCTTCCACATGTGGTACTGTGGTTTTTTTTCACTGACGGAGTCCATCTGTTGGTTATTACCTGTAACTACAGCAGGAACATGGGAGCTCTGTTTTTATTCAGCACACGTGTTGTTTACGATGCGCTAATACAAAGTTTTGAGACGTGCATGTTTTAAAACTTGACTTTTTTGTAGAAGCAACTAAAGAGACTGTCATCCTGACCTTCTTTATTCAGACCAGGTTTGGTGTTTTTGTCACAGGATGGCCATGATGTCAGGGCGTCAGGAATAGCACAAGAGGATACAAAATGGTTTCATCAAACCAAAGCTGGTTTCATTTTTCCAATACCTAACTTTTCTCTCCCTGCTATGACAGGACCTGGAACTGCTGGAATCAGTTTTGCATTCAGGAGCGACTGAACTCGACACTCAAGAGATCTGGGATGGTCCTGGGGTTAATCCAGCAGGGTCACGCTCATCCTCCGGACTGAGCCGGCAAGAACGTAGCCGGCAGTTGTGGGAGGACGTAACCACGGTTGAGGAAGACTCAAGCAAACTGAACGCCCTGCAGCTCCGACTGGATGAGTCCCAGAAAGTCCTGCTGAAAGAAAGAGAGTAAGACTGTCATGGATTTGTTTTAAGAGCTGTTTGGCAACTTGGTATAAGTGAACATGTTGGATTATTTCATCATTTACTCATATTAATTTTAGCATGAAAACTGCCCTTTTCTTCACAAGATTAATGATTAATTTATATGTGTATCTGTAAAATTGTTCATTTTTCTGCCACTTACTGTATCTGTGGTCAGGTTGCAGACAAAGCAAGTCTAGGAGGGAAACTCGGGCATCCCTTTTCCTAGCAACAATCTTTAGCTCCTCCTGGGGGATCTCAAGGTGTTCCCAGGCCATAGCCCCTCTAAAGATTTCTGATACTTGACTCACTTGAACACTTGACTCCCATGACCCCCTTTGTAACACTGCAAGGGTAAAAGTCTGGTCCATTGTTCCACAACTAAAGCAAAAACCACACTGCTTCTTTGTAACATTGCAGCCTTAACTTGCTGGAGGGGTTTGAGTACACCTGTGATTCTGGGGGCTATGTTTTCTGGGGTATTCATGTCTAAACGGTCTCTCTAGGCAAACAGGCCACTGTGGAGGGTTGTAACTAGAACTGCTTTGCTGAGTGGAGTACAACTCCACTCAGCTCTCATCTTATTGGTTCTTCTCAGTGATTTGCCACTGTGACATGTTTCCTTGCTCTGTGGTTGAGATTGTCAGTGGAAAGTGGGCAGTATCGTAACAGGTTTGAGCCACTCCACCTGTTGTGGTCCTTAATCGCCCCATTATCGGACTTCAGTTTCTTTAGCTTATTCCTGCACTGCTTAGAAGTCTGGGCGTAGCCATGCGACACCATCATCTCTGATATCTCTCTGTAGATTTATTCATTTCTCAAAATTCACACATCTGAGTAGTTAACTTGGAACCTCAAGCAATGTGGTCCCATAAACCGTGTTGAGTAGAAGTGGGTACTGACAGTGGGCTGGTTCTTGACTGATGAGACAGTGGCAAAGCACCATAAGAGCAATTCAAAGACCTTCTTCATTGACAAGATGTATTCCTGCAGTTAGAGCTACATGATATCAGTGGCACTACCATAACATCTTTTTTTTTGTTTTGTTATGACTGTAATATTCACATATTTAAGGTTTTAAATAAGGCCAGTCTACAGCAAGGGTAAAGACATATTTAATCATTGTTAAAGGGTCTTCGTTTTGTTGTTTTTGTAGAAGAAAAAAAAAAAATACAAAAAAAACCCCCCTCCTTTAGATGATGCAGACAATAAACCCGAAGCTGAAGCAGTAAGAACGTTGAAAACTGTAATGTTTTGTTTCTTTGTACTTTTTTCAGAGACAAGCTTGCTTTGAGTAAAAGCATTGAGAGGCTGGAGGCTGAACTCAGTCAGTGGAAGCTTAAATATGAGGAACTCAGCAAGAGCAAGCAGGAAGCCCTCAAACAGGTAGGAGTCCAGTAAGAACAGCTGTAGGTCCTTGTTTTACTCAAGGTATCAGGTACCTTCATGCAGTTTTTTGACTATTAAAAAAAATCTACAGCATGGGTCACAATTTTACATACATTTATTTAATATGCATAAATTCAACAATATTTAGTTCAAACATGTTTAACTGTGATGTTGATAATCTGAGGGGCAAAAGAGTGAACCTCATTCAATTTAAATTGCTAAAGGAAAGTCTAACATGCGATCATCCCCTTGTAACTAAAGCTTTAACTTCTCTTGGTGTCCACAATTGTCTACAGAGGATAACATGCATTTAACAACATAATTAGAGTTTATTTTACTGCAGTAGGTTGACAAATTCATAGTACAAATGGTGAAATAAATATTTGAGTAAGAAGATCCTCAAAGTGCAAAGTGTAGAATAATGATTGGAGTTATTTTCACCAACCATCACTATTTATTAAAAGTAGAATTTAAAGTTTAATGTAATATTATAATCATTGCAAATGAAGACATATTTTAATACAAAGTTGCAGCTCATATAAACAGTATAAATGGAGTAAAATCATTGTGGACTAAGATCACCAGTCAGAATAAGCGTTTTGCATGTTCAGATAAGTGTGGCTCCTAGTAACGGACCTGTAGAGAGTTATAAACTTAAACTGCTGCACCTTTTAGGATTAGTAAGTGTATAAGGATGTAGCTCATTGTTCCTTTTTCAGGTTAAGGTGTTCCTGCGTAGGTTCTTATGATGTCTTCCTTGTGTCACACAGGAAGAATATAGGAATTATGATTTTGTCCTTGGTGTTGTGTTCATGTCTGTGTTTCCCTGATCCTCTATTTATCTCTATAGGGTTTGTGTTTCTTTGGTGTCTAGCCCCATCTTGTGTCGTGTTTATGTCCTGCATCTTCAGTCTCTGTCTCCGGCATCTGTGATCACTCACAGGTGCCTTCACTTTGTCTGATTAGTGTTTCCCCTCTATTTAAGTGTGTGTCTCTGTGTTAGTCTTTGTCCTGGCATGGTCTACTGTTCACTGCTGATGTCCTGTCTGTTCCGTGAGTACCACCTGTCCATCCCTGGTTAGTTTGCTGCCCTGCCAGCTATCTTGTTTTGTTAATAAATCCTTATATCCTGTGTCCTCGCCTGCTTGCCTGCACACTGGGTTCACCAGCACCACAAACGTGACAAGGAAACTGCTAAAAGCCACTAAAGAAAAATAGACTAGCTAGTAATCCTTTATAACTGCATCTTTATTTACACAGTTCCATATTTGTTACCTGCTTCTTCCTGTTTATGGTCACAGGGAGCTGGAGTCTTATCTCCAGTGGTCATTGATTGAGAGGTGAGGTACACCCTGTACAAATTTCCAATCAGTTACAAGACTAAATAGACACAAGACAGAAAATGTGCTTTCACTTACACCTAGAGTCATTTTAGAGTACTTAACATGCATGTTCTTGGTCTGTGGGGGGTACAGAAAAAAAAAAACAGGCAAGTGCTTGCAGTGTTCCCAGCGATTTTGGAAATCTGGGAAAACCTGGTAAATTAATGACTTTCTCATTTCCAGACAGAGGAACTCAGGGAATGTGAGCATTGATCTGCTGTTTAAAATATGATCTTTCTGAGATTTGAATGTGTACAATAGTCCCTCATTTATCGCAGAGGATCTGTACCCTGAAGCCCTGCGATAAGTGAAAAACTGCAAACAAAGTAGGAATAGTAGTACAAGTAGTAGTTTATTTTTGTATATACACTGCCTGGCTAAAAAAAAAAAAGTTGCCACAAAAATAAATAAATAAATTAATTTAAAAAAAAAAGGTCACACTAATAATTTGTTGGAGCACCTTTAGCTTTGATTACATCATGCATTCTCTGTGGCATTGTTTCATTAAGCTTCTGCAATGTCACAAGATCTGTTTCCATCCAGTGTTGCATTAATTTTTCACCAAGATCTTACATTGATGACCAGGCACTAGTCATGATGGGTGCATCACTTCACCTGCCTCTCTTCTTACCCTGATGCATCCATCACTGTGGAACAGGGTAAATCTGGACTCATCAGACCACATGACCTTCTTCCATTGCTCCAGAATCCAATCTTTATGCTCCCTAACAAATTGAAGCCTTTTTTTTTTCCAGTTATTCTCACTGATTAGTGGTTTTCTTAAGGCTACACAGCTGTTCAGTCCCAATCCCTTGAGTTCCTTCACATTGTGCATGTGGAAATGTTCTTACTTTCACTATTAAACATAGCCCTGAGTGCTACTGTTGTTTTTCTTCAATTACTTTTCACCAAACGTTTTAAGTTATCACTGATCACAATCATTCAGGATTTTTTTCTGGCCACATTTCTTCCTCGAAGACAATGGGTCCCCACTTTCCTTCCAGTGTTTAATAATGCTTTGGACAGTTCTTAACCCAGTTTTAGCAGTTTCTGCAATCTCCTTAGATGTTTTCTCTGCTTTATGCCAATGATTTGACCCTTCTCAAACAGACTGACATATTTTCCACAACCATGCGATGTGTCTTTTGACATGGATGTTTAAGAAATGAGAAGCAACTCATTGCACCAGTTGGGGTTAAATAACTTGTTGCCAGCTGAAAGATAATTATCCAACAGGAGGCTTGTACCTATTTGCTTAGTAAAATCCAGGTGGCAACTTTTTTTTAAATTTATTTATTTATTTGGCCAGGCAGTGTATAAAGTCAGTTAATCTTTGGTTTAACTCACAAGTTAAAGGCTAGAGCAAAACAACCACTGGCAGGTAATGCTCCAGTGCTGACTGGATGTCCTCTGCAGCCTTTTATGCTCCTCATGCTCATCAAGCCGATGATCCCCAGGTGCTGCTGAATGGTGCTCAGATGTGGCTGCAGAGCAGAACTCATACAATTTTAAAACATGCATTTAGTAGCTAATTTAGGTTAGCAGTCAATGTTCAAAGATTTACTTGAATCATAAAATTTATTTTAATTTTTCGACACCACCATGTCATTAAAGGCGTTGTTAAAGCCAGACCTTTAGACTAAGATCATCCTATATTGAGAAATGTTCAACTTGGTCACACATTGAAACTACTGTTGCACAGAGTTTTATTCATTATTGCAAGATGTCACGCTCAGATTATGTTTTGTGAATGACTCTCAACCACAGCCACATCGAAAAGATGATTCAGATGCTATAGATAGACAAGGAAGAGTCAGAGTTCAAATAATATTGTTACAATAAACAAAGACAGTGCACTCACTTTTTAAAGACGCTGTTTCAGTTTCACGTTGGCCCCACCAAGTTCAAACGAAAATATACCAGAAATGTGACAAAATGGGTAAAATTGTGTGTATCTTGTCAAATATTTCAAATAGTAGGATGTTTTTGTCCATTGTTTGTATTTGTAGGATTTTCATGTCACAGGCAGTGTAACATTTTTTGCTAAACTGCTTTCCCAATGCAACTAGAAGTTTTTATTGTAAATCAGGTCAAATTGAGGAATCTCATTCTGCTTTACTGTTTCTCCCCCCCGGATGATTACAACTTCTATTAAACTCTTGCGTGGGATTATGAATCAGAGTGAGCGTGTCTCCACTCATTTCCTGTATAAGTCATCATGAACGTTACAGGAGATGGAAAATGCTGCCAGAGGAAATTAAGCAACCGTTTTCCTTGAAACTGTTGCTCAAATACAGAATTATATAATCTTGAGTGTTTAAAACCAAAGAAACTTCTAAACAAAACATATCATCATAGGGTATTTGCGTGTGAAATAAGCCAAAACACCTCCAGTTATTGTATGAGACTCGATGTGAAGGTTGTAAAATCATACTTTTCACAAATCATGACATCATGGGCTTTCTGGATAAAACTGGAAATTTAATTTATACATCACACCAGACTTCATTTAAAGTCATACAATGAGTTGAGATGGGAGTTGTTTTTTTTTTTTTTTTTTTTTTTTTTTTTATCAAACAAACAAAAAAATTGTTGCTGCAGAATAGTTGTTTACCCAGCTTCAAATGATGAAGGCGGGCAATAAAGTTTTTGCCCTGGTCATCTAAACTGGTCTACTTTACCACACTTCATTGTTATGCTGATGACTGTCAGATTTATCTGCCCTTAAAACCCAACCGTTCTTGCTCCATTCACCCTCTGTTAAAATGTTTTGATGACATCAAGGCATGGATAGCTTCAAATTGTTTGATTTAACACACAGAAAACTGAAGTTGTTGTTTAGCTGACATTTCTGGGTCAGAGTCATTTAAGGAGAACAACTCTGGGCAGATTTTGTTGGATTATTGCCACATAAATTACCTTGGCTTGTACTGATAAGTGTTCATGTTCAAACAGTAAATATAACAATTTATTGTTTGGGCGGGTTTCTGTGTGATTTTTTTTTTTTTAGAGATTTTCAGGCTGGAAAACCTCGACTCTATCTGGCAACACTGATCTTAACTCTCTTCAGCACTAATCCCAGGATGGTTTTGGACTCTGACCTCAAGTTTAATAAACTAAATTAACTCTTTCTACAAAAAAAAGCTTCTTCCAGTTAAAGCAGATAGCTAAGTATACGTCCGTGTTGATGAGTTATGACGTGTTGACCAGATCAGACCTTGATAAAATAGTCCATGCCTTCATTACAACCCGACTAGACTATAACGTGCTTTATGTTGGGGGTCAGTCTGGTCTCACTTTCACAACTCCAACTCGTTCAAAATGCTGCAGCTCAGTTCTTAACAGAAACTCATAGGTTTGATCATATTTCACCAGTTTTGTCCTCACTTCACTGGTTCCCTGTGTGTCAGAATTGATTTTAAAATTCTCCTGTTGACCTTTAAGTGCCTAAATGGTGTTGCACCCTCATATCGCTGCGCTACTACAACCAGACGTTCCTTCTCGGGCACTGAGATCATCTAACCAGCAGCTATTGGTTGAACCAAAACCAGGTCGAAGCTCAGAGAAGATCTGACTTTTTCAGTCATGGGCCCTAAACTCTTGAACAATCTGGCCCTCAGCATTAGACAGGCCACTTCACTCTAATCTCTTTTAAAAGCATCTGTTTTCACTGATGTTTAACATGGTATGGTTTTGTTTCTCATTGTTTTTGTGTTTTTATTTTTGATGCTTTTAATTACTTTTTGTTACATTTTTCTTTAATGACTGCCTTGATCGTATTGTTAAGCACTTTGGTAACAGCTGCTGTTTTAAACGTGCTTTATAAATAAATTTGACTTGACTTCTTCAAAATGCCTCATATTTGGTTAAATTCAGTTCCCCAAGGTGGAAAAGTTCTGTGAGTTTTGAATTATCTTATGACAAGTTGTGACATGAGGATGCCTCTGTGGGTAAGTCTGTGTGACACCACAAAGCTTTGATGATCCGTCTGCAGTAACTCTCTCCCATCTTGGTGAGTTGGTCGACAGATGGGAGTCGTCCATGACAGCCCGAGCTCTTCCACATGCTACGTCTTTGATAACTGTTCCGGGTCGCTGAGCTCAAATGAGAGCTCGAGTTGGAGCAGTCGTGTTCTGAGATGCCACATCAGTAACGAGGCACAGAGCTTTTCATTAAACTGATCTGACTGAGTTAGCAGGAAAAGCTGGCCTGTGAGTTTTTACCAGAATCACAGAGTGAGCGAAGCAGAACATGAGCAGGAGAGCAAGACTTTTTATGCACGCTAAAAAAGAAAAATGGTTGTAAAACTTGAAACTTTGCCTAATTATTGCTCACCATCAAAGGTCATCATGAACCCCTCAACAGATAATGATAAAACCTATTATGCTTAAAAACCTTGGGTACTGGATTAACAGTTACCGGTAGGTTTTTTTTAGTTATTTCAACCAGACTACAGTACTTGGTCATTGTGAAAATATAGTATATTATGATGGATTTTACTAAAACTAAAAAGGGTGTACATGAACAACTGATTTAACTTTTGGAGTCAGCTCATTTTAAGATGGCCGCCACACCCACTCACACTTGGCCCACACTAAGATGGATCCACCTTAGCCACCTTTAGGTACTGAGCTAAAAATTTGAAGTGGTAGGGCTTAATTTGTAAACCTGTCGATGCTGGAACGCAAATAGCGGGGTGGGCTGGCATGGGTGGGGGCTGCGGGTGGGGGCCTAGGGGTCCACCCCCAGAAAATCTTGAATAAAGTAGATGAAATTTCCTGCATTTTGGTGTATTTTAACGGGTAAATAAAACATCTATGTTTACCTACATTTGTAAACACTCCACGTCTGTCAAGCATGTAGAGCAGTCATTTCTAACCTGAACCCGGAGCCCGACCCGGCCCGGCCAGCCATAATAATACAGGTAGTCCTCGAGTTACGAACGGGTTCCGTACCTACAGACCGTTCGTAACCTGATTTTAACGTGAGTCGGAACTCATTACACGTGGCGTTTGTAAGTCCGGGTTTTTGCCGTAAGTCGGAAAAT
>JARVGQ010000759.1:32112099-32122735 GCA_031762355.1 Hypsolebias martinsi | reverse complement strand
TAGTAATCCATGTCCTCAGTCTGTTTGTCTTCAGCAAAATGTTTGTGGGCTTTCTTGTGCATCATCTTTAGAAGAGGTTCCTTCTGGGATGAGGGTATGGTCTGAGCACTGATGGGCTGACTTCTGCAGCAATGCTGGCAGCACTCATACATCTATTTTCAAAACACAATCTCTAGATATAATGCTGAGCACATGCACTCCACATGTTTGGCCTGTTCTGAGTGGAACCTGTACCATTAAATCACTGTATGGGCTTGGTTGGTCACCATGCTGCAGCTCAGTTTCAGGGTGTTGGTAATCTTCTCATAGCCTAGGGCATCTTTATGTAGAGGAACAATTCTTTTTTCACATCCTAAGAGAGTTCTTTGCCATGAGGTGCCATGTTGAACTTCCAGTGACCAGTATGAGAGAGTGTGAGAGCGACAACACCAACTTTAACACACCTACTCCCCATTCACACCTGAGACCTTGTGACACTAATGAGTCACATGACACCAGGGAGGGGAAATAGCAAATTGGGCACAATTTGGACATTTTCACTTAGGACTGCACTCATCTCAGCTGCCAGTAGTTTAAATATTAATGGGTGTGTGCTGAGTTATTTTGAGGGAGACAGCAAATTTACACTGTTATACAAACTGTACACTGACTACTTTACATTGTTTCAAAGTGTCATATCTTCAGTGTTGTCCTATGAAAATATATAATAAATGTTTATAAAAATGTGAGGAGTGTACCCACCTTTGTGAGATACTGTTATTTATGAAAAACTTTATAATGTAATATAATATAATACTAGGTAGTAAGTCAAACATTACTAGATTCTAAGTCATAATTAAGAAAAACCTAGTCTACTATGAGATAGTACTGTATTTCATGATGATGGTAATAAATATAAATAATAATAATAATAATAATAACAATAATAGTAATAATATTAAAACCAAGTCTAAGTCTAGTCTAGTCATCTATTGGTAAGTTTGTGATTTGTATTATGCTGCAGTTGCCAAATGCACCAAAACCAAAAAGGCCAAACACTGAAATTATCTGCTTACCAGCATGTCTGGATGATCGGTTTGAAGATATTTGCATGTTGATGTTGGCCTTTAGCTTCAAGCACACCCACATGGCTCGTGATAGCACATCTGTAGACATTGTTCTCTGACTGAATGCGTTCTATTTTAATTTCACTTTATTTTTAGATTGTGTTTGTGGTACAATTATATTCAGCAAGATCAACATCTGATTTTTTTTTCTGCTTTTTATCTGTTTTCTGTCCTTGTACAGAAAATACAGTAATGACTTTTGGGTGTACTAGTTTTGTAGACATTTGTGGATTTGTGATGATGCTGTTGATGCTAATGGTTAAACTCCTGCTGGACTGGGATATAGTTAGGGTTTCAGAAGTTCTTCTCATGCCAGAACCATAGGTCAGATGCGTGAGGTCAGTCCTGTTGGCTTGGTTTTTCTGGGTTGCTGCCACATATGAAACATAAGCTGCGCTCTGAGTAATGGCATTGCAGGAGCCTGAGTGGGCATGCATGAGACGAAGCAACAAGGAGATCTGGTGTGGTGTTGTAAAGTTTCATTTGGTTGAAATGTACTCACTTGCTGGCTCACCTGTGGCACACATAGATACACACACCTCATCATTAGAAAACCTTCTGCCAAGCTTAGACAGATTCAATACCATCCTTCACAGAGAGCGGTGCATCTCTTCCTATTCTACATTTTATCTTTCCATTGCTATTAAACTGCAGCACACGAGGGAGAGGTTTATGTCTCTGAAATGGTCTTCTCAATTTGTTCTCTTGAATGATTTTCCCTCCATCTCTCCTTTGCGCCTGTCATAACTCTGAGGCGCCCTGTGCGATGACTCATTGGTGCAATTTTACCCCCTCTTTTATTCCCCTATCTATTAACCCATCCATTTGCCACCTGTGCCTCTATTGCTAAACAGCCAATGACCTACAGCCATCTTCTCTAGCTGCAGCCCCTGAGCCCTGCATCTGTCCCAGCCACCCTCAAACGTCTCCACAGAGGAAAAGGTCAAGAGAGCAGACATAAAAGTGATGTTTCCCCTCGATGGCTGTCTAGACTTTTTTCTTTTTAGATCAAATGAGCCAGTGACTTGCGTGGCAATGTGTCTGAGACCCTGTGGCGACAGACTGCATTTGCTTATTTTCTTCAGTCTTGGCAAGAAATCAGCGCTTTCTGTAAAAATAAATAAATAAATAAATAAATAAAATTAGAAATTTAATTTGCCAATGAAACTAAAATTAATGAAGTAGAAAAGAGCAAGCATTGCACATTGTGTGTGTACCTAAAAATCCCCAAGTTTATTAAAGTACAAGTTCGCAACTGCTCTTCTGAAAGTCACCTACGCTATTAGAAAATTAAAAGTTATGTTAAAAAAAAGACAAGTGATTGCAATAATGGTAATGGAAGAATATTTTTCCTCTTCTGATACCTCAAACATTTACTTACTAAAACTTGTTTGGCTACCGACAGATGAGAGACGCACTATCGTGCAGTCAATAGAAAAGCAGAAAGGCAGAAAATGACCTGCGGTGAACTACATGTTTACAGTTATCAAGGATGCAGCCATTCTTGTGTTTGTCATTTGAAGCTTCCTGTCACTTGTCCTTATCTGATCCTGGTCATAGCTGCCAGTTTTGGTCTTTGGACGGAGTGCGGAATGACTCAGTGATTCCAGGATGACGCACACCTGATGGATCCAAACCTCCTGCACTTTATCGATCCACCCACATCTAGCACCGCTCCTATTGCCAGACACATTTCTTAAATCCCACAGAAAAGGGTCAGAGGCAGGTGAAAATAACGTCTCTTGTTACAGTGTTGCTGTTTCAAGTGTTTTATTTATAATAGAGTGAAGCAAAGTTTTGTATTTTAATATTGCTTGACCATAAATAATTTGACGCTGCACTTTTGAGCCTGGGTAATGTGATAAAGGGCATCTGGTGTAAAACAATTGCCAAGTATTTCATCTGAGTTCCCCTGCTGTAGTGATCCCTGCAAAAAGGAGCTGCTAAAAGAACAATAGCATCACTTGACTAGAAATAAAAGCACATTTTCTTTATATTTGCAGGAAGAAATGAATGTCTGCTCATGGTAAAAAAAAATAATAATTGATTTTTCTCATCTGTTTTTTGTCTCATATTGTCTTATGCAGTATATGTATTCAGTTCTCTGCAATGACATGCTGAAATAGCTAACAAATGTACTAGACAGCTGAATATACCAAAAACATGTTTGATTCTGACATGACTGCTCATCTAGTGGCTAGTTTGAATGAATTTAAGACAATAAGACAACTCTTGGTTACTGTCATTTTTACACTGCTCCAAATTAGTTAAAATTTCTTAATATTTCTGTCAAAATTACTGGGATGCAGGGCAGCACAGTGGTGCAAGTGGTAGAGCTGCTGCCTCTCAGCAAGAAGATCGCTGGATCAAATCCCAGCCAGAAGGCCATTCTGGGTGGAGTTTGCTTTTTCATGTTCTCTCTGTTCATGCATGTTTTTTTTTCTGGGTACTCCGGTTTCCTCCCACAGACCAGAAACATCCATGTTAGACTGATTGGTAACTCTAAATTGTCCCTAGGTGTGAGTGAGAGAATGAATGGTTGTTTGTCAGATACCAGGGTGAGAGTCTGACAAACACTTTTTGATGTGGCTACTTTGAGTTGCCACATCAAAATCCAAAGTAGCCCCCGCCACCCCCATTATGTAAACTAACCATCCCTATCATTTGAGGCAACAATGCTTTCTAGTTTTACACCTCCAGATGCAGGAAGAGAGCCACCTGCATCATGAAGGACCCCACTCACCCAGCACACACACTTTTTGCCCCTCTCCCCTCAGGAAGGAGGTTAAGGAGCATTAAGTGTAGAAACACAAGACTGAGGAACAGCTTCTACCCTGAAGTTGTTAGACTCATTAATCCCTACTCAGAATTATCACTGTGAAAAAAAAATCACTGTAATGCCACTTGATTGTGATATGTGCTGCTGATCTTATGCTGCTGATTTATTTCTCACTGCTGTGTTCATTCGTACTCATCTGCTCACACAGACTCATGTTCATGCTGCTGTTGTTCGGTGTAATTTTTTGTACCATTAGTGTTTAGTATGTTCCTAGTTTAGCATGTTTCTTATTTCATATGTTAGATCTTTTTACTGATTTTCTTTACAATTTTTACAGTTGTTGGATGTAACTGGGACCCTGTGTACACAATTTTGTTCCACCACGTGTACCACATGTGTTGCGAATGGCAACGAAAGAAACCGTAACTTTAACCTTAACTTGGAGCTACAAATTAATAAATTACCCTTCACATGCCACAATTTAAAATATTGTCTATAAGTGGAAAGTACTCCATTTTTTCATTGTTTTTTTTATTGGTAAATAAAGCTGAAGTATGGAATTTCTACAGAGCTCTGTTTTGGTGTTCTTTGTCCACAAAACATTGGCTGTAAAAGTTTCTGCTGACAATATTTTTCACATTTTTGACTTTGCGTGTGTTTTTAGACTTCCTTAATAAAATAAGGGTGATAACCTTGCTACAACTTGATATGATAAAATCTGACAGAATGTGGATAGTTTTTCGTCTGAGGCGTTCAGGTGCGTAAGAAGAACATGTTAACACCCCTACAGATCCATGGTGACAGTGTTATGATATGACTTTGTTAGCAACATATCCATGACATGGATATGGGATGGTTTGGTTGATGATAATTTAAAGTAGGACTAACACGAACCTCATGCTGAGGCTGTGACTGTGGTTGAGAAAAGTCCATGGAAACAATGGCGGTTGAGTTATGCTAGCAAAATATGTTCACCTATAAGAGTTTGATCTTCAACATTTGGACATTCATAAGTGCTTTTTCCACTTATTTATCTAATAAATACATATTTTATAACACACAAGTATTTTTGTGGGCCAGGTGAATTTGGCTCAAAGCTCTCCTAGATGCTAAAGGTAAGTTAAACTCTAAAATATCCTTTATGGAAGAGTCCAGAAGAATCAAAGACTAGAACCCCTGTGCTGTGGTGTGTTGGTTTAGCTTTTATACCTGAGCTCTGCTCTCTCAGGGAGCAGTGGGACGGTGCAGGCAACAGTCAGGGTGGTTCGCAGGGTTTCAATTAGTGAAGCAGCAGGGTGGGCCCATAACTCACAGGGTTATGTATCACCATTAAACACTTCTGATCTCATGCTGCTCACAATGAACCTTGCTTCCTTCCTTTATGTGTTCCTCTGTTTTCTGAGCCACATAATGAGGGAGAGGCATAGATTCACACACTCAGCTTTGAGGAACCGGTTCAGTTTCAAAGAACAAGTGAATGTTTTTTTTTCATTGTTTTCTGACATGTAGCACTGTGTCCTATTAAAATATGCTGGTGAAGATTATCTTCAAGTTTTTGTCTTGAACTTTTTTTTTTTTTTAAATCCCATTAAAATGCATTCACTGGTGCACATTGTTTAATTTAACTGCGGAAAAACAGCATGGCAACTCTTAGGTCAGAGTTTAGACCAAACATGTGCAGTATGTGTGTTAATGATAAAGAAGCAAACCTAGCACTCAACAGAACCTACTTTTTCTGTGCAAATTATTCAATATGAATTCAATCCTGGGTCAAATGACAATGTAACATGTATGTTTTCTCTCCCCTTCACTGACGATAAAGCAACTTCTGAGCACACACAATCATATTTGATTAATGTCTTGTTTCTGTCCAAAAACTGATGAAAAACAATGGGCATGTCTATGTCATGGTTCTGTCACAGCTGTTAGGCTTTTTTTTCTGAGTCAAATAACGAGTTAAACAAACAAACAAACAAACAAACAAACAAACAAACGGTTGTCAAAATAATAATTGCTCTCCTTGGTTGTACGTTATGCCTTTTCTAAAACTTCTGTTAAACTACATGATCAGATTTAAGTCCTGGGGTATTTAATATACCTGAAGAAGACTTTTGTCTAGAAATGGTATTTTCTGTTCCCAGGTGGAGCACAGCTGAGGAGGGAAAGCAACTTTTGGACCATTTCCACCCGACGTGAACAAGTATTGTCTGTCTCATGTGTCTACTGTGATGGGCTGGTGACGTGTCCAAAGAGGACACCACCCCCTACTTCTTGACTCTTGGACTTATTCCAGGTTCACACTGAGCATCTGGCCATTTTGTCAGTTTTGTTGTGAGCAAATTGTTGCAAATTGAGCTTGAGGTCACAACAGACTCTCCAACAATGCTCTTTCGTGACCAAAAATGATCTCCGACATATTTCAAGCAGAGTCAGAAATTCATGGAAATTCAGGGCTTTTGCAACCAATGAGCATGTCTACAACTGATTCTTTTTGCTCCTCCCACACTTATTGTTGGACCAATGTCTCTGTCAGGTCTTTGTGACTGACATACAAAGTCCAAGTCCTTTATGATTATTTTATAACCTTGTGAGCTGTCCTGTAGGGTGGTACATCACTGGGTTGAACTAGATGGATTCATGAAATAATATCAAGAATGTACACATGTCCCTGAAGCACACTGTCCTGTTGCTTAGGTTTTGAACTCATTCAAAATAATTGGTGCAACAAATTTTCTTGGACCTTGTATGTCAGTCAGCTGCTATCTAGGGGGAGAAGATAGTGGGGTTCAGGGCCTTGCTCAAGGGCCCAGAGTGGTGCAAATGAGAGTGGAGGCAAGTGAGGGTGCTTCACCTTTCCCACCTACATTTTTATATTGGTCTGGGGAGTTAAACTTGTCACTTTCCAATCACAAGCCCACCTTCTCTAGCCTTTGTGCCACTACTCCCACCCAGGGGAGGTCCTAGGTCCTTAGACTTAAATCTAAGTCTAAACGCCATGCAGATGATGAATCAAATATATTTTAAAATGTGTCTAATTTGCTTGTTTTCACTGAAGTAGTGTTTCCCGGTAAAATAAATTAAAACGTGTGCTGCTGAGGTGGAGACAGAGTGAGCTGGGGTGAGTAACAAAATAAGTTGCATGGCTAAGAATGCAGTTTTCAAGCTTTGCGCAGAGAAAAGGCCATCATTTAAAAAAGTCCACTCAAAACATACTGTAGCTGTGTAGCTCACTTGGTCGTAAACATTTAGGATTCAGTGAGACTGCAATGGACATTTTAGATCTTCCCACAATTTTCCTTAATTTTTGACTCACCAAGCACAGTGAGATATCACTGTTCAACACCAGCTTCCTGTGACCCTGAACAGGATTGAACACATACAGATAATGAATGAAATAATTGACTGAAAACATGACAACAATTTTTGTTCAGTTTAGAAACCTACAAATTTTGTTTTTCATGAAAATTGTCACTGGTGTTAATTAATACTTGTCTAAAACTTCCCCTCAAACACTCTGTCCTCCATCACCATCAGCTAAAGTATGACCTTACATGCTCCACCACTTAATTCTTGTTTCTGTTTTAAAACTATCTGTGTGTGTGAATGTGTGTGTCCATGTTTTCATGGGTGTGGTGGCTTGTTTGAAGTGCTCGCTTGTTGCGTCTGTGTGTGGTTAGACAGAGTGACAGACAGAAAGGCAGGGATGGATGGACAGACAGCGACAGGCCAAACAACAGATGTGTCTTTTGAACGGGGCCTGCCGCCATACGAACACCCTCTTTACCTTTAGCCCTGCTGATTCTTGTTTTCATCAGCAAAAGAAAAGACTGCTCCTCCTCGTTGTCGCTGATAGTCTTTCATCTGTGGGAGAGACAGACAACCTCTCTCTCTCTCCAGGCTTTAATGTCTCTCTACTGTCTCTCATCAATGACGCTCTCATTTCTTTACTTAGTTATGGCTGGGTCTTAGTTTTGGACTGCTACTGAACATCAGGCGCTAGAGTCACAGTGTTTTTATCTCTGCTCAAAAAGTTTACCAAATTTACATATGAGGACAGTAATGAAAGATATGTATAACTAATGTAGCAACACAAACGTGGTTCTTCATAGATATTTAAACTTACGTTTACGTTAAAATAGTTTCTGCTGCAAATTCCATGACATTACGTATCTGATGTAATCCATGAGAATAATTTTATATTAAGTGCCAATCAATAAAATATGCAGGACTCTTTGTACAATTCTGTTTGTTTGTTTGTTTGTTTGTTAGTTAGTTTGTTTGTTTGTTTGGTATGCACCACAGCTTTGAAAGTAAAACATACAAATTATAGCTCAATAAGGAATCGTGTGCAGTGACTTTTGGTAGAGGTACATGATTTGAGCTAAAGAAAATTAGCTAAAAATGTCCCCATAGATGACAACTGGTGAAATATAAAAATTAAAGCTATGTCACCAAGAGATATTTTTAACCAAAAGTAAAATAAACTAATACAGTTTCCAAAGTGTCTGGGCCATGTAGTCATAAAACGTGTGACCAGTTTTGCCCACTGTGGAACCACTAATCACAAGCTAGCCTTTATGTTTTTCATCATAAACTTTAACCGAAGACTTTCCAAGTACCAAAAGCCAATTTATGACACCAGTAATCAGCACGCCCTTGGCCTAACATAACGCATGCACAAATCATCCAAAACACGGCACATTCAATAATGTTTGTGCAAGTGTTTTTTTTTTTTTTTTTAGTGTACTGTACTTACTTTTTAAAATTCTTTGTGAGTCAATAAGGCAAACAAAATGACCAACTTGAACACCTGTGATCTCTGATCTTTCAGCCGCTCTGCTTTAATAGGTGACAGAACCACTGGGCACAGGGAAACTATTATCAAGCTCTACATTAAAAGTAAAGTAAAGCTTTACTTTAAAAGAGCCTTATATTAACCCTGTCCAGAGGTAGCATCAACTTTTCTTGGCTCACAGGCATCCAGGATGAACCATCAAGCAGTGTACTTAAACCAACCATTACACTACAACATCCTGCTTGATGTCAGTGGGTTTGATTTGGCCCTACTCATTGAAGTGTGGCGGTTGACTTCTGACAGTCTTCTGTATTATCTAGTTCTGTAAGATTACACCTCTTGTGAATATATGATGGGATTATTCAGTTCAATTCAGTTTATTTATACAGCGCAAAGTCACAACAGAAGTCATCTCAAGGCACTGAACAGAAACATTATATATAAAAATAATAATTTAACATTATTTATCTGAGACCGCTTTGAGTTTAACTTCATCACAAAACACTCAATTTGAGCAACATGAAGGCGACAGTGGAAAAGAAACACTCTCTCATGAGGAAGAAACCTTTAGCAGAACCAGGCTCAGGACAAGTGGTCATCTACTTCGACCGGCTGGGTTTGAGAGGAACAGATACACAATGGCAGATCAAGAATCACGTTAAGATAGAAATAGTATCAAATGGAAATTATTCAATTTTAACAATTAATTTAAGGAAATGAGGTCAATTTGTCCTCCAGTAGTCTAAGCTTAAGGAAGCATAATAAGCCAACCCAAATTACAGGATATATCTAAAAGGTCAGCCCTTTGGACAGAAACTGGAAGTTGGTTCCACAAGAGAGGAGCCTGATAACTGAATGATCTTCCTCCTCTTCTGATTTTGGAATCTGTAGGAATCTCAAGTAAACCTGCAGTTTGAGAGTGAAGTGCTCTGTTAAGAAAATATGGAACAATAAGATCTGTAATATAAGATGGAGCTAGGTTGTTGAGAGATTTGTAGGTTAGAAGTAAGATTTTAAATTCAATTTTGATTTGACAGGGAGCCAATGGAGAGAAACTAAAACTGGAGAGATATGATCTCTCTTACTAACTCCAGTTAAGACTCTGGCAGCAGCATTTTGGATCAACTGAAGATGCTTTAAAAGAAATATTTGGACACCCAGATAATAAACCACTGCAATTGTCCAGTCTAGATGTGACAAATGCATGAACCAGTTTTTCTGCATCATTTTTAGATAAGATGTTTCTAATTGTAGTGATATTATGCAGGTGGAAGAAGGCAGTTCTAGTAACGTTTTTAATGTGGGGGTTAAAAGACATGTACTGATCAAAAATAACACCAAGATTTTTAACATTAGAACTGGAGGCCAAATTAATGTCATCTGAGGAGAGAGAAAGACTGAAAAATTAATTCCCGAGGAGCTCAGGTCCAAAAACCAAAACCTCAGTCTTGTCTGTATTCAAAAGCAGAAAATTAAGGGTTATCCAGGTTTATATGTCTTTAAAACTTGCTTGTAGTCTGAGTGACTGATTGGATTCATTGGGTTTTATGAACAAATATACTGTGTATCATCAGCATAAAAATGAAAATTTATACCATGTTGTTTAATAACATTACCTAATGGAAACATACATGTATATAAAGTAAAGAGTATTGGTCCAAGCACTGAGCCCTGAGGAACTCCATGACTAACTTTGATGTATGATGAATATTCATTTTTTTATGTTTACAAACTGTACTCTATCAGCTAAATATAATTTAAACCATTTTAGAACTGTTCCTGTAATCCCAACATCATATTCAAGCCTCTGTAGTAAAATATTGTGATCATCTGTATCAAATGCAGCACTGAGGTCTAACAGGACCAGTACAGACACAAGTCCATTGTCTGAGGTCATGAGAATATCATTAGTGACTTTTACTAGTGCAGTTTCTGTGCTATGATGAGCTCTAAACC
>JARVGQ010000759.1:31972767-31984673 GCA_031762355.1 Hypsolebias martinsi | reverse complement strand
CTGAAAATAATGACAATAATATGAATGGTGCAGAAAAGTCTCAGACCATAAAGCGTCACAAATTAGATGGGCAAACACATCCGACGAGGTGGCCCAACTGCAGTTTGAGTTGGGGTGAGGGGGGCTCCAGCCCCCTTGTGAAGATGAATGGATGCGGCCATGGGAAACAGAAGCTGGGTCCAGAATCAACAGGTAGAAACAGATAATTTGCAGCATATAGCAGAACGAGCTGCCAGAAACTCCTCCTAAAATGAAAGGCATGATCCTAGCCTGTTTCAAGTCAGCAGGGAACAACAGCATGATCCGGAATAAAATTATTATCCAGGTCCGATGAAATCTGATGAAAACTCCGGCCGGACTCTTCACTAGCACCAAACAGCGCTGCTCCTCCGCACTTCACTCCGTTTCTCAGCATGTCACCCTGCTCCTCTGCTCCTCCGCTGCCCACAGCACGAGAGGCCAACCCCGGTGAAAAACGATGAGACTGACAGGGGAGGATGAAGTAATGACTGTAACAATATTAATAATAACAGTAATAACTGTCTTTGAATATTTTTGTGTGCACTGGCAGATTCCTGTACCGTCTGCCTGAGGGTAGTAGATGGAAATGTCCTTGCGGGCTCCAAAATGATAAATGTGAAAAATCTGTTCCAGAATAAAACAATCTTGAAGTGCCATCTGGGCTTTTATTTAACA
The DNA here is from genome assembly GCA_031762355.1 of Hypsolebias martinsi. Lineage (NCBI taxonomy): Eukaryota > Metazoa > Chordata > Actinopteri > Cyprinodontiformes > Rivulidae > Hypsolebias > Hypsolebias martinsi. The sequence continues at coordinate 31,983,977 of JARVGQ010000759.1, read as the reverse complement.
GCCAAAACGTGACCTTTTAAAAATGATGTCCTAGCTCCACCTTTAATCTAATATGTGGCCTCCTGCTATTGTTGCGTTTATATTTTGCACTCACTGGGGACGCTTTATGAGCATGCTCCTTGCCTAGTTTCCTTTTTTTAGTGTATTTTTGTGGCATCATTACAACACCACATCCAGGTCTGGCATAGTTACAATAGCATTTTTGGTCCTTTGTGGTGTTTCTGTACAGGCAAAAGCATTTCTAGAAACGGACTTGTGTCGAAGAGTATTTTTGTTAGAAACACACAAAAAAGTTTGAGAAAAACTACATCTCCATGTGGACAGGGCCTTAATAATATCTCAGCCGGTCACTGAATTGATTAAAGGGATGGTCATGCATCTGTTTCACTGCAGTGCAAATGAACACAAAAATGTTACATCTGCTTTATAACGTGAGTGTATCTCAATTACATTTAAAATGTTGTGTTGAGTTCCAGCCACCTGACAGGTAGATCTTAATCTATCCCTCTTGGACTTTGTGTGATTATGCAAAAGTTGTTGAGCAACTTATGGTGGTCAAAGAAATATAACATGTAACATAAAATGTTTTGTCCTTCCACTGTGAAGCTGTCATGTCCTTCAGTTGATGTACAAATCCCACATCCTCAATCAGAAGGAAACTACCCTAAAGCCCTGCTTCTGTCTCTTTGAGACTTAGACAATGAGTCACATTTGGCCCAATACCAATAAAACTGTTGAGACCAAAGCATCCATACAAACACACACACATAATATGGTGGTGGTTGGGGGGGTGGGGGGTGGTGGGGGGAGACAAGAGAATCTGGACCGGATGGTTGTGAGAGACGCCCTGTACAAGAATGGAAACAGCAGAAAAGAAAAAAAAAAAAAAAATGAAGAGGAAAAGCAGCGTAGATAAAGCATGTATAGCAGTGCAGTTGAGTATAAACAGACAAAACAACCATAGGCAATAATAAACATGCAATCAGTGAAAAAGGATTGTGGTACAAAGATAAGCTCATTGTTCTTTGTTTCTTACCAGCTAATAAAAGGGAAGAGCTATATCCACATTTCCAGTTTAATTAAACCTTTATTGAACACTGAAAAAAAACCTGCCTAGAATACCAAGAAATAAAAACTGAATTACACTAAACAGTGCTTCAGAGCATAACATTCATTTAGTAAAAAAATGAAAAATGGATGGCATCAGCAAATTAACTGTTAAAGATCTGTTTCTTTACAAGCCATCAGTGTGTTTTGTTTTACCCATATCTGAAGACAACTGGTTTAGAAATGGGTTATCCTTTAACATGAGTGACACATTCTTTCATACATAGTTTAATGTATTACACAAAACAAAAGGTTTATGTACTTTGTTTGGTCATCCAGTCACAAGTCCAGATGAATAAGCAATGCAAATTAAGATAAGATAGAAATTTATTGATCCCGCAGGAAATTGTTTTGCCAGAGTTTCAGTACAAAGGAACATACACAAGGAATCACAAGGTCTAAAAAAAATAATAACATAATATAAAAATACAATCAAGGCCTAAAACAGGTCAGGAGAAGTCAGAAACATTAAAGTGTTTATTGTAGTGCAGGATAAATTTTATTGTCCTATGTGTAGAATGTGTAGAAATTACTTCAGCATTATAAAATTAATAAATAAGATGACATTTATCTATTTACAGTTGAGTTTGCAAAGAGATGGTGCTCAGTACAACACAAACTAAATACAACCTAACTTGAAATATGTCTCTGTAAGACTTTAATTTGCTGAAAACCTGTAAATGCACGTCAGCTTCAGACTTCTGCCCCAAAAAACAGAGCCGTGTCAGACACCGAGAGGCTTTTTGTCAAATCTAGAGAGGTTCTAATAAGAGGAAGTGTGACTGCTGAACGCAGAGAAACCACCACTCAGCAGAGCACTCCCCCCCCCGCCACACACACACACACACACACACACGCACACCTCCTCCTCCCCTCCCCCATCTACCTCCAGTCTGGCTTTTTCATGAATGGAGCTGCAGAGTGGAAGCCTCTCATTGGCAGAGATGCCAACCTATCAGAGCTGAGTATGGGCAGGGCCTGTAGGCCATTGACAAAAGTTTCCCATTCATCCTCTTGTTCCATTCTTTGTCCCAGAGGGAAAAGTCCCTATTTTCCAACTACTGAAACTCGTGTAAATTATTACAGCACAGCTTTCACATGGTTAATCATTTGGTCTATATGAATTTAGTGATGTGCACATCAAGGCCCCATAACTGACATTCATGTTATTATATTCTGTTTACTATAAATGTTTTTATTTCTGCTAATTTCTACATTGAAAAAAAAATATATACAGTACTTGATACATCACAAATAAAAACTTGCGGTTGATTTGCAGTTCAATCATATTTCATAGATCCAAGTTTAAAATCAACGTTTCTGTTTTATTTTATTTTTCTGCAAGAATGCTTTCAGGTGTATGCATACAAGACTTACCAGCGATAGCGAGAGCGTTCTCCGTGAGACATCCTAACAGTGCTGGTTTATACCGCTTGTCTTACATCTCGCTTACTCAGATGTGAGACGACAATTGCGTAGCTTCTGTCTGTTACCACCTGCTGACAGCTTGTCTTGTGCATTGCCCCAGTGAGAAATGTGTCTCGCAGGCTATGAGGCACGTGTTGTGTAATTGGTCAGAACTTGTTTGTTGTTTATGCAGAACAGCGCGTGCTTCTTCTGCATGTCCTCTGGATTAAAATGGTCAGCTTCCAGAAGCTGGATGTTTTCAATAGTCTGAAAATACATTTTAAGTGAAATAAATAAATAAATAAAAATAAAATAAAAATCTAATATTACTGCTGGTGTTTAAATGTTTAGCTATGTGCGTGACGACATGTGTTACAGTGGGAGTGCATCCATCCATCCATCCTTTATCTTTTACCCGCTTCTTCCTTTTTTGGGGGGTCGGTGGGGTCACTGGTACCCATGTCCATCCATCTCTGTGCGAGAGACACCCTGGACAAGTCTCCAGTCCATCACAGGGACACATAGAGACAAACGAGACAAACAACCATTCACTCTCTCACTCAGGGACAATTTAGAGTTACCAGTCAGCCTAACATACATGCTTTTGGTCTGTGGGAGGGAACTGGAGTACATGGAGAAAACTCACGCTTGCACAGAGAGAACATGCAAACTCCACCCAGAAAGGCCCCCTGAACGGGATTTGAACCGGGGCAACCTGCTTGCTGAGAAGCAGCAGCTCTACCAGTTGTGCCACCATGCTGTGCTCTGGGAGGGCAGAAGGAGCAGAAAGGTGGAATTATGATGATTTATCTCCCTCATATTGTCCTTGACTGTGAACACTCTGCGAGACAAAGGTCTGAAACTACATAATGGCAGATCCACTGGCTTACCTCTTGTTGAAACCAAGACTAAGAAACTTGAGGACAGGGTCTGATTAGTCCAAATTGTGTGTGTGTGTGTGTGTGTGTGGGGGGGGGGGGGGGGGTTGGTACCAATCACCATATTGTTGTGCTGAGAAGAAAGGGGCAATGAATGTGCTGCACATTGCTCCCACCATAGAGCATGGAGGAGGAGGTGTAAAGGTGTGGGACTGCTCTGCTTATGCACATTTAGTGATTTGTTCAGAATACTACTCACATTTTACCAAAAACACTGCCATAATGTTCTGCAACCTGTGATTCTGACACACATGGTCTAGTCTTAGTGGGACCATACTTGTCGATATGTTAATAATAAAAAAAAAAAAAAAAAAAACACCTTCAGGCTATGTACACAAATACAGTAAAAGCAGTTTTGTGTTTGCTCACCTGGCCTCTTCAATGACTCAATCTAAGTTTATTCATGAAAGACTTTAAAGAAAAAGAAACACAACAAAGTAATGCTTAGTATACTTGGGAACTTCTTCAATAAAAAAAGATGTTATATTCTTTGATCAGAGACACCTGCATGTACTATTTACTGTTTGCTAAGACATAACGTACAAGCCATTCTTCCAATGAACTTGAAATTCTAAGAACAAGTAAGAACATTATTCAGCTGTTTAAGCTCTTAGTAAAACCTTTAAAAAAAAAAAACTGGATAATTTATGCAAAATGGCATACTTTTTTTAATTTATCAGTAACTGAATGGGAAGTAAAATAAAGGTTTGCCAGTACCACTGACTCACAGAAAATGAACTTCTGGTTAAACTCAACCGACATTCAAAGCACTGTTGATAAAACTGATATTTCTTACATCCAGGGGAGATGCAATTGTGTTTAAATAACTGGCGTGAAACTTTATCATGCAGTGCTGGTGTCACTGCCTTCAGTAAGTAAACTACCCTTTGCAGTGGAGAAGCAGAGCTTACTGCGGGTCACATGTGGAACAAAACGTGTGTCTATTCATAACCACACCTCAGGCCCAACTGTAAACTCTGTGTGTTATCTGCCGTGGCTGCCACACATTGTCTCTGCCCAGCTGGATAAGCTTACTACAGATAAAGAATTTCTGCGTAACTGAGGTGGGACAGCAACTAACGCACGATAGCGCTGACCCAAAAGTCTCCCCTTGTCATCAGAGGGTTGTGTTCACTATAATTCAATTCAAATAATGCAGGTGTTTCAGCTGTATCATAGCTTACTGACAGAAGACAGAAGCATCACCATTAAATGTACAAGCTGTTAGGAGACACATTCTTTGTTGGTTTCCTCAGGGAAATAATGTGTAAATAATTGTACATTCATTGACGAAAATATGAGGTTTAAGCGTCATTTAATGTGAGAGTATGATAAATAATAATAATAATTAATAAAGTCCTATGTGTTGTCATCATTGTATGTTCTCATACAAAGATGAAATTGGCTCTCTGCACCTGGGATACATTCAGGTGGAGCAGTGGGCAGCTATGTAAGTGCCAGGGAGCAAGTCGGGATTGGATGTCCTGGCTCAGAGACACAACGAGATGTGCAATGACTGGCGAGTGAACCCAGGACCTTTGGGTCCCGAGTGGGCTGCCCTGCCCCTGCACTGTCTCAGCCACTATATAAAGGATATTTGATGTTGGGAGACTAAAATGATTGTACATTGATGTGTATGACGGACAGGAAATTATAAGATCTTTACCTTCTACCTGCTCTTTTTCAAACAAATTGTGTAAAATTGCATGTCAATTGGCATGGCTGTTCTTATTTTTTTTCTCTTTCTTTCTTTCTTTGTTTTTTTTTTTTTTTTTTTTTAATTTTTATTGTCTGTTTTAAAATTGAAAAAAAAAAATATTTAAATTAATCATGCAATGACCATATTCACTGTGGACTTGTGCTAAAACAAGTCTCAGTCATAATGAACACCAATTACCGTTTTAGCTGGTTTAGGCTTAAGTTTTAACTGTAAGATTTTCTGGGTCATAGGGATGATTGGCTGTGACAGCCATCTTGAATCAGGTTGACTTTCAATGAACATTTCGAAGTGTATTTAAAATCTGTCCACTGTCTGTTCATGAACAGACAACACCTTTTTTTATTTTTGGGATGAGAATTGCACTTGAGAATCTTGTGCATTTACACTAAATAGAGCCTTTGTTCAAAGAAACTTTGATGTTTGAGTCAAAAACAGGATCCAGGAAGTTCAAATAATAAAGGAAGCAAGTATTTTATATTTTATTTCACTTTTAAAGAAACGACATTTCCATAGATTTAACAAGTGAACAAGACTAAATTGGGACACAGCTGTTCTGCTTTATCTACATACTAAGTTCATTTTAGCCATCATACAGGTCAACAAGGATTATTTAAGGTGCATTGCAGTATGTATATCATATTGTCAACATTTCTTGCAGTACTGCTTTGTTGTATTTCTATTCAGATCTAAAATGGTTAATTAGACAAATGAAGTTGCTGATGTGTATCGTTTCTCCTCAGTTGGTGACATAGCTCAGCAACCTGTTTTCATCATTTCATTTATAGATTATAATTAGGAAAGCTGCGGACACTAAACTAACCAGAACTGTTTGGTGCTCCTATAACCTCAGAGGCTCCAGGTAATTTCAACCACACTACTTCCTTATTAGGGCCATGTATGAGATTTTTACCAGGATACTTTGTTTTCTTGCTGTAGAAACTAATAGGGACAAAAAGATACAATTGCCCTGGTTTCTGGAAAAAGCTCTTTACAAACAAATGCAGATTTGATTTACATTCTAATAACTTTTCCACGAGTGAGTTATATAATTAGACATCACGTGCCAATGAAAGACAAATGAATGATCATGATAAAAGATGTAATAAAATGTGTCCTCCAATGTAATGCCTTGACAAAATGTGAAAAAGTAGTCATTGTCCACAGCACAAAAACGTTTTACCTTTACAGTAAAGACTTATAAATTGCAGAACTTCATTTTCTTGACTTAGGATGAGACAAAGTTTTTATTGCACTAGATTTTATTAATAATAAGAAATAAAAAATATTGGCAAAACCAAACCAAGCTCCCTTGCACAAATTGGTAGCACTTTACAATATGGTACACACATTTTGAAAAATTATTAGGGAACACATCAGGAACAAATCAGGAACAAAAAAAGGTGCAGACATAATAAGATTTTATCTTCTTCTGCTTCCTTTCATTTCATTTACTGTTGACTTATTATTTACGTAAAATTGTAAATAGTTTATTTTTGTTTTTCTGTTTTTAAATTGGAATTGAAATGAATAAAGATTTAAAATAAAATAAAAATAAATCGTACTTTTACACAATGTTTTAAAAAAAGTATTTACTGTGATATGTTGCTGATATTTAACTTACACCAATATAACGCCCTCGTCTGCTGTTATTTGGAGGGCACACGCCCAACGCTGCATCAGGCTCTTCCTTCATGGCCATTAAAGACGTGGGGAGAGCGGATGCAAATGGGAGAGGAGGGTTCACGAGATTGCGGAGGGCTTGGGCTGCCTGGCGCTGCTTCAGGATGCTCTTAGGAGCTGCTTTGTGAACAGGTTTCAATAATGGCTTACATCTGGATTTAGGTCCAGGTCTGTGTCCAAGCCTGGGTCCAGGTTTAGATGGAGCTTTAGGAGCAGGCTTAGGAGTGGTTAGAACAGGAGCCATGTCTGTATGACAGGTAGGTGTGGGGGGAGTAGCCTCCACAGATAAATGCTCCTCTTTCTCACAGACTGCAACTTCCTCCTCTTTAACCCTCCAGATCTTCTCCTCCAGTATTTCCTCCTCCTCTCCCCCCCTCTCCCTTCCCGCCCTTTTGTCTCCGTCTTCAAGGCTTCGGTGCAGGCGGGAGGATTTGCGCAGGTGACAGGGGAAGCGAGGACGCCCGGAGCTGCGGAGTGCATACTTCCTTTCTGTCTCCACAGGTAGCGGGCAGGAGTCCGTGTTTGGATCCGAACCAGTCGGGACCGGACAGAACGACGAGTCTGTCTCCACTGTGGCGACCGGCGCCGCCAGCTGATTGGTGGAGACAGGATGATTGCCGAGTGCCAAAGACAAGCGCTGAGGTGACGTTGAGTTTATGACCTCGGGTGCGAGAGATTTTGGGAGTTCTGCGTCTGCAAAACCAGACGGAGTGGTTATGTCCGCGTGTTCACAGTTATCCACATGTGCATGTGAAAAAGTCTTTGCACGCACATCTGGGTCTATGTGTGTTTGCATGTTTCTAAGCGTCTCAGCAGTCATAGGCGTGTCAGAGTGCTTCCACTGGTGGCTGCTACCCCCCAGCCTTCTCTGTAGATGGACGCCGTTGGCCAGGGCAGATGAAGTGGTGGGCAAGACGCATTCGAAGGTCACTTGTGCCAGTCCATCGTGAGCAGGAGGCTGGAACCCACCTGGGAGCGTGAGCTCCTGCGTCCAGAACTCAGGTCCTTCGAGCCCTTCGGGCCCCGTCACGCAGCACCTCTCTGCTTGAGTCTCACTGTAACCCACTGGAGCCCCAGTTTGGCCTGAATGAAGACGATATGACAAGCCACTCATTCAGCGGACAGTTGTGCTGGTGGCGGAGCAAGAAGCAGAGCTGTTTGCAAAGGATTCTTTATTTGTGGTTGTCTGCAAACCTGAGAGAGCAGAAGATTCAAACACATAAAAACAGAAATGAAAAACACTAATCACTAAGACAGCAAGGCATTAATATTAATGTCAACATCTCCACCTACATTTAATGTACACGTTTCCTAATATAACACTAATTAACGTACTATACATATATATATATACAATCAAACTTTTGCAGCACAGATGGAGTTGTACTTGTGTCAACATATCTGGCAACGTGCCACAAATCTACTCCCTCCATCCATTAAGCGTGCCGCCCACACACGAGCATTACAAAATTAGATCACACTTACCATTCATATCCTGCTCAGTGCGCTGCTCCGACCAAACAGTTGTGGCGCTGATTTTGATTCTGAGTTGAGCCTGACTCGGTCTGCCTGACTGGCTCTGTTCTGCAGGGGATCACTGGGTCATCAATACTGCAGTGGAGAGCTCACACGCTTCTCTGTCTTCCCTCTGCCTCCGTCTGTTGCCCATGGTCGCTACAGCGAGGGAAGGAAAGACACGAGGACAGAGGCAGACAGAGTTGAAGAACGCAAGAAGGGACATGTGGGGAAGGTAGGAGCAGAGACAAAAAGAGAATAAGAGATTAGTACGTGATGTCACAGCACAAACTGGGCCAGACTCGAATCAGTATTTTGGAAACAGCTGCACCATCTCACACTAGACGAATCTTTTGGAGGATGACTTGCAGTTTAAACCATTTGGGCTGAACTGCAGCTTCATTTTTGTGTTTTCCAGAGAAATTCAAGGCACGTTAAACAGTCCGCTCAGTTCACGCACACATGCAAAGTTATAGTTTGGTAAAACAATACAGATGCGTTGCAAAGGGTGCAACAAGGGAGAAAAAAAAAAAGTGTGAACAGTCACTGCCACCAGGGGGAAGCAGAGCGGTGGTGAAAATAGAGGTGTTGGGAAGATTGAGAGATGAAGGTGACACAAAAGACAGGGATGATGGAGAAATCATGGAGGCCCCGGAGAAGATGAGACGTGCACAGACGTGGAAAAGCCGTGCGACGAAACCTGGACAACATGTGCCGAATTCAACGCGCGTGACTGCGTGCCAGTCAAAAACAAACGCAAGCGTGCTTTGCCACATTTGCGAGCAGACACACACGCTGCTGTTGGCTCCAACACTGTAGCACACACACACACACACACACACACATTCAACACAATTATGTCTATTGTCAGATCTCTCTGCCTCCGTTCCCAACATATGGCTCTGATTAGGAGGGAGGAGGACGTGGAGCGAGAGAGAAAGAAGGAAAAGAAGGTCTGAGATCTTTGAATGAGTGAATGAAAGAGTTGAAACGTATGAAAGTGCAGCAGAAAGTTAAAAAAAAGTGACAAAAACAGGAATAAAGGGTGAGAATCTTGAGACTTTTTATTTGTTGTTGCTAAATTATGAAGCAAAAGTTTTAAGGAAGCAAAAACAAGTGGGTGAGGTAGAGTGGGAGAGTCTTCTGTGAGTTGGGGGCTGCACTTGAAACAGAGCAACCTCTGCTCTGAGGAATGACACAACTGGGACAGACAAACGTGGAGACGAACACACACCCCCACACGCACCGCTTTAACCCCTCCTCACCCACGGCTGCCTCCCCCTGACTTCTCCCACACCCTCCTCACTTTCTCCTCAAGTCTAATTAACAGCGCTCGTTAATTACGGCTTCATCTGACCGGTTTGTGAACGGAGGAGATGAGTGCACGCTTTAATTAAGCATTGCATCACATGCGCTTTACGCATGATGTGCACACGCTGTCACTCCCACTGACACATACCAACACACATGCAAATATGCCCCTGCAGCTTCATCCTCCCACACATCGATTTACACATAGAGACAGACGCAACACGCACACGCCTTCTTGTGCACCATCACACACACACACACACACACACACACAAAACAAAGACACACATGCAAATGCCCCTCTTCGGTGCTCGGCAGGGGGCATCCTGACAGGGGGCATCCTGACAGGGTTTAGATGCGGCCCAGTCAATCCCTGCTACGTTTCATTGTTTAAGCGAACACTCCTGGCGTCCGTCAGCCGTTTCTATATCACCGTACGGAGAAAATGGTGCGTTTTGCTGTGAAAGGCTCTGGGGTTTTGGAGCTCGGCGGCGTGGAGTTGTCTGTGCACGGCTCCCACATGATGATCCGCTCCACAGCTCTGGAATGAACACTGTTTGAACAGTTTTGATCCATCACAATTTCTTCAGAAAGTTTTGTGCAAATAAACGAAAGTCCATAGCAACGCAACACGCCAAAGAGTGAGTGTGTGTGTGCACGGAAGACTTGAACCTGCCAGCTCCAGGTTTTGGGCAATTGTCCTGTAACGCAGTGCATGGTAGTCGTACAGCAGATCTATTCTCTTCCCATCTATCTCACTGCCACAAAGGCTTGCAGACTCACAGGCCTGCCAGCAGAAACCCTCAATGAGGAACTAGACTCGGTGTGTGAGTGCCAGCGCACGCTCGCGCGCGGTTGTGTGCGTGCGTGCACGCGCAGGAGTGCGTTTTCCTGGGTGTGTTTGTAAAAGCACTCACTGAGCTCTAAGGGGTGTGCAGTTGTTGCTAAGAGACAGGCAGCAGCACTGAAACAGCATTGGGGGGTGGGGGGGTATGGAGGCGAGAGAAAAGGAGAGGTGGTGAGGGGAAGGGGGGGTGGTGTGCTCCACCAAGAGGTTTTAGACAGATAAGAAGAAGTGGTGGGTGAAAAAAAAAGAAGAAGAAGAAAGAGATGGAGAAAGTGAGTGTGGGTCTAGGGTGGGGGAAGTGGGTCAAGAGGTCCACAGAGACTGAGTGACACCGAGCGGAAGCTCGGCCAGCATCAGAGCCACGTTCCTGCACATCACCTCGGCTCTGATGCAACCTCGACCTGCAGCTCAGACAGAGCCTGCACATGACGACGGAGCTCATCAGTCAGGAAGGAGAGAAGAAGAACGAAAGATAAACACCTCCAGAGTCTGAGAGAAGAAGAACGAAAGACAAACACCTTCAGAGTCTGAGAGAAGAACAACGAAAGACAACCACCTTCTTAGTCTGAGAGAAGAACGAAAGACAAACACCTCCAGAGTCTGAGAGAAGAAGAACGAAAGACAAACACCTCCAGAGTCTGAGAGAAGAAGAACGAAAGACAAACACCTCCAGAGTCTGAGAGAA
>JARVGQ010000759.1:31764529-31785990 GCA_031762355.1 Hypsolebias martinsi | reverse complement strand
TAGATAGCTAGATAGCTAGATAGATAGATAGATAGATAGATAGATAGATAGATAGATAGATAGATAGATAGATAGATAGATAGACATTTTAAAAAGTTCATCGCTCACATCTAACAATCACTGCATAAAGCCCTTTTAAATTAATGTCAAAGGTGGCTCTTGACGTTTAATTATTTAAATAAATAAATTGTCGGATGATGTTTATTAAAACGACTCTTCTCTTTCGTTGTTCTCCGTTTTAAAGTGAGAGGCCAGTTAAGCATCACATCTCGCTGGCTTCCGGAGGCGTTTGATTCGTTGTGGATGACATCAGCTGAGCAGTGAGTCTGCTTTCAAAAAAAAAAAAAAAAAAAACAGGGGACTGAGCATGACATGATGTCTGCTGGTATAAAAGGCTGGGGCCACTCCTAACGACACTCCTCCCGCATGTCTGGAGACCTCCAGCTCTCAGCTCGCACTGACTGACAGGGGGAGGAAGGCTGCAGCTGCACACAGCCGCTCACAGAGAGAGAGGATGGCCACGCTGCTACAAGCCCCAGACCCGGAGCCTTTAGGCGGACACAGCCTGACCGGCCCGTCCCCGACCTCCTCCAGCCCGTCCCAGCACTTCAACGACGCCAAGTTCTACCTGCTGGTGGTGATCGGAGAGATCACCACCGAGGACCACCTCAGATGTGCCATTGCGGACATAGAGAAAGGTAACGGAGCTGTGGCGTGCGCGTGCGCGCGCGCGTGTTTTGGGTGGAGGCCGCTGTGAGCGGAGCTCGTGGTTATCTAACATCTTGAAAGTTCATGTTTAGAGCCTTTTAAGTGTGGTGTTTTGCTTGCATGACGTGAAAAGCTGCACGTGTTTGCTTCATGGTAAATATTTACGCAGAGGGAATTATTGCGTCATCACCCGACTAGCATCTGTGCGCAGTTTATACTCATCCAGATGACATTAAGTTTTATTTTAAATCAGGTGCGTCCTTTTGTTGCACATCCACTGGGGGTGTGGTGTGTTTGTTTGGGGAGTGGGGGGGGGGGTCCCCTTTGTGTTGTAGTACAGCTTTATTACGCTGTATAACATCTCAGACTATGATTTTCTTATCTGTTATAAGAAAAGTAAATAAATCATCCCCATGCTTGATGCTTCCATCATCATCATCTTCTTCATCCATCTCTCTAATCTCCACCGGCTTGTGGGCGTGGCCCTGTCCGCACTGCGGTGAGGGCCCAACTGCAGGCGGGAGCAGGGCGTTTTAAGGCTGGAGAGCAGGAGTGGAGAGAGAAACAGTTTGTGTTGGGAAAGAGATGGATGGCGCAGTGACCGTGTTTCATCCTCAAAGGCTGAAAGAAAGCTACTTATAATGTGCTCAGCTTTAAAATTTCTAAATGTTTAACTGTTTACTTGTGAAGGTTATACAGTATTCACATTTTGGCACAGTTGGAGAAACATTGGCTTTTGTATACTGTAGACTGATTTCTATACAAGTTTTATATACTGCCCTCTTCACAGTTTTTTATATTTATTTTAGATACATCTAAGGATATTTTTAGTAATTTGTGCAATTCAGCGACTGGGTCGTTTTTCCATTGTGTTTGTCTGTATTTAGTTCTTTTAAATGTGGTGTGACGCCATATTGTGTTGGTGGAAGTGTGCAGACTTAAAGCCCTGTATCATTATCGTCAAACTCTGGTTCCAAAATTAAAACATCTCCTTTAGGCCAGTCCTGCTTGCTCTCAGTTCCCAGTAATGAGAGTGGCAACAGTCTGTGGTTTGCAACTTCATGCATGTGCCCAAGGTCTTGCCCATCTAACAGAGGTGTTATGTGTCGTTTCTAAAATAACACTGTAAAGCTATTGTGAAAATACACCAAAAACAGGAAGCAAGGCATGGAGCATGTGCATGAAGCTTGCAGCTTAGGTGTAAAATGTAAACACAGCATGAAGAAGGGATGTGATCACATCGTGACTTAGATTAGATTAGAGGTGGTGCTATCATCAGTGTCACAAGTTTTATTTTGGTTTGTAAAATAAAATGCAAAAGTGGCATTTCAAGAGTTTTCTTTATGGAATCAATTTACAAAACTTTCCATTTCAGGACAAGTAAAATATTTCTTGACACAAGGCTGAAGCAATATATATTTTTTAAATGTATTCTTAAAACACCATTATGGTGTGGACGGTCCCTTAAGCGTCTGTCATGTGGACCAGTCAAACAAAAACCCCAAGAACCCACAGAAGGAAGGGGGTGTGTGAGCAATTTGTATGAGCTCAGTTTGCATAAATCTCACCGCTGTATTAAAGCTTGGATTTCCACATGTTTCAGTTTGAGATAAAAGCAACCTTTTTTGTGTTCCTCTATCAGTTTTTCACCTACATCCATCTGTCTTATTCGTTAGACTGCGAAAAACCTCAATTTGGTCATCTTTGACATTGTTACTAATTGAATTAGTCTCACTATTGTAGTGTTGCAGTTCGCCTCAAATGTAATCTCTTTCATTTTTTGTGTGGACATGATTAAGTCATCACACAGTAATTATGGATGTGCTATGACTCAGCACAACAAAGGCCATCAGTTCATCCGGTTTGCAGCAAACGGCACTATAGATGTTTCCTACCATAGATTTCTTTGCCCATGCCAAATCAGTAACAAGTCTAGACACGCTGGCTCTAAGATTTTCCGATCAACCGGAAGCAGAAGATCAGCAGGACAGATGTGGTGACCTCTAATGCACCTCTTGTTAATGTACGCTCTACTGTAGTTATCGACTCATTTCTTAAGCAGATGATGTACGCTGCAATGTGTGTGTGTGTTGCAGGGATCCGTTCATGGGACACCAACCTCCTTGACTGCAACCTTGACCAGGAGCTCAAGCTGTTTGTCTCCCGACACTCGGCTCGTTTTTCTGCAGATGTCAAAGGTAAACTGGAAACAAAAGACAACTGTGCCAATAATTTCACACCGCCTGATTCATCTGATGCACAGATGGGAGATAGATTAAATGGTGTGGGGGGGGGGGGGAATAGCAACCGCAACCCCCTGCTGCGATGGAGAGCCGATGGCTCAGTTGGAGGCATTTTGCTGGCACTATTTGGATCTATTCGTCCTCTTAGATGGGTCGATAGAGCAAATCAGTACAAAGTTGTTCTGGGTAATGATGAATGACTTCTGCCTGGATGAGAGTGGTCACTTACAGGACAGCTCTCCCATCCATACAGCACAGGCGGTTTGATGATTTGAGTTGTGTGGAAAAAGACGATTCATCCACAAGTCACCCGAGGTTACCGAATTACATAATAACATTTCCAACAATGGCACCAATTAGGGTTTTCATTTTACTGGAAAAATGTTTACTCAGTTCAAGCCTCGGTTGCACAACCTTAAGAACCCATGCAGTGATGTTACCCAGAATGTTTATTTTGACCATCATGGACAATTCAAGACCTGTCCATGGTATTGCTCACCTTTCCCAATGACCACTGGAAACAAGCACCAGTTCCCTTCAACCCTGTACAGAAATGCGGGTGAAGAAAATGAATGGAAATAATTAATTTTTAGACATCAAACTTCTCCGTTCAGCATGTCATCAAACCCTGTGAAACCACGGGCCTCTAAGTCTTTGGGTGAGGGTCATGTTCAGGGGTAGCTGAGCCTAGAGTCTGATTTGCATAGACTTTAGTCATTCTAGAGCAGACAACCTAAAACCACAATAGACACATTAATACTTTTACTTCCTTTAGATCAGATGCGTTAGAGCAAGGAAACAGGTAAAACATGGAGGATAGTGGCCCTCGAGGGCCAGGATTGAACAGCCTTGCTCTAGACATAGTTTTATTGTCTTCTCAACATTCCAAAAAGGCTATGGTTGACAGCTCAAGCTGATCCAAAAATGTCACTAAAACATTTAATCAGCTGTTGTGAGCCGGCTCTTAATTTTCTCTAATAATTGCTATCCATGTAGACCTCCATTCTGGGTTCTTTTATGGAAACAGTGAAATGAAAGGTAGAGTTTGTCCCTCGACAATTTGTACCACTTATTGCTGAGCACCAGACAAGTATTTCAATGGTTCAATGAAAATCTTTTGCTCGCAGTCCAACATGAAAGATGAACATAGATCATGTGATTATTTGCCGTATGCAAAATGAGCTCAAGCCATTTAAATCAGATTTTCCACAATAGTTTTTTTCAACACAGTAAGTTTGAAGAATATATTTTCCAGGATTTAACTTTGCCCTCTTGCGGTGTGGCATGGGTATTTCATCATTTGTCTATATAGTATGGATGGAGAAAAACAAATTATTTACAAATATGTCTGGAGTAGTATAGATTGAGCTTTAACGTCTTTGTTGGCTGCTTTCTCTGTCAGTCCCTCTAAAGCAGGGGTGTCAAACTCACCTCCAAAATGGGGCCAAAATGTAAACATTTTTCAAACTAAGGGCTGGTTTCAGAATCTACATTAACTCATGTTAGATACCCAACATCTTTTCTTGGTTGTAGGTTCCTCAACAAAAATTTGGTTGGTCTCATTTGACGTTCTCTGTTGCACTTTTGACATCATAATCAAAGATTGCTGAAAAACATTTAAAATGAAAAAAGTATTTTACATTTAAAATAACATCTTGGGGGCCAGATAAGTTGTCAGCGAGGGCCATAATTGGCCCCCGGGCCTTGAGTTGGCACTTATGCTCTAAAGGGTGTGGTCAGGTGAAAATCTATTAGAATTTGGAAAACCTAGCCTACTACCAAGCAGTCTGGGCTATATTTAAATAGTAATTTTGCACTTTTCTTGCTAAATCTAGACATTAACATCAAACCATTGAAGTGTTTTGACATCACGCGGCTGTTTTTCACTGAATCAACATTTTAAAAGGGGTGTGGAGATGTAGTCCTTTGTCTTTGTCAGAAAAAAAAAAACATGGAACGGAACTGAAGTGCTCCAAATGGAGAACCTTGTACTCTTTAATACATTGTGCATTTTTTTAGCCAAGTATGCGTTTGCATTATTATCAGCTATAACGTCTGTTCAGTATAAGCTGCATGCAGGTTATATTGCTCTTTTTTAGGTATGCTTTGATAGCATTTTATAGGCATTGAGCTTTTATAGCCCTGTTATTCACACGGTGATGGTGCAGATCTGAGGCCAGACATCTTGTTCTGTCAGTGCAGGCCTTGACCATTAGCAGTCTGGCTCTGCTCCATGCTCAGTACAGCCATTGTCCTTCATACCTGCTCTGATTTATGCCGGGTAAATCCACGGATCAAATGCTTCTGTAGGAGAAATCACCAGATTTATGCAGTCTGATTTAGACGAGGTTGAAGTAAATGTGAAATTTGATCTAATTTCATCCCACCTTATTTTTAACCTCAGTTTCTCTTCCCATTCTTTTCCCTCTGGTGCGCTGTTGCCTGGATGCGCAGTTGATTTGGGAGTAATTAGCACTGTAGGATCCCCGGTGGTAAGTGCCTGTCCACGAGCATGAAGAGTGGGGGAGTACTGAGAGGGGAGCAGAGGCAAATGGCTGTACAAGAAGGAAAAGACGCTGAAGACGACAAGTGATTCAGAAAGGGAGGGATTAGGACCAGAAAGAGAAAATACTGAGGATTAGGAGAAATTTTAAAACAAAGACGATATGAGGTGACAAAGAACCAAGGCTTAGAGGCTCATCACTATGTTACTGTAAAAATCAGATTGTTTTGTTTTTCTTTGTCGTGTACGTTTGACATTTTGCAAAAAATGTTTCTCAAACGGAGTTTTAAATCTTATAACAAAACTTTAAAAAAAATCATCGTAATAAGATACAGTTGCAATTAATGTTTCATCTTTTAAAATGTATTGGTGTATCATTGCACAAAACATCAGATATGTATCTTTAAGGTTTCCCCATTTTGATATTTGAACATTATTCCCCAAACCTCACAAATGTGAGAATACTTAAAAGAAATACATGACAGAAATTCTTGTTACGTTAAATCTGTCAAAATAAAAATAAAAAACTCACGAAAAGCACAGAAAAATTTGTACAAGTACCAGGTACTATAAGCTCCTATTTAAAAGGACTTTTATTGCCATTTTAAGGAGCTTTGAGAAAATGTGAATATTTAATATCTTACCTGCTGTAGGTCGCTCTCAGAGTGGACTTAATTTACTGAGGTGGAGTTACGGTAATTTTTGAGCAGACTTAGCTAATGGCTAGTTTGAATGCAGCTAAGTCCAAGGTGGATTGAAACAGCTCCTCTCTGAAAAATTGCAGGATATTTTATGCAAAGCTTTATCATGACCCTTTACCCTCATTTTCACAAATCATAACCATTTTAAACATATTTATACATAAGTACTTAATTCATTCCATCGGATTCATTCCATCCGAACGAGGCCTCCTGCTAGCTCGTGCGTCCGATAGCAGCTGTAGTATTCCTCCTCCGTAACAAACAGAGCTGCTAAGGCCGTAGCTCACGCCTTTCATCCGACAACAACTTCCCCCAACTTACCGCTCCCTGCCCCCCCTTCCCCACAACAAGATGGACGCCAGAGAGCGGGAGGAGTCCACAGGGTCTTAAAGGGAAAGGTATTAACACCCCACACACAAAAGAAATGCATGGATTCCCGCACGTGTAACTCAAAATAAGGCTATTAAAAGTCAACATGAGGTGCGTCGTAAACTCGAAACGTCGTAACTTGAGACCGTCGTAACCCAAGGACTACCTGTATATTGAAATCTAGCCAGGCAGGCATATGTTTGTGTGTGAGCATTTTTGGTATGAACAGATGTTTAGGCAAAAATTAGGCTAAATATAAGTGTTTGAATCTCAACAGGATGATTCTGAGTTGAGCTCACATGCTTTCCAGTTACATGGTGAGCTTTCTATAGGTACTTTGGTTTCCACCCACACTCCAAAAACATGTCATTTAGGTTTTACTGATGATTCTACACTGACCTTAGGTGTGAGTGCATGCATGGTAGCTTGACTTATGTGTCTCTGTGTTGGACCTGCGGTGGACTGGTGACTTATTCAGGGTGCACCCTGTTCTTCATCTGCTGATTTGTTGACAGTAACCCCCATGACTGTGAACAGGACAATATATAGACAGGTACGGATGGTGAATGATTTTTGTATTTTTGGTATTTGGTTTTAGATGACTGTCAAGTTGAATTATTCACTTCCCGGTATTATTTAGCTGTTAGAGAGACAACATTACATTTGACACCAGGGTACTTTGATTTAGTAAAGACTTTGTGGTTGATGTCATGACTGCAATGTACCAAGGTCTCAAGCTTCAAAACAAGCCCAAATCCTGAGCCCTCCACCGCCGTTCTCGACAGCTGTTATGAGGTGTTTGTGCTGCAGCAACAGTTTCTTCTCCAAAAGTATTGCTGATATTGTTGCTCCTTGACGGTGTGTTCCCAACTACCAATGCAATTATTGGATGTACATTTACACTGACTGATAACCACCATATAGCTAATTGACCTTAGCAAACACAAAAATGACAAACGCACAGCCATTTTTCATTGAGCATGAGATAAATGTTGGTGGTGTAATAGCAAAGAATCAATCCTAACACATTTGTCAAGAGTTAACAGACTGTGGTAGATCTTTGTTTAAAACTGGCATGAAAGCTGAAGCCTTTTCTGGTTCTATTTTATCCAACTTTAACAACATTTAAGAACCAAGTGATTTTTCTTCCTGATGTAAAAAAAAAAGAATAAACTTGAAAGAGGAGCTGCCTATATGTCAGTATATATTGATATGCAGTACATTGCATACTATTTTCAACATACTCTACATTTAGTTTTAGACTTTTAAAACTGCAAGCAAAGCAACAGAATGTGACTTTTCAGCTGTAACAGTTTTTCCAACTGCTTTCTAAGTTCTGTCAGATTTATTTATTTTTTTTAATGTAGGTGACACTCCTACGTGCTATTAGAGCTCTTCTAGCATGCTCAGGAAGTGCTTATTAGAAACTCCTGAAGGGAATCTTTGATTTTTACAGTTGACAGATTTATGTCAGCCTGCAGGAGCTCAAACTTTCCCTAAAACGTCTCCTGAGGCAGAGACATGAGCTCTAAAAACAGCATCCGGTGTTCAGCTTTGACATTTGGAAACAGTGTGCAGCACATTTCAGCTGCCCATCAGGTGTTATTTTATGTACCTAGAAATGAAGCTGGCTTCACTCGTCTGTAGCTGGTACTAAGATTAAAAAGCAATGCATGATTACCGTAGGTCTTTATTGACACTTTTGTTTTCAGCCTAGCAATTTTGTTAGGCCTCGCTGCTTTTTGAAGTTTCACATTTTTAAATGTTCTAATTTAAATACATATCAATGAGTGGCAACAATGAGTCATAATGACCAGGTTTAAAAAAAAAAAGCTTTTACACGGTACTGGCAAATTCAAATTTGTTTTTGAAAAAATAAATAAATAAAAAAAGTATTTACATACTATCCTGGTATTTTGAAATTATTGGGGGGGGGGGGGGATCACATTCAGTCAGTTTTAAAAGAAATTTCAAACCAGTTAATGTTAATCAACATGAGTCAGTACTGGGACAGTGATAGCTGAATGTACTTTAGGTTGCCCATTGCAGGTGAGATGAGGTGATTGACCTGTTCAGGCAGTGGGTATTTGATTTGTCGCATGACACATCATTATGTTATGTAAGATGCAGGCGAGTCATTCTTTTTGCCTGATTCAGCTTACATGAGTTCGTATTAGTTAAGCGGTGAGTCTGCAGCTTGTGTTTCAGTCAGACGATGTTTGCTCTCTGGCTGCACCTTAATTTGAATGCTGAGATGCAGGATGTGCAAATTAAGAATTAGCACAAAGCTCTGAGCAGTCACATGCTGACATCTCTGTCTATCTTTTTAAATCTCCTAATCTCTCAGCAAGGATCTCTAATGTCAATTGTCTGGGCTGTGCCAGACAACATTTATGCCCCTGTTGTTTATCTGTTTAAAAATGCTGCATGCTTTTTTTAAGTTATATTAGTATATTAGATTTAAAAAAAAAAAAAAAAAAAAAAAAAAGTTATCTGGCACTTTGTCACTCAGAGCAAGTTCAGAATTTTAAAATAAATAGCACAATAAACATATTAAATGTGACTGTTTTTCTTTATTCTTTTTTGAGAAACTGTGATGTTTTATTTGTACTAGAAACATTTTGCAATTATAAATTTGGAGCAATTTGAAATAAAACCAGTTGTAAGAATGTAGTTTTTTTTTTTTTTTTTTTTAAATTTAATTTTTTTACATTTGACACTGGATAATATAAATACAGCATGTGAAGTGTCTGTTCAGTGGAAATTTTAAATTGTAGCTTAATAAGGTGTCTTATTGGGACTTGATGACTGGTAGGGCTCCATAGGCAGCTGAGAAGTATTGGTGGGCCAAGCGAACTGCAGCCCTCGCTGTTTCTGAGGCAAAAGCTTGGATATGAATGGGGATTCAGTGAAGCCATAGAGAGTCTTAATTTGCTCCAAGAGGATTCTGGTAAACCATCGTGGCTGAGGTGGGGGAAACAGCACTTTACCAACACTGTGCATAATAGAGGTGGGGTGAAGTTGACCACAACCAGTGATGTTGTTGGGTAGTGGAAGGAATACTTCTCGGACCATCTCAATCACAGCAGCTCATCTTAAATAAAGGAAGCTGAGTCGGGGGACATGGGGGTTGGTCTATTCATAACAGCAGCTGAGCTTGCCACGGTAGTTAAAAAACTTTGTGGCAGAAGGGCTCCGAGGGTGAATGAGAGAACTGAGGTCCTCAAGGCTCTGGATGTTGCTGGGCTGGCTTGGGTGACACACCTTTGCATCATTGTATGGACACTGGGAGCAGTACCACTGGATTGGCAGGGTGGGGTGTTGGTTTCCCTCTTTAAAACAGGAGGATTGGAGGGTGGTGAAGAAGAGTGTATGGCCAATAGTCAAACCTCAGTCCCTGGAGGGATGATGCAGGTTCTGTCTTGGTCATGGAACTCTGGAACAACTCTTTGTGCTCATTAGGGTCATCAAGTGGTCATGGTAATTGGCTGAACCAGTCTGGATGTGCTTTGTGGATTTGGAGAAGGTATTTGACCACGTTCCTAAATGTACATTGAGGAGGGTGCTCCATGAGTTTGGGAATAGGGGTCTTTTGCTATGAGCCATTCAGTCCCTATACACGTGGTGCAAGAAATTGGTTTGCAATGCCAGCAGTAAGATGGACCCCTTCAGGGTGGGAGTTAGACAACACCAGTTTTGTCCATTATTATCAATTCTGTTCATAATTTTTATGAGCAGAATTTCTCTGTGCAACCAGGGGGCAGAGCGAGTCCAGTTTTGTGGCCCTAGGATTTCATATCCGCTTTTTATGAATGATGTGTTCCTGTTGGTGTCATTGTGCCATAATCTCCAGCTCTCACTAGAGTGGTTCACAGCCAAGTGTGAAGTGGATGGGTAGAGAACCTCTAAATCCGAGGCCATGATCTTCAGTCATAAAATGATGGATTGCCCTTTCTTTGTTGTAAAGGTCGTTTGGTTCACGAGTGAGGATGGCGCATGGAGCATGACATCAGCAGGCAGATTGATGAAGCTTCTTTACTGTATATTATTTTATACTATACAATTAATGTCAAAACGAATGAAAGGAAGTAAGCAGTGTTTTGTCTGATGTTTTATATTCCCCACAAATAAAATGACTGGCATGGTTTGCTTTGATTTGTTTGTGACTGAATACAGTTAATGGTTTTGTTATTACAATATTAAGCTCTGACTGAAATGTGCTTTTGTAGGCAAACCCCCCACCCACTCCCAAGGCTCTTAAATTTTTCTCAGAACTAACTAGAAAGTAAAGACCTGGGTTTATGATGATATATGTAATGAAAGTATTATGATTTGATTGTGACAGGCATTTTAAAAAGAAGCTGTTGGACTTCGCTTGTCTAATTTGTGTATATTAGAAATCACTGACCACTTCTTCCGTGTACAAAATCAGACACAAACATGAACAGTTGGACAAGTGATGACAGCGTAGCACCGGTTACGATGTTTCAAGATAAAAACAGTGTTTGTTGCAGTCCCTAAGTACAGCTGTGTAGCTTATCCAGATGCATGCTCGACAATCCAGGTAGAAAAATCTAAAAATGTTAAGTCTGGTCCTCTGGACATTCAAAAAACAAAACAAAGCCAAAAAAAAAAAAAAAAAAAAAAAAGGTAGAAACGTTTCGTCTTTCATCCGAAATACTTCTTCAGTCGGTGTAGCCCTGTAGTTTCTTTCTTTTTCAAACAGGAGTGGCACTATACCTAGTGAAAACCCAACAACAAAAACACAACAATAATAATAATAATAATAATAATAATAATAATAATAATAACTTGAGCCACCTTTAAGCAAATGTATGACACACTGCATATTCATACCTTCCATTGTTTCAAAAATCATGCTTATGTCATCGCATGCCCCTTGGAGCATGTGTGTTATCACATCTGCTGCATGCTGGTTCCTTCAACATTTTCATTTTGGACTAGCTAAGTGAATTGAGGATGGTTTGCACAGAAAATAATAATTTAAATATCAAAATGTTATGAATGCCATCTCTGTGTGTTTTAATTGTGTTAGTGCACTTTAACTAGTGAAGCTTTTATTTAATTTAGGATAATAAGTTTGGAATTAATGGTCCGTCTTGTCATTTGACCACTGCAAAGGACATACCCCAGCCTTCTGTTAAGAAGCAACAAAATAATTAATCAGCGTAAAATATGTTTTAAGTTACTTCTTACTTTGACTTGAGTAGATTATAACACTGGTAACTTCAATAAACTTAAATAAAATGTCATTGCAGTACAGTGGTGCTTGGATTTTTATGAACTTTATAATTTTCTATATTCCTGCATAAACATGACCTAAAACATCATCAGATTTTCACACAAGTCCTAAAAGTAGATAAAGAGAACCCAGTTAAACAAATGAGATGACATATTATACTTGGTCATTTATTTATTGAGAAAAATGATCCAATATTACATATTGTGGCAAAAGTATGTGAACCTTTGCTTTCAGTATCTTCTTGCTCTTGGAGTGATCTCTGTTGGTCCACCACTCCTGGGAAGGGTAACAGTGGTCTTGAATTTCCTCCATTTGTAGACAGTCTATCTGACTGTTGATTAGTGGAGTCCAAACTCTTTAGATATTGTTTTGTAACCTTTTCCAGCCTGATGAGCATCAACAACTCTTTTTTTTTTCAGATGTCTCAGAAATCTCCTTTGTTTGTGCCATGCCCATCATACACTTCCACAAACATGTTGTGAAGAGAAGAGTGTGATAGCTCCTTGTTCTTTAAATCTAACAGGGCACTCACACCTGATCATCATCCCACTGACTGAAAACACCTGACTCTAATTTAACCTTCAAATTAACTGATAATCCCAGAGGTTCACATACTTTTGCCTCTCACAAATATGCAATAGCTGATCATTACCCTCAATAAATAATTGACCAAATATGATATTTTTGTCTCATTTGTTTAACTGGGTTCTCCTTATCTACTTTTAGGACTTGCATGAAAATCTGATGATGTTTTAGGCCATATTTATGAAGAATTATAGAAAATTCCAAAAGGTTCACAACTATTCAAGCACCACTGTAACTGTACTTTTACTTGAGTACAACTTTATTTTATAATACTTGTTCTACATCAGGTAAAGGAAGATAAAAGCACCAATGCGAAAATATGCGTGTAGAAATAAAACTGTGTGCTGTGTAAAGTTAAATAGATTATTTCGTTTTATTGTGTGTGTGTGTGTGGGGGGGGGGGGGGGTGGCGGGGAGATTAGCACTTCAACACTAAATTGCAAGGGGACAAAGACATTTTATTGCAAGGTACTGAGTAATTATTTTAGATGAAATGCAAGCTTAGAATGTTGTTAGACTCCAATAAAGGACCAAAGCACATTGATTTTGTGACTTCATTATAGGAGCTTAATGTCAGAATTACTCAACATGTTTATCTAATGAAGCCAAGATTCAACTTGTCTGCTGGATTCCTTAGATAGAGAACTTTACTATTTGTTTTTTCTATGTATGTGAATGCTCCTGTAAAGTGCCCTGAGACAACTTTGTTGTGATTTGGCTCTATATAAATAAACTGAATTGAATTGAATTATCTTTGTGTTCTGTCAATATGCACCAAATGTGTCCTTATAAATGACAGCATAACTACTTAATGGTTAAGACTGTTGTCTCACAGCAACAAAGGTCCTGGGTTCAATCCCCATGTTGGATCTTGGGTCTTTCTTTGTGGAGCTAATATGTTCTCCTCGTGGGTTTTCTCCAGGTTGTCTGGTTTCCTCCCACAGTCTAAAAACATGCATGCTAGGTTGCCTTCAGGCCCAGGCCTCTCTTTCACGAGAAATCGGTGATCTCAGTGGGATTTGCCAAGTTAAACCAAGGTTAAGAAATGAATAAATAACTCAATCAAAATGAAACTAATAGTAAAAATTTGTTAAAAAAAAAAATAAAATAAATAAAAAAAGCATAAATAACTTTCCATGTTGGCTCGGAAGATAAATCCAGAAACCAATTCTAAGCCAACTGAACAACTTAGCAGTGAGTGACATATTCCAATGCCATGCTCTGTGTCCACTACTGTTCTACACAGAGCTGAACCCTCTCAGCCAGAACATCCCAAAGAGTTGCCATGAATTCCAGTTTCAAAGTGGAGCAGTCATCAAGCATTTCCTCTGAGTAGCTGAGATCTATGCCAAAAACGAGACACTGACTCACTGTTCCACCTCACCAGGATCAACAGCAAGGACACATGAATGTTAATCCAACTGTATAAATGTAGCTAAATGGTAATTGAAAAAGGCAAGATGATCACAACCAAAGGGATTGAACTATCTGACAGATGTTCAGGACACCTACAAATTTGTTGGAATCTACCAGGCAAATGGAAACCATGATGAGAAATAAAATCAGCAAATGACTACAAAGAGTAAGGCAGGTCCTGAAGAACCAGCTAAATGGTAAGAACAATACTTCAAGCCATCAGCATTGTCAGTCATCAGATACACTGGTGATGTACTAGTATGGCCAAATGAGGAGATAGAGGCCACTTCTATCAAAACACAAAATCTCCTCACAATGCACGGAGAGTTTTAACACAAGTCCAACACCTTGAAATTATACACTAAGCAAAAGGTGGAAGGAAAAAAAAGTAAAATAAATAAATAAATAAATAAATAAAATAAAATAAACAACTACACAGAATGAAAAAAAAAAAAAAAAAAAACAAGATCATGGAGTACACCTCTGAGGACAGAAAGGAACAGGAAGAACCATTATTGAAAGATAAACTCCTGCACAGCACACGCTACTGGCAGATTGAAGAGGTGGCTGATATCAACACATCTTATCAGTGGCTAGAGAGGGTGCACAAAAGGACAGCCCAGAGGCTCTAATCATAGCAGCACAAGAGCAGATCCTCAGAACAAGAACAATATAGGCCAAGGTCTACCAAACCAGAGAGGATAGAAAATGCAAGCTGTCCATAGTTGCCCCTAATGTAGACAAGAACATGTCAGGACATGCAATGCAAGCAGACAAAGCGCAAATGACGTATCATCACCACATGGCAGAAACATCTGGGCTGTGTGCGCATTATAGATCTTGCAGTCAAAGGGAGAGGTTCTACAAGGCTGGTGGCGAAACACAGGGTAAGATGTTGTGGGACTCCTAGATCCAGATGAAAAGAAAAGTGATGGCTAACTAAGCGAACATTGTGGTGGTCAAGGAACAACCAAAGGCAGCTGTGATGTATTCTGAATGACTGCAACATCAGGAAGAAGGAGCACCATCAGTTCAAGAACTTCTGAGAGCTGAATGAAGAAAACACAGTTTTGTGGACAGCCAAAGTTTCAATGTGCAAGTGATTACTGGAGCATTTGGAACTGAATCCACAAACTGGAAATGTGACTCCAAAAGAACTCAGGAACAACCTCAGTGATCTAGAAGAGTGCAGTCCCAGGAACACCCAAGATACTGAGCAAAACCTTCTGGCTTCCAGGTCTGTTAAGTACAGTATATTGGCCGACAGGTGCAAATGTGAAACGAAAAGCTATAGGTGTTGCAAATGGCGAGACGAGCTGCAAACATGAATGATGCAAACTCCAAAACACATATACACACACAGAAGCAACTGAAAACTCTGCAAAACAAAAATTCTGCATTCACAGAAAATAGACAGAATAAAAAAAAAAAACATACTTACAACCAACAAAACAAATGCAACGGAGAAATACCAAAAACGATGCAAATACCAAAAACACTAAAACATCCAAATACAATTGAAAGTGAGAAACGCTGCAAACTCACTGCACAAAACAAAAATGCACCAGAGGGGGACTCGATCCCCAAGGACCAGACCCCCTGTAAACACATTAACGAGATGCCTAAAAAAAAGTTACAGGAAAGAAAGAAGTACTGTACTTGCAAGTGCTTCATTTGTATTTAATTGGAGGGTGGGGGTAATGTTTTTAGTGTTTGCAGCATTTTTTTTCTTTGATTTAATTTCCTTATTTTAATGTTTTTTTTTTTTTTTGTTGCATTTCTTTCATTGTGTTTGTTCGTTTGCATTGTTTGCAGCACACTTCATCGTGTAAGACACGTTTAGCTGTTTGCTTTGTGTTTGGTCGTTTGCTGTGCGTTTAGCTGTTTGCTATGCTTTTGAGACACTGGAGTTAGGGAAATTGAGCTTGAAGTAAAGTAGAATTGCTCTTGTGGGGGGGGGGATAGAGTGAGCCGAGTGTTTTGTTCTTTTCTACTCCAAGTTTTCACATCTAACCCCAAAGGTACAACAAATACAGGATGGTATCAAGTTGTGAACAGTTCACTAACTACATGTTCTCAAACAAATGTAGCTTCATACAAGTTGAGTAGTTTTATCTGATATTTTGAGTTGGCAGGCAGTTCCACGTCCCCATCTGCTTAAGACTTTAATTCATTTCATATGCTTACATGTTATTTTTATATGTACAATAAATTGTCTTGGGTTTCCAATACAACATTTTCATTTTATTGTCAGATTTACACCCATTTGTAATGTGTCTTGAGAGGTTGTTTTACTAAATAATCATTTTTCATAAAAAACTTTCTCTTTTTGCAATAATTATGAGTACTGATGTTATCTGTAAACTTTATGGAAATGGCATCCATTAGCTTTTAATGCTTTTCTTTTTATCCAACTCTAAAATCCATCTCCTTCTTGTCAAAGCTGAACTGATGAGGCTTCATCCACTTGACACACGTCTGTGAGTTCCAGACAGTGATGCTATTCCTGTCATTCACAACTTGACACTTTTTGTTTTTGGTCCCCCAGTACATACCCCAGTTCTTGCATTTTTTTTTTTTTTCTGCAGTGATTCTCAATGCAACTCTGCTGAACTGTTTGGTGTTTGACTGTCTCAGACCTTTTGGATAGCCTCTTGTCACTCCTTTAGACAGGAATACTTTTGATGACCACTTGAAATACTTGTTTCCCTCGTCTTTCTCAACAATATTTACTTCCGCATACATTAAGGGGGTCAGTTTAAAGCTGCTCCCAAGATTTACCTCTCGCTTATTATTTACATGAAATCTAAACAGCTACCAGACTAATAACAATAACAGATGCATGCTGAAGACCAGGTAATCAATATTTTAAAACCCCAAACTGTTGCCCTGGAGAAGTACTGAGTTAACGGCAAGGCCAGAGAAAGGATCAACAAGATCACAGATCTGGCTGTGGCATAGATGTTCTGCCTGCTTGACATTGACGGTCTGTCAAAAAAGATTACAGTCATCTTCTGTGAGCTTCTTACTCTTGTGAAAGAAGAAAATTACCATACAACAGTTTTGTAATTTACCTTTTATTATAAAAACAATAAACCTTCATCTCAACTGCTGTTGCAAGTTATCAATAAATCTATCCGTGTCATAGAGATGAAATGTGTTACTTTGATCACAATAAATTCAATAAAAATAAACATTATCCGAGGTGGTTAACAATAACATGGTAAGCTGTGCCTTGTCTTACTCAAAATATATCACATATTATTTGTTTACAAGATGGAACACAGCCATGGGAACGGAAGTGTGTGTGCACATGTTTGTGTATGCGTGTGTGTGTGTGTGTGTGTGTGTGTGTGTGTGTGAGTGTGTGTGTGTGTGTGCGTGTGTGTGTGTAATGGAGGCATAGAGGAATGAGCCGACATTAGACTAGCAAACATTTTGAACATTAGTTCAGTATACGAAGGAGGCCTGACATGGCTGCAGAAATATATGTCAGTGACTGACATGTCATGCGGATCAAACCTCTGTCTCTGAAAGAAAAACCAAACGAAACATAGAGGTCACATAGATTCAAGACGACATATGTAAATGTCTACTTTTAGATGGACAGCAAACTCACAGTGCGGTGAAGGATGTGCGCTGATGGGCCCACACAGGATATGGTGTGAGGATATGAATGTGTGAAGCAGAGCATAGAGCTGCCATCATTAATGGTACTCTTTTCATCCACTGTATTATTTTTTCTTTTTGTCCACATTCTGAGCAGTCAACAGTCATGCTGCTCCATGTTGTATCTGAGAGGTAACCTCAAATGTATCCGCTTCCATCCATCCGTCCGTCTCCTGCAGACTGTGTGGCATGGCTTTCACTCCCTGCTGTGATGGGTTGCAGCGGCATAAATAGATTTAATTGTGATGGTCTCTTCCCGCTGCTTTAGGTCTGTTTGGTATAGGAAGTGATTAGTTGGTAGCTGATGTAAATTTATTGAAGTCTCTTCAGTGAGCCAACAGTAAAGGAAGGAACTTATGCAGGAACAGAAGAGTGATGAAGAGAAGAGGGTCCATGGTGCTCATCATGCTGCAGTCTGAAAGGAAGACAGAGACAGAAAACAAATTAGAATTGTATGGTCACACTTAGTTACCTCCTGGCATTCACTGGGCCTGTATTTACTGTATACATCAGGAGGGAAGAATAAGCTGAAACTAGAACGTTTCTGAAGAAGAAATCACGCTCTAACTCCAACACTCTGTGGTAAGGCCCCAAAGTTTTTCTCTTTCACTTTGCCAAAGTTCCCAAATTCCCTGATCAAAACAAGTTTTGTGTATTTTTGCAAAAGTGTTTTTCTAACATCCAGGGGGAGAAACAAATCAAAACCCATGACAGAAACGAGAAGAATGGGCAAATGGTAATAAGTGGTTTAAAAATATTAATGTAGTGTTTATTAATTAAGGTTCAAGGTTCTTTATTGTTTTTTTGCATCAACGAAACTGTGTACTCAAGGTTCCAGTTACACCCAAAAATAGCAATGATATAAAACATACAAAAAGATCTAAGATAGACGCTGAACAGTAATAATACAATATAATAGTGTATTAAAGCGTCTGACATTACAAAGGGCTTTGCTGTAGTAACGTTAAAGAGTCAATATCAAAAATGCTATTAAGATTAGAATGAAAATGTAATTAAAAACTGAGTATATAATGTTTAAATGTAAAACAAAGGTCACTTCAGTTGAAAATGATGACAAAACTGGAATGTTTCTTCAAGAGTGAAACTATAAATATCACACGGCAGATGAGGATGACAGAGAGGAAATATAACAATCGTAATAAACATGGTTGGTGTATTTGCATGAATTTACCTAATGTGGATACTTTTTTAAAGACCAGGGCAGGATGGAAAGCTGGGAACAGACATTTGTTGAGTAATGAGGGCAGCTAAAATCAGAGAAAACGTGTTGGACTAAATTTTGCACAGCGCCACAGTAACATACATCTGAATATTACAGCCAACATAAGCTTCATTTTACACTTGCTAATTGTACAAACTAATTAGAATTACAACTGGAATTAACAGATGCACTGCTGGGACAGCTTGTCACGTTGCACTAATCTTTTCTGAGGACGTGTCTACCAAAAGAGTCCCAAAAAAAGAGTAATGTTTAAGCTTACATATTTCTAATTTGTAGTGCACTTCTGTAAGCTCACATATAAATCAAAGCCTACACACGCTGTAATGGGGAACTGGTAATAAACAATTGTGTAGTCACTTTTTTATTTTATTTTTGAAAACAAGCTCAAATGCAATAAAATAAGTAATCACAAACACAGTGGCTATTTATGACAAACATTTGGCTCCTCATATAATAAAAATAAGGGAAGATAAATTATTTTTTGTGGATGCTGGTGTAGGAGTCAAGGTATGTGAAGATGTCTTTACGATTAATCACAATATTTTAGCAATCCTCTTGAGGAGTCCCTGAATATGTAAAGGACTCGAGGACTTCTTAAACAAACAAACAAACAAACAAACAAACAAACAAAAATGTCTCCAACTAACAGGAAAAGGTCCAAACACATATGGCAACCTCTGCAGTTGGTTCTGGAGCACTAAAGGCAAAATATGACAGACCTTCATGACTAAAACGGTGGAAAAAATATCAGAAGAAAGGCATCAGTGCTCACAAAACAGCTTTAGGGCTTTGTGAGGAGGCCTGGCAACCTCCTTCAGCTGCAACAGATAATCACATAATCTGTGCACTGGATCATGCAGACCATATGGATCATACCTTGCACAGAATCAAATCAAAAGGCAGACACAGACGTTCAGAGGAAACAGAGAAAGATGGTTGTCTTGAACAGATGTTGGAAGCCAAAGTCGGCACACAAGCTAACCATCATCGTGTGTCTGATAAAACAAACTGTCTTTACTTATTTTCCAGTAAAACGTCACATTAGCAGAACTGTCAGCAGTGCAGGTCTCATCCACCTAGTCCTCCAGAAGTTGTTAGGATTGAGCCATCATCACTCCATCTATATTTGTTAATATTGTTAAGCCTTACTTAATTCATACCACATATTGTGATGCTGTCTTATAGCTGTGTGTGATTTAGACCATATGTTTTCACTCTTTCTCAATCCTTAATTTTTATGTTAAATACACAACAGAAATGTATTGTTTCTCAGAGTTATGAGATGATGAAATTAAAGGATTTAAATATCAAGCAAAAAGCTTTACTAAATCAACATGTCACTTCTAAAGGTTATTTTTTAAAAGGTTCATACTGTAACTTTACAGTATCATTACAGAATCGTCATGGCACCTCTAAAGGTTATTGTTATGGGCCTACCAGCTTAATGACCTTTACAGGTCTGTGCAGAGAGCAGCAGACTGCAAACTTTTCACCTGAAGACAAGACGTGCTCGGAGTGGACACGGAAAGAAGCAGGTGTTGTAGGACGCCCATGGTCTTTGTGGATCACAAGCAGCTCTGCTACAAGATGTTTTTATATGTTAAGTCTGGCTGCCTTGACTGCACCTCATTTTTACTCAAACAGACAGATTTTAACATTGCTCAGGTTCTAGTGTGCACTTCCTTTCTCTTCAGACTCAGATGCTTGCGCTTCTGTCAAAAGCAAAGCTAAAAATGCAGTAAACTGTTTCTGGCAGCATGGCAGCAGGTTTGCTGTTGATCCTTTGAAATGCATTATGCTTCTTGCAGTCCCTCTCTTAACTAGTAGACACAACTACAGAAGTAACACCAGTACAGCACTAATGACTACAAAAGGAGAATTTACTGAAAATATGTGTTGTAGGTCTGCCTCTCAGCGAGCAGGTCTCTGGTTCAAATCCTGGTCCAGGGGCCTTTGGGTGGAGTTTGCATGTTCTCTCCGTGCATGCATGGATTTTCTCCAGGTACTCCGGTTTCCTCCACAGACCAAAAACATGCATGATAGGCTGAATGGGCACCGGCAACCACCGTGACCCAAAGTGGAAGAAGTGGGTAGAAGATAATGGATGTGTTGTAGGAAAATTTAACTAGAGTTCTGTTCAATTATTTACACAAGACCATGGTTCATTTTGAAGAAGAAGGTTAAAGAAACTGTTCAAAGCAAAATCATTTCATATTAAAATATTCTTACCACCAAAAAACTGAAACAAAAAGGACAAACAGATAGACACACAGACAGACAGATAGGCAGACAGACAGGAAGACAGAGAGCGATAGAAAGATAAACAGACAGAAAGATAGGCAGACAGAAAGATAGACACATAGAAAGATAGACAGATAGAAATATGGACAGATAGACAGACACACATATAGAAAGATATACAGATGGGCAGATAGACAGACATACAGTTAGACATAGAAAGACAGACAGATAGACAGATAGAAAGATATACAGATGGGCAGATAGACAGACAGACAGCTAGACATATAGAAAGATAGACAGATAGACAGATAGAAAGATATACAGATGGGCAGATAGACAGACAGACAGCTAGACATATAGAAAGATAGATAGACATACAGATAGAAAGATAGACAGACAGACAGATAAACAGAAAGATAGACAGAAATACAGATAGAAAGATGTACAGATGGGCAGATAGACAGACAGACAGCTAGACATATAGAAAGATAGACAGATAGACAGATAGAAAGATATACAG
>JARVGQ010000759.1:31737404-31748901 GCA_031762355.1 Hypsolebias martinsi | reverse complement strand
AATTCAAGTAAAATAAATATATTTAAAACAGGTGAGAATAAAGATATGCTCACCATCTCTGTGTGGAATGAGTATTCCTCCAAAAGTTCCCAGAGCAATGCATTTGTCTTTAAGACATCAAAATCTACAGACCAAACCTAAAAAAAAAATAATAATTATTAAAAAAAAGGCTGTCAGGTCAAACCATTGGTTTAACTGAATCATACTTTTCTGGTGAGACTCATTAAAAACATGTTGGCTAACATAAACATAAGGCTAAGCGCCTCCAAGGAAGATTTCATATGTTTATAACTGGAAGCTTGGACCACTTTGATCCTATGAGCTGTTGAAGAGTTTCAGTGGCACAGTGGAGGTTTTGCACATTGTAAACAGGATGGAGATTCAACAAAGTTGGAAATAAAATACACAATATTAAAAGCCATGGTCAACTAGATTTTGAAAATATAAATCTAGTCTCATAATTTAATATGCATTTCTTGTAACATACATGAGCCAGAAAGTGAGTTCCTGCTGTGCATCAGAGCGTACATGGAAAAAGACGACTGTAGGCATTCCCTCAATAAATAAACAAATTAAGGTAGCTGAAAAATAGGACAGTGATCCATTTTTACCTGGTTGTCCTGAGATATGTTAAACAAGAATGTCAGAGCACCAAGTAAGGTATCCATTTTCATTTCAGCTGTTCAATTTGAAATGATATACCAGTGATGTATTACTAGTGTCAGTTGGATGCATCACAAACAACGAGTCCAGCTACAGGCAGGAGGTGGCACACCTGGAGAGGTGGTGCAGGAAGAACAACCTTCACATCAACGTGGTTGTGGACTGGTCTGGGAAGCTCAGTCCTCACCTCCTTCTACAGGTGTGCAGTGGAGAGCATCCTGTGCTGCAGCATCAACGTGTGGCATGGAGGCTGCACAGCTGCAGAAAGAAAAGCTTTGCAGAGAGTGGTGAAGGCTGCACAGAAGATGTTGGAGTCAGTCTCTCCACCATCACAGACATCTACACCTCCATCTGCATCATGAAGGACCACACTCACCCAGCACACACATTTTTTGCCCTGCTCCCCTCAAGCAGATGGTTGAGGAGCATTAAGTGTAGAACCACTAGACTGAGGAACAGCTTCTACCCTGAAGCTGTTAGACTCATAAATCATTAACCTGGAAGTTCACGTATTTCCACTTTAATTGAAGACATGACACTTTATCCATGCTGCTGATTATCCATGCTGCTGATATATTGCCTTTAAATTGCTGTTTATCTTTCTATCTGACTATCTTTCTGTCAGTCTATCTGCCTGTCTGTATATTTTTTCTATCTGTATGTCTGACTATCTTTCTATTCATACACCTCTGCTCACAACAGACTCATGTTCAGGCTGCTGTTTAACACATCATAATTCAATACTGTACTTTTTTATGTGTTTATCTTAGACCCTTGTATACCATTTTTAATGCTTTTTAGTTATACTTGATTTTTGGGACCTTGAGTACAGTTTCATTCCACTTCATGTACCACATGTGATGCGAATGACTATAAAGAACCTTGAACCTTGTATAACCATAAAGTTGTTTTTACTGTATTTCAGCATGTCTAACATCTAATGTCAACTTTTATAGTCTCACCTTAAACAAAGATGTTTTATACATGCCGAACATCACCCTTTCATAACTATGTAATTTCAGTTGTACAGTTTATGTTTAGATGGGTTATTTTATTGTTTGCAGATTTTATTTGTGATTTTTGTAACATTCCTTTATTTTGTGTTTTAATAAGGAAATTTGGACTCATTTTGGTTTTAACATTTTTACTGCCATTTGTTTTATGTTCTGTATGAGTCTTTCCTGGAAGATTAGTTGTTTTTTTTTTTTTTTCTGTTGCTCTTAACTTTCTTTGGAAACATCTCGAGTTTGATCAAGGATGGAAAGAAAAAAGAAAGGCAGAGGGCGGGGTGCATTGAGAATTGTACTATCCATACAATACATGTATGTAATACATGTTTTACATGTATTGTATGGATAGTACAATACCAGTGCTGCAGTGTGAATACAAAGATTAAATTAAGTTGCAACAAAACAGCTGCAGCACAGGAACAACATAAAAAAGCTTTTTTCTAAATTTCATTACTTGGGCTTTCTCATTCTACATTATGTAAATGTTATATCTTCTACAACCTAATTTCACATTATATAAGATATAACACAATATAATGCCATTAGTAGGGCTGCTCATTCAAAACAGGGAAGGCATTTTGTTTAAAGACAGCTTTTTTGGGTTGTCATCATCCATGAACATGACCTCTTAATTTTGTTTACATGAATCCAGATTAGTAAAACTTTACGAGCACTGTTTTGCAGATGCAAAGATCCATGGAGGTAAACAAACTCTTTTTCTTTCAGAAATGGAATATTTTGCATTTCTTGTGCTGTCAGACATGATGAAGACAGTACTGAATCTTCTTACCTTGAAACTGAACAGTTAAATAATTCATGGTGGCTGGATTTAAATTTTCTTGTCATTTATTCAATCTCAGTCTTGCGTTCAGTTCCACACACACACCTGGCCCAAGTATTGGGATTTACCATCTCAGGATAAATACTTTCTGTTAATGTTACCCTAAATATACTGTAATAACTAAGTAAAAGTGTTGTGTTTTCTACTTTTAAAATCCTCCACCTCTGTATATACATTTTTACAATAAATAAAGAAAAATAAAATCCTCTACTAGCTAACTGGTGATTTAGAAGGTGTCGTACTTGCTGCCGTACTTGTCGCATCGCCATATAAGTCCCATCAGTCCAAAAATGTCTAATAAAGTGGGGAAAAAAAAAACATAAATATGTCACTTCGCCGTATAAGTTGCATCTATTATGCATCATCGCTGACAACCCGGAAATGTAGGCCGGTGTGTCAAAAATCGATTGGCTGCCGAATAGTGGTCACGGGAGCGCACATGGGAGGACTTAAATAAGATTTTAACAAGATTTTCACTTAAAAACTATTATTTTTGCTTGACATTATAGCAAATGTGTGTCTCAGTTGAACGTTTCCTTAATAAATGCACTTTAGTGGTCAAATCAGCTGCAGTTCAAAAGCCGATTTGCGGGAGCGTGCAGAGGGGACAACTCGCTGTGCATTTTGTCGAAATTTAACAAGTGAACCACCTAAAAACAATTATTTGTTTGCTAGTATTTATTGTAAACATGTGTCTAAGTTGAACTTTTCCTTAATAAATGCACCTTAATAGTCAAATCAGCTGCATTTTCTCCTGGGCAGCCTGGTGAATGCAGCTGATTTGACGTTTGTTCCAGGAGTTCCGGAGCGAGACGAAGCTGGTTTTGTATGGCAAGTCAAGTGTCTCATTAATAGCCACTTTTATGTATTAATGAGACACTTGGCTTGCCATATTAGTTGAGGGTCCTCTAGTGCCTGAAAATGGTATTGTTCAATATTTTCCATGTCAGAATGGAAGAAATCATCAGATCTAAGACAAAAATTTAGTTATAAATAGAGGGGGATGTTAATATAAATATGGGTATACTGTATTAGTCACTTCGGGGTATAAGTCGCAGGCATGCTAATTTATGCAAAAAGGTACATGACTTATACTGCGAAAATTACAGCAGTGATTTTTACCTGTCATTATATTGTGATTTACACCAAAATATTGATAACGATTTAAAATCAGTGTCATGTGCATGTAAACAAAATCACTTACATTCTATTACTCTCCCTATGAATATTGTATTTTTTTCTGTGTAAGGAAGCAAAGAAAGTCAAAGTAAAGATTGAATGTTTTTTTATTTTTTTTTTTATTTTAATAAATAAAAGAACTGAAAGTTCTGTTTGGTCTCTTGACTGATATGGAGCTTATTTTCTGTCAGCTTTTTTTTATTATTGCTGCAGCAGGCCCATCAGTCAAGGCAACATGAGGATTACTGGTAGGATCCATCTCAAGAAAATGTTGCCTGTGAAAATTGAGAGTTAAAAAAGATACCTACAGATGAAAAAACAATCTTTTGACTGAGCAAGTTGGGAACAAAAATGTTCAGCATTCAGCTACATCGCACAGTGAGCAGGCTGTTCTGTGTCCTTCCATCAGATGATTTTGTAAGTTTTCAATCTCAGAGCTCTGAATCAGGACCTCTGGGATTCAGTCAGGGAAGCTGATGCTAATGTTAGCGTAAAAAGGCAAACCGATCTTCGGGATGGAGTGATATTTGAGTCTGCATGGCTCACTCAGCTCTTCTGATTCAGTCTCACGGCTCACACAAAGTGGAGAGGCAGCTGTTTTCTTTGAAGACAAAACACTACGTGCTCAGCAGTAAACAGTAGACAGTCGGCGACGGCTGCTAAACATGCTGCAGAATTTCTGAACGGCAATAAATGCCTGAGATTTATGGAGATTTGTCAGTGCATACACAACGCTGCAAATGTTGAGCACCTTCTATTAGCACGTGTGTGCATGCTTCTTAATGTCACAGTAGTTCAGAATTATAAGCAGTTAGTTTGAAGAACTTTACTCATTTCTTCCTGTAAAACAGAAGACAGTCTACAAATCAACCACAGATTCTCATTCCTACCATATGTGTCCAACCTGTTGCTGTGAAGGTGACTGATGTGCACCTGGATCCAAGCACCAACTTGCCTGTGTGGCGTTTGCCCACCCTAACAGCTGCCAGGGGCACGCCAAATAGAGCATGCACATAACGGTGATGGATTGTTAGAGGAGGAATGAAAATGTGAGAGGCAATATGAGACTCATGACAGCTTATCTCTTCCCTCCACCTGCAACCCCCTTCCATATCTATTTGTTTTTGCCACTCAGTCAGATGACTTTGCAGAAAAATGACAGATGCCTGCGTTTCTGAACCCCCTCCCGCACCCCCATGTTCTCTGGCTGCTCACTCCATTGATTAGTATTACTACATTAGTATAGGTAATAAGGCAGCTATACTTTTCAAACTTAATCCTTAATAACAAAAAATAAATAAAATGCTTGAAATAGTTTTTGACAGCTGAAAAGTGACAGAAAGCTACTTCAGCTGTATTTGATTTAGCGTGTAACAGACACGCACCGCCTCAGATCTCGCTGACAGGCCACACTAAAGCAGTATTAATCACCTGCACGCTCCGTTCTAAGTCTGCACTGGTTATGGGTGACGGAAGTTCAATTCACTCTGCCTGATGAAGCGTTATATCGCGCAAAGCTCTGGAGTGAGTTGTACTGGCGTCGTTCTCCCAGCTGTTTGCAGCCCGACTCTCAGTGATTGGTTCATTCATAGCAGCATAGCTGGCATCATATGGTTTCAGGTGTGCAGCAATAACATCATGGGCTCACAACTGCTGTTCTGGCCAACATAAATTACTGCTCTATCTCACTGCTCCACTTACAGTGTTCAATGGCAGCCATGCTGACGCTTCAGTCCAGCTTGAGCTGTCGTGCCTGTGTTTGCATGGGCGATCAATAATTAGTAACCTTTATCGTCATGACTCTCATAAACAGAAGCTCAATGTAATTTAACGCTGCACTATCTTTATAAATATAGATACATACTAAATTTAACACGAGACAACAAAACTATATATTTTTGTAAAATCAAAGTTTCACATGTAACCTGAACTTTAAAATAGATTTCATAAGAGATAAATAGCCACACAAATTCTCTTCTCTCAGTCACTAATGTTTAATTTAGAGTTGTGCAATATTGCTTAAAATTATATCACAATATTTCAAGTAAATTTCCAACATTAATATATTGATGACATCAGTTTATATATTCAAACCTTATTATTCTGTCTATCATAACATTGGCTGCGAAGGTAACAGTTTCAGGAAGAAAACCTAAACATTGAGAAAGGGTGATTTTAAACACCTGTTTAAAATTGCTTTTAATGTTTAAATTTGCCCTTTTTAAGCATTTTACTGTGTTTTTATGTGTTATGCATTGTTGATTTTATTTTTAACTCATGTAAAGCGTCTTTGAGTATTTAAAAAAATGCTATAAAAATAAAATGTATTACGATTATTATTACTATTATTATTATTATTGTTAAAGAGTAATTTCCATGTCTGAATTTAAATACTTTTTTTTTTAATTGAACAGTAATTTTATTTTTGTTATTTTTGGTCCTCCCCCTTCAACCTTATCCACCCTTGAAGTGATACCACATCTGTTCCTGCCACTGTAGTTTTATTTTGAAAGGTTTGCAAAGTGGAAACTCTAACCACAGGTGAGCTCCAACTTACAGCGGGGACACGTGTCCACTCCTGAGCTGCAGCATGTGCATGCATGCCCAAA
The DNA here is from genome assembly GCA_031762355.1 of Hypsolebias martinsi. NCBI lineage: Eukaryota > Metazoa > Chordata > Actinopteri > Cyprinodontiformes > Rivulidae > Hypsolebias > Hypsolebias martinsi. The sequence goes on along the minus strand of JARVGQ010000759.1, from coordinate 31,742,599 downwards.
GCCTTTGTTCCTTCGGAGGGTTTTTCAGTGGCAGAACTTGTAGGAATAATTTACCACAAGTCTTCATTTTACTGTGTTCACAAATTTTTTTTTTAAAGATATGAAATTAGCAATGGTACTAAACAATAAAGTGTTTGCCTAAATGAACCCTTATTACAAAGAATGGTAAAAAAAAATGTTCAAATTAGCGTTGCTTTATCTCATGTGTGTAAATAAAAAAAAATGACATTATAATGGTTTAGTTCAGCAAAGCTCATTTCTCTCATGTTTTTGTCTGCTGAGACTTGTGCTTTGGAATAAAAAACAGAATAAACAAAATTATGGAAAGCCTAAATAATTAGTGTGGACATTATGCATGGAGCAGGGGTGTTTGGCCAACCAGGGGGTGGGAGGTATGTAATGGGTTGATTGTTGTAAGGTGGTGTGGGTGGAAACAATATATATAAGAAAATACATCTGAAGAGTATTTTAGCTTGAAATGACCATCCCCAATAAACATTCCTCTCCCCATAAACACCTTCCAGTTATTTCTGGAAGGGCCCAAATATTTCTAGATAGGATATATAATCTCTAGGTCCATCCTGGGATCTCCTAACATGAAGACATGCTTAGAAAATCTCCAAAGGAAAGCATTCAGGAGGCATCTTAATCAGAAATATTCTGCAGCCTTAGAAGTAAAATCAAAGGCTTTGCCTTTCATTTCAGCTCCTTCTATGCTGCAACAGATCAGAGCAGCGCCCTCATTACTTTAGAAGATGCTGTAATATGTGCGCCTATCTCCTACTCCCTCTTACTTTTCCCAGGAACAAGATTTGAATCTTGAACTTGAAGCAAAGATGCACATCCAACCCAGAGGGAGCACTTCACCTTTTTGTTGGTTGAGAACCACGGCCCCAAATTTAGAGGCGCTTGCGTTCATAATGGCTGCTTCACACTCAGATGCAAACGGGCTCAGTGCATGCTGAAGGTCGTGCAGTAGAAGATGCCAACAAAACCATATTACAGTATCTGCAAAGTGCAGAGACGAGACGCTGAGCTCCCAAACCAGACCCCCTCCTCTGCACCTTGAGATGAAAACCACAAAAGGGATAGGAGACGGACAAATGATAATAGAGCAAAAAATAAATAAATAAAAAAATAAAAATAAAAAAATATATATATATAGTTATTATTGTTTGCAGGTGGCTTTATCAGACACATTTTTCATCTTTTTTATTGTTTATCATGCTTGATGATTGTGTGAATTCCTTGCTATACGTGGCCCTGCAACAGCAGCCTTACACTATACAATCAGAGATATCTCTATCTCTAAGAAGTATAATACTTTAGGCTTGTTTTCTCAGAAAGTACAACATATCATGTGACTCAACGTTACTATGAAACCAAAATGATCTATTACTGTTCTAGTTTAAACATGCAACTCTTCAGTAATCTGCAATAACTCTACATTTTAAATAAAAATGCAAACAATGAGCAGCGGAACCTCATCACAGTGTATTTAGTGGTAATTTCCATAAACCACTTTGCCTTCCTGTCAAACACCTAGCAATTTAATTTATATTTTTTTTTTTCAAGGCAATGATTTGTTGAGTCATTTCTTTATCTTTAGACTACACATTGTCTCCTACTCACACACCTTCACTTCCTGGTTGAGTTTTTTTTCTTCAAATGGTTAAACAACCTTCTTTGAATCCACCTTTAGCTGTAACCGTTGTGCTTTGTTGAAGGTCTGTCCTCTTCAGGAAATACACGGCCACACTAATAGCTTGTGGAGGCTAACATGCTGCTTTGACCCTCAGAAGGTTCGCTCTTTATTTGTGAGCTGTGCATGACCTGAACATGACAGAGCACACTGTTTGGCATTGAAACAAGCTTGCTATCACCGTATCAGCAATATGTAACTCAGTACATTGCTCTATATGCTTCAGTGTATGAACGTGGACATTTTCTGTGCTGAGGACTATTGTCATAACACTGCTATTACTATTTAAAATATAAAGTTAGACTTAGAGTTACTGTGGATCTCACTGTATGACACAAACTTATTTCAGCAGTAGTTATTGACAAAAACTCATACTTTGTTCCTCACAGAACTCCTGCTTCTGTTTGCCATTTCAACGCACAGGGTAAGTGTATCTGACAGTCTGCTCTTGTGCTCTGGCAACGCTTCATCAAATGCTAATGTTTTTTTTTTTTTCTTTTATTGAGGAGGAGATTGCTCACAGACAGACAAAGACTTTAATGAACGCCTTTCGTGTTTCTGCTGAAGTCTGCATGTGGAAGACTTTGCTGAAGAGAAGCTCACTCACTTTGTTCTTGATAGGATTAACAGATTCATGTGGTCGTCCTGTGAATACTTGATGCTCAATTTTGAATGATGAGAATAAGAAAAATTGCCATTTTCTATAAGACGCAGTTGTAACATTGTTGTTTTATTCAGCCTTTTGAATCAATTCCAATTTTTTATACTTTTTTTCAACATGGCCATCCATGTGTGGAGAAAACTGGGCAGCAGTGGTCAAAATATGGTTGAAACTTTATGTAAGGATATTATCTTTATTCTAGAGTATACTTAATAGAAATGTAACAGTTATTTTTGTATGCTCAGACATTGTTCTGCTTTCCCATAAAGGTTGCCCTTACACAAATAACTCCCTGTATTAGTGAAAAATTACTCTACATTGTCAAAAAATATATTTTATTTACAGCCACAGTTCACAACAAATAGTCTCAGATCACTTGACAAACAACAGCTTGTTACATTTCCAGCTGAACACACTCAAATTATTATATTTTAATTTATTTAAATTATGACGCTGCAGCTTCTATTATCTGCAGGCATTAAAAATATCCTTACTCCATAATAATTTATGAGTTAATATATTATTAGATACTCAATGGCTATAATGTTAAAAACAGCAATGTCATCTGCTTCTGTTCCAATTATTGTAAAAATGCTCCCTGGCACCTTTTCTATCAGCTGCCTGACTTTAAAACTGACCTGCTGCTATCTCCAGCATCAAACCCATTTAGCATTGTTTTATTGCTGCAGTCTTTATCAGTGCTAAAGACCACGTCCATTTAATCTCATTTTGCTGCTGCTCTTAGTAACAAAAGCACGCAGGAGCAAGTAGTTGCTAAGATTAGCTCTCATTTCAATAATGGTGATAAATTCATGCTCATATTGCTTTCTCTCACATGCTTAGAATTTTTCTGTGATCCAAATAGCATTACAGGGGTTTGGTTCAGGCCAGTGCTTTCTTTAGTTTGTTGTGGCATTTGATTATTTTCTCCGCTGAACCAAAACCATATTGAACTATGACCCAAACACCAAGGTGCATGCTTCACAGTTCTTAGCAAAAAACATGAAAAGGGCTGGAATCAACCTTCTAGTTTGTGTAATTAACCACAGCTTAACCCTGGGATGTGTTAGGAATTGTACATTATTAACAGTTGGTTTTGTTTGTGGGTCGCATGGCAGAACAATGGTAAGATCTATCACCTCACAGCAACTCCCTGCCTTTTCTTGGGGAGTTTGAATATTTTCTTCAAGTACTTTACGTTCCTCCCACAGACTAAAAACATGCATTTGGTATCTAAATTGTTCATAAATGTGAGTGTATCATGTTTTTTATCTTGTCATGTTCTGATCCCAAGCCTTGCTCTCCAACCACAACCCTCTGCACAATCAAGCTCATTTTGTCCACCTGCTCAAAGCCCTACACTTAAGCCTTATGATCACAGTCACTCTGCCAGATTATCGAACTGATTGTGGAAGTAGATGTCCACCATTCTTGTTGCAGCTCTCTCTGATCATCTTGTCTTGACCCCATGCCTGTCTTTGATTACTGACCTGCCTGCTCCTTGCCTGATACTCTATCACCCTTTTGATCATGATACTGACCTTCCATTCGGAACCTGTGACTAGGCCTCACAGATCTCACTCTTGGATTTGTTCTTGGACCTCTGATACCCTATTTATGACACTCAACATCACGCCTGGTTCTCGCCTCTGGATCTTCCTCTGGATCACGTCCCTCTCAAGCCTAAGCCTCTGCTGCAGTCCTGTCTGTGACTGTGACATCATCCTGGCCTGCTCCTTCAGGTGGCGCTCCTCTTACCTGCCTGATGTTAGTGGCTTTCATTCTCTTTACCTTCATCACATAAATTGTCAGTCCAATAACTACCCATGTCTGCAGATTGGGCTCAACCCAGGGCTCTGACCTCCAACAGCAGCTGTTTCATAATAAACCTTTTAAACCAATCCTGTTTAGTATCTTGCTCAAATCCAAAAATTCAAACCTTGTCAGTGTTTTTAAATGATTGTTTCTCATTTGTCTTAAGTGTCTCTGTGATGGATTTGTGACTCCTCCAGGGTACATTAGTTCCTTGCTACTTGGTGGTTCAATGTTTGCAGACTCGCTCTTTTGTGGCTTTTCAAAGTAAGAACGAACACGAGAAAAAGTACACCACACAAAATTGCCAACTTTAATATTACTCATGTGACTGGGACAGTACGGGATCCAGTTAAAAAAGTTAACAAAATAAATACTTCAGATATAAGCTGCCATTTTGTAGTTTTCTTTCAAAATACTGTATCGCCGCTCAAAAGGACTACATTTCCCCAAAGCCAACAATGCTTCCAGCTGTTGCTTTCTGCTGAAATGGAGGGAAAGTTTTGATCTGATCCGAAAAAAGTTTGGTCCTTATTAATAGTAACTTCAGCACTCAGTGGATGCAGAGATGTATGGAACTGACCGGGAATTGGACCAGAACCTGACTTCCAGCCTCATCGGTCAATCTGAGTGCTGCTTGCCAGCCCAGGGAGCCTCTCCAGCGGGGAGGTGTTGTTTGGAGGGTCCGGTGTCTTATCCAGAGCTCAACGAGACTTTTTTCATCCAGGTCTGGACTCGATTGGGACAATTGTGTGGTTTTGTTTGCAGTACGTAGCTACTGTGCAGTACATGTTAAAAGGACGTAGGTTTAAGAGTTTAAAACATTGTGGGCTTCATCACTGCAGGGTAGGTCTGCAGAACCGGAACTGAGACCGACAGACCAAAACTGAATTGTTGTTATTCTGCAGAGTTGGTGCGTAAAAATTTTCAGTACAGTACATATATGTATGATCAAATTTCATAGGTTTAAGAGTTTAGAACATTGCAAGAGTGTGGGAAGGGTTTTTAAAGCCTTTATAT
>JARVGQ010000759.1:31568166-31583038 GCA_031762355.1 Hypsolebias martinsi | reverse complement strand
AGTGAGTTTATATTTATTTTGTTTTGTTCTTATGGCCAACTGTTTGTTGGAAATTTTTTTTTTTTTTTTTTTTTTTTTTTTGCAGTGGGAATATAATACAGTGTTTAAGACATGTTAGTTAAAAATGTTTTTATGCTCAGCAGCTGTAATAATTAATTGAATATAGTGAATAAAAGTTAAAGCATTCTAAGAGTTGATGTTTCTTTACATATTTTGTAGCATTGTTTGTGGGTTTGCGAGGGGGCCTCAGCCAGAAGCTAATGCTGTTTGTGGGGCCATGGCATGGTAAAGTTTGGGAACCCCTGAACTATATCATTGCACCTGTTGATAGAACATGTTTACAACAGAACAAGTTACTCCATCCAAAATGCAAGTAATTAATGTAACATTTACTAACTGGTCTATGGTTGAAACTATAATTTGTCCTCACTCTGTCGTTCCTTTCACAGGCTGACCCATCAGGTTACCCATATGTCAAATCTGACTTTTTTTTCTTCACATTTCTTCTTTTGACAGCAGATGACCTTAAGAAGATGTATTTGGTTTACACCACAGTGACAACAACAGCACAAAAGGCATATTTACACTCCAGTAAAAATAGACCAATATGTTTTATGTTAAATAAATCACCAGGAGATGATTATTCAGACTCATTCTGAGAAGGTTATGTTTTGTTCTGGATCATTATAACCTTTTTTTCTTATGACTTTACTTCAAAGGGCACCAGGTGTAGAATAATACAAGGAAATCGGATTTAGCTTTAGTGCTGAATGGTTTACTTTCTTTGCAGTTATTCTCTTGCTCTCTGTAGTACGGTGGCTGACCTGTGCAAATGAGCCGCAAACAGCAAAATGCACAGCAAACAGTTAAACATGCTGCAAACACATGAATGATGTAAACTCCAAAACAAATGCAACAGAAACATTGCAAAAGAAAAATTCTACAATCACAAAAATAGACAAAAGAAAAAACATACTACCAGTAAAACAAAGGCTAATGAAAAATGATGCAAATACCCAAAACACAAAAATCCCCCAAAACAAATGTAAGTAAGAAATGCTGGAGACTCTCCTTCCATTATCTCTACCTTTGTCTTCCTTTTTGAGTCATTTGGAGTCACTAGTGCCCATATCCAACAGTTGCTGTGAGAGGATGGGTACACCCTGGACAGGTCTCCAGTCCATCACAGGACCGCATGGAGACAAACAAGACAACTGTTCACTCTCTCATTCACACCTAGGGACAATTTAGAGTTACCAATCAGCCTAACATGCATGTTTCTGGGCTATGGGAGGAAACCAGAGTGCACAGGGAAAACCCCATGTTTGCATGGCGAGAACATGCAAACTCCACCCAAAAAGGCCCCCGGCCTGGATTCGATCCGGTGACCCTCTTGCTGAGAGGCAACAACTATACCAACTCTGCCACCGTGTCACCAAAGCTGCAAACTCACTCCTCAAAACAGAAGTGCACCAGACCACTAGGTGTGCACAACCACCAAGTCATCTGGGATCATACCACATGCAAAGATTTTGTAGCTGAGGGGCCACTTTCCAAAGTCATAATAACTTCATAGTAGGCAAGGATATATAAAATCTCACAACTAAAGAGCTTTTGATAAAATAAGGGGGAAAAGTACGTATACTTTTAAAGGTTAAAAAAAGGCAGAAAATTAAACATTGGTTAGATAGTGGCTTTAAATCATGTATTTTGCTTTTCATAGAAATAGCAGACATTATATTAAGATTTTTTTTTCTTTTGGCTGCTCCCTTGTTCAGTGAGGGAACTAACTCACATGAAGACTTGGCAATTATTTTTACGCCAGATGACCTTCCTGATGCAACCACACCGAGCTACCACAGCCCTCTGTGTGGAGCTGAGCGCTGCCATGTAGGGTGCGCAGGGGAGAAAATGGTGGGGGTTAAGGGCCTTGCTCTGGAGGCAGGTGTGGATGATTCACTTTTCCCACCCACATTTTGATGTTATCGTCAGGGGAGTTGAACCGACAACCTTTCGCTCACAGGCCCACCTTCTCTAACCTCTGTACCACTACTTCCCTCAACATTATATTAAGATAAACATGAAAAAGAAAGCATTAGAAAACTTTGCCGAAATATGCTTTTCCTTTTTTAATATTAGGTGGTAGGGGGTAGCAAAACAAGGAACAGAACCAAATAAGCTGATTTGGAACATTTCTAAGACCTGACAATTTAAAATAGAAATACTTCCAATAATATTAATGCATGGTATGTGGCTAAGTCAGTATTAGAATTATGATAAGTATAAAAGCTCTCTAGCAATTTACAAAACAGGCTAATTGACTTTTGCCATATTTCTAAATATTTTCTACATTCACCAATATTGATGAAAGAAGCATATACTACCTTAATGCCAAGAAATTATGGATACATAAGGACAAAAAAAAATATGTTCTTGAGATACTATTACCACTGTACATAGCCAAAACAGTGATATTTAGGATTTTGCCATAAATACAGCGTAATTGGGGATATCATGCTTCTCAAGCCCATTGCATCCCTAGCACTCTGATGTTTGTGCAACTAGGCTAAAACTATTCAGAAGATATTTACCTTTAAAATAAAATAGGTTGTAGTTTTAAGCACTCTGCACACATTAAACTCCTAAAATAAGGCACATTTTGGCCAGTGGCCATGCACTCAGCTATAATGTGTTTACAGGTGGTCTGGCCCAGATGACTTGGTGGTCGAGTCCAACCTGCTGGTCTGGTGTGCTTCAGTTTAGACGAGTGAGTTTCCAGCATTTCTTACTTACAGTTGTTTTGGGGGATATTGGTGTTTTTTTTGGTATTTGCAGCATTTTTCCTTTGCATTTGTTTTGTTAGTATATATTTTTCTTCTGTCCATTTACTATGATTGCATAATTTTTCTTTAGCAGCATTTTTCAGTTGCATGCTTTTTTGTTTGTTGTTTTGTTTTTGAGTTTACATCATGTGTTTGCGGCACATTTAACAGTTTGCTGTGCAGTTAGTTGTTTGCGGCACTTTGCACATGTCTGCCACCATAATGTGGACTAGAAAAACACATGAACCATGGAAACTCCATTGACTTTAATTATACCAAAATACAAAGTGTTTGTTTAAAAAAAGCATCCTATTTAACGTCTTTACATCTTTTCATATAATGCGTGTGTGTGTGTGTGTGTGTGTGTGTGTGTGTGTGTGTGTGTGGATGTATGTGTGTATTTTACTGTTTAAGCAAAAACACTGTATTTACATTCATAAGTACTTCTAAAAAAAGTTTTAAAAAATACCGTACTCAAAATCTGTGGTAATTTCTATTAAATACTTGGTACAAAATCTGTTGACCAATTACATCAATAATGTTTCATTTTGCACTGTTCCTGAAAGAAAAAAAAATCTAATGTCACTGTCTTTTGCCTTTGGTCTATGGTCCCCAACCCCTACTGCAACCCCCCCCCCAAAAAAAAAATCCAGTATGTAACTGGGGTGAACTTATAAAACTCCAGGGAATGTGTCTTGCCAACAATGGGCTACAAGGACACAGAGAGCAATGAAGGTCAGAAGAAAGCAGAATTTTTGAACAAAGAAGGGAAGCAATTGGGTCAGGATGCTATTTATGCTAAAGACTATTAAAGCTAGCCACCTCCCTCCCTTTTTCTGTACAACTGCTGCTCTCTGGACATTGACCTACTTCATCTAATACTAAAAGCTTAGATAGTTAGAGACAAACAGAAAAGTTGGAGTGTACATGAGTTTGTCTACAAACAGCTTGACTCAACTATACTGATTGTGTCAAATTATTTAGTGTATTTGGTACCATTGAAAAGATTACTTTTTATATTTTAAAAAAGTGGGTTTGTTGCGTGAGCACTTTTTGTTAAACACTTTCTTTGTTCTGATATTTGTGACTCAAAGCAGTGAATGAATGTATTTATCATTTTTGACCAATGCAGTCACTGGTTAAACAATTCAGTAATCACTATATGTGCATTTTATTTTATTCTCATCCTTTTAATAGCTGAGGATAAATCTTACATCAAAAACCCATGACAATCTCACAATGACATTGCCAGCAACACATCTTTCAACACACAGTCCTTTAATCTTCCGAGCTTTGTCCTTGCCAATGATTTTCACTTTGAAATGAGATATTTTTAAAGAAAACTAAACTCTCATTGGACCGATTCCCCATTGATCCCCTGTTGATCCATCTTTCAGTCCTCACATTTGTTTGTTTGTGTTTACAGCACCTTCTGCGTTGAGCTGATTTCCCATGATGTACAAGTATGTTTGAAGATGTGCTAGGACAGACAACCTCATGGGTGTGTACACTACACACACTCAGTCCAATCCAAAGGCAGTTATGGGTATGCAACAGAGTGGTCATCTTCCAACTGAATGATTGGTGATAAAAAAACAAAAAGATCAGTCCTGTCAGTTGTTGAAGTGTCCTTAGACAATAAATCTGTCAAGTTTAGTTAAGTTAGTTTGCACACGCAATATGTCAAGTTGTTTTGTGTAAATTAGGAACATATTCTAAGTATTTATAGATCTGAAGCAGTGACGTCATCAAGATGGTTTATTCTCTCTTGAGTAACACCTATTTGCTGTGTAGTTCTACATGCACCTATCATAGTGTTATTACACACAGAGTATACTGTATAGATGTACAGTATTCGCTACATTGTATACTGTATAGATATTATGTTCAGCCAAAGGCTAGAGAGAAACTCGTACACTATTTTAGACTTAAGTTCTAAAGTTCAAGTCCAGACTATGAGCCTCAGGCATATTGTGTCTCAAACCCAACCTCCAAGTGTGGCTCATCACGAAACCTCATTGAATCAGAGCAGAACGCCAGGAACTAACACTTAAGAATGGAGGCAGAGACACGTGGAGACTTGCTTGGTGGATAGCTGCATCCAGAATACAGGTTGATTCAGGCAGCAGGGTGACCCTTAGCAAAAACACAGTCCATTATTGGTGTACCAAAGACAAAAATTAACGAGGCAACTGGAGGATTGCCTCATGTAAGAACCATTTATGGACTGATAGACAGGAGGGCGAGTGGCCAGGAACCTTAGACCTTGTCACTATTTACAATTCCTTGAGATCAAATTTGATCATCTTCCCAGAGCTCCAGCAGGCCTCAGCAAAGTCAATTTGATGACCTCTCTAAACCAATCAGTTGGTAGTAGCAAGATATCACTCAGAGCACATGGGTCAAACTGAAGGGGCAGCTGTGGCTGAGTGGTTAGAGCAGTTGTCCTCCAATCCAAGAGTTGGGGGGTTCAACACAACCAGATCCTATATATATTGTAGATCCTAATTACTGTTTCTTTTACAATTTACATTTTTGCTATTGTTGAATGTAACTGGGACCATATGTACACAGTTTCGTTCCACCTCATGTACCACATGTGATGTGAATGACAATAAAGAAAGTTGAATGTTGAAGTGTCCCTGGGTAAGACACTGAACCCCACATTGTCTCCAGTGTGTGTCCCATTGGTGTGATTTAAAGCACTGGTTATTCTTTGTATAGATATAGTAGAGTCTAGTCTAGTGTAGAGTCTAGAGTAGTATAGAAGAGTCCAGGTCTCTCTTGTAAATGAGTCCTTGTGGCTCAATGGGACTAACTTGTTGAAATAAAGGTTGAATGAAAAAAGAGTGCTGTGTCAATGCGTAAATGAGGGCACAGATTGTTGTGTAAAGTATGTTGTCTTGATTAGATAGTAAGGTGCTATATCTTACTCTCCGAAACTGGCCCTTGCTCCAAAGATAATATTTTAATTGCAAAATAGTTATTTACTATATTGTTTGCTTTAAAATGTTGAGTTCACTGCAGATTTGTCATGACGGGGGGGGGGGGGGGGGGGGCCAACTTTGAAGCCAAAGAAATAGAGTAGATTTTTTTTTTCAGTAATATTTAAATTGGATGTGTAAAGAGCAACGGAGTCTGACAAATAAGACCGATCAACTCTTGTTAATGAAGTTACAGAAAAAAATGGTGTTGGGTGTTGAATTTAAATTAAATGTGTGTCCATGCAATAGTTAGATATTTTATAATTTTCTGTCTTCTAGATTCAATTTTCTGTCTTTTACATTCAAAGTTGTAGTTTTTTTTATTTTGTTTTTATTTGCTGCTTTGTGATTAAAAAAAAGAAACAAAAAAAATCACAAAAAAATAATAAATGGAAGAGCTGTTAATAGATAGTAAGGCATAAGTAATAAATGCTGTTTTCTCTTTTTAAATTTAACCTTTTTTCTTGATCCCATGAGTTAGAGTATGTATATTCCAAACACTACACTGAGAAAATGTCATTTGTATTAATACAAAAATAATTTGTCAAATTACATCTAAAGCAAAACTATTTTCAACAAATTTTGATAAGAGTTTGACCCTTGGCTTGGATCAATTTCAGTTGATACCCTGATGCATGCGCAACAATCCAGGTAGAAAAATCCAAAAAAGCTAAGTCTGGTCCTCTGGACATTCAAAAAACAAAACAGATATTATTTTTTGAATGTCCAGAGGACCAGACTTAGCTTTTTTGGAATTTCAGTTGATATAATTGGGAAACATTTACAATTTACATTTGGTCAAAAATCAGTTTATGTGGTTGTATTTTGGTTTAAAATAAGCAACATGTTTTATGGTTCAAATGATTTTTTTTTGCTGTTACAAACATCCATTTATCTACAGTATTTCAAAAGTACAAGCTGATTAGAAATGTTCCTACTTGCTGAAATTTTCTAAAAAATACAAGTTCTAAGAAACATTATGAATGTCTTAGATTTGGGTTTATAAGTACTGCGATTCAACACAGAGCTAGTAAAAGGGAAAGTGGAGAAATGTGACAGTAGCAGAGCTGACCAGCTGTAGAATATTCAGCAGTTTCAAAATGTCAAACCACCCAAGGCTGAATTACTTTTCGATTAGATATAATAGAAAAGGTTATTTCATCTAAAGAAAAAATAATTGAGAGTAGAAATGTTTTAAAAGGGGCTAATAGTAAAACAGCAGATGGTCAAGCTGAACTTGCAGTATCGTGAGATAAACAACATTTTAAAAGAAGGCATATCTTGGGGGTGGGGATAAAAGCATGTGTAAGAGCATATGGGTGGCTGGGGTAATAATTGAGTTTTTGGCGTAGAGTGACAAGCAGTATGTTGTTCTGAGCTACTGTTGTGACTTCATTGATATAAGCCCTACTCTAATTTGTTAGTCTCTCTCGAAGCCACGCTGCTGCTTCTTTGGGTGCCCAGCGTCCTATGTGGGCCATTTCTACAGGCTAGTTCTCATGCCCACCACATGCTAGAGCTTTTGTGTACTTTATTTTGCATTTTGATCTAATTGCAATGGACAAATCATTAAACGATATGTCATAAAATTAGCTTCTGCCTCATAAATATGAATTCACCTGTCATGTCTCTTTTTGATTTATGTAAAAAAATGTTAAATGATTATATTCTGAAATGTAATTTTAAATAAATGGAATTATCAAAATTTCTGTTTGCGAATGCAGTAAAAAACAAGGTTTCCTCACAGCCAGATGAATTATTGGCTGCAGAAGTGACCAATCTCATATCAAAGATAATAATTAGTGCTTTTGTATTTTTTAAACTAATTTGTTGCTTTACAAATACGTGACAACTGTTATTGTAGTTACCTTTTGATAGACACTGCTGCTATTATGCAACTGTTATTTTGTTTTTATCATGAAGATTGATTGTGAAATTAAAAATTAAAGGTGTTAGCTTTTTTATTTTTATATTTATCATTCCTCAGTAACTTTTTTTAACCCTCATTAGGTGCTTTTGAGTTTTTAAAGTGTCGTAGGATTGATTAGTTTTGGCTGTTTCTTAATTTCCTTACTTTGGTCTCAGCTCCTTTTATGTCTAAAGGAATTATTTAAATACCTTATTCTCTATATATTTTTAGATTTTTTTTACCTGGATTATTGAGCATGCATCAGGGTACCTATTCTCTATAAAATCCCTCACATTTGTGTCATTTTAGGTGACAGAAGACATTCTTATACATATCATTTTAGTTGTTTAAAATGATCAATCTTATGCTTTTATTTCCTGATCTCCACAGCCAGTCAGTAGAAAATCAGGTAATGGAATAATTTAACAAACAGAAAATATAGTATGTAGTGGTCTGCTTTATGCGGATGATGTGGTTCTGCTAGAGTCTTCAGGTCAAGACCTTCAGCGTGCACTGGGGTAGTCTGCAGCTGAGACTGAAGAAGTTGAAGTGAGAATCAGTTCCTCTTACATCAGAAGTAAGGGTTCTCAACAATAAACTGCAGAGGGACCGCAGAGTGTGTTCCAATTACAGGGGGATCACGGTCTTAAGCCTCCCTGGTAAGGTCTATTCCGGGGCTCTGGAGAGGAAAGTTCATCAGATAGTTGAACCCCGGATTCAGGAGGAGCAGTGTGGTTTTTGTCCTGGTCGTAGGACACTGGATCAGCTCTACATCCTCAGCAGGGTCCTAGAGGGTGCGTGGGAGTTTGCCCAACCAGTCTACATGTGATTTGTGGACTTGGAGAAGGTGTTCGACCGCATCCCTCAGGGAACCCTGTGGGGGGTACTCCGGGAGTTTGGGGTACCAGGCCCTTTGATACAGGCTGTTAGGTCCCGGCTTGATAGGTGTCAGAGCTTGGCCTGCATTGACGGCAGTAAGTTAGGGGAGTTACTGAGTAAGTGAGGAGATCCGTTTTGGTGGCCTTAGGACTGCATCCCTGTTTTTTGCAGATGATGTGGTCCTATTGGCTTCATCAGTTCGTACGCTACAGTTTTCACTGGTGTGGTTCGCAACTGAGTGTGACACGACCAAGGTGAGGATCAGTTCCTCCAAATCCAAGGCCATGGTCCTGGATGAAAAAGAGTGTCTTCTCCAGGTCGGGGAGGAGGTCCTGCCCCAAGTGGAGGAGTTTAAGTATCTTAGGGTCTTGTTCACGAATGAGGGAAAAATGGCGCGAGAGATCGATAGGCGGACAGGTGCAGTATCTGCAGTGAAGCTGGCGCTGTACCAGTCTGTCTTGGTGAAGAGAGAGCTGAGTCAAAAGGCGAAGCTCTTAATTTACCGATTCATCTACGTTCCTACCTTATCTATGGTCATGAGCTTTGGGTTGTGACCGAAGGGACGAGATTTCGGATTTAGCAGCCAAAATGAGTTTTCTCCGCAGGGTGTCTGGGCTCTCCCTTAGAGATAGGGTGAGAAGCTTGGTCGTCCAGGAGGGACCAAGAGTACATCTGCTACTGCTTCACATCAAGAGGAGCCAGCTGAGGTGGCTCAAGCATCTGGTTAGGATGCCTCCTGGATGTCTCTCTGGCCAGGTGTTCCACGTCCCACTGGGAGGAGACCCAGAGGAAGACCCAGGACACCCTGGAGGGACTACTTCTTGGCTGGCCCGGGAACGCTTTGGGATTCCCCCAGAGGTTCTGGCCCAAGTGGCTGGGGAGAGGGAAGTCTGGGCCTCCCTACTTAGGCTGCTAAGCCCGCGACCCGACCCCGGATAAGGGGAAGAAAACAGATGGATAATAATAACAATAATAATAACAATAATATGTGTTTCCTCAACAACTGAGAAATTCACAGTTCAAACATCAGCTAACCAAATAAACAAAGAGCTTGAAGGGTTTAAAAAAATACAAAACAAAATAAATAAATGAACTAACTTACTGCTGTTAGAACATTCTTTATTATGGCAGTCCTCTGTCAGATATAATGTGTTAGTAACATAAATCAACATCATATTGATTTTGTTTCACTTAACATGATCGAGTGTTGTGCTTTATGTTGAACCTGTTTGTGCTGAAGGCATTTTTTGGATCTATGTGTGACAAAAATACAAGAAAAAAGGATTTGGGTATATTGCTATTCGATTTCAGTTTAACATAGTCACATACACAAATCATAAAAATAAACCATCGGAAAGTCTCCTCAATGTTTTCAGAAAACTTAGGGAACCAAACCATTACCTAACCTTTTAAATTATGATCATTTTTATTATTTTTATTAACTCCACATTATACTCCATATTGTAAAGTAATCTGCTTCATACCCAAATTCTTTCTGAACTTGCACCAGTTGTTTTCATCTCTATTCAGAGATGAAAAAAAAAAAAAAAAAAACCTGAACTGCACATAGCAAGCACAAAGTTGTGTTCATACTGACATTAGTTTTAACATTTCAGTATTTCAAGGTAAAGCAGATTTCATTCAAATGTCCCAAACCTTGAAAACCTCTCTCATGTATTTTAGGGGCAGTAAAATTTTTCTTTTCCTCTCCAGAATAGAGAGGGAAAAAAAGGTTCTGCATCATCATATCTTTTAAACCTTTCAAAATATAATTAAGATGAATAGATTCTTCATTTTCAACTTGGCTGCCCCAGCAGCCCTGCTATTATCATTAATTAGAGGGTTTAGTCAATAACATAAATACAGTCTTTCTATATGACCACCCTCAGTGTTCATAAGGATATCTCATAGTATGTCAGAAATCCTCTCTTGTTTCTGGTACATTAGTTTGTTGAATTTGATCTAAAAATAAGGTCAGTGGGAAATGATTATTGTTGCCAGCATGTTTAGAAAATCAGACATAAATGCTGCAGTGTGATCGTTTCAGTTTATTTTTTGCTTTACTTTAACAAAGTGCATGTATATATTTAATTAATTGCCAGAAAGATAAACACAAATATTAAAACTGTTCAAACAATTATGCTATTTTTTAGACACACCAATGAAAAGGTGGTGGAGGAAACAGCTGCCATAACACCCTGTTTAAGTTATTATTACTCATTTTAATTAATTTTGTCCCACTGTATTTAAGTAATAGACCGTTTTAATAGCCCGAGAAAAGAAACATTTATTCTAGTTGACTTAGAATGAACCTAACATTTCTTCAGCCAGTAACTCTGAATTGTCTCTAAGGATGAGAGAGTGTGAACAGTTGTCTGTCTTGTCTGCCTCTGTGTCTCTGTGATGGACTTGCAACGTGTCCAACATGTACCCTGCTTCTCACACTATGACCGATGGAGATAGGTACCAGCTCCCTTGTGACCTGGCAAGGAAAAACAGGTTAAAAAAAAACAACAACAAAAAAACAGGATGGTTGCAGTTGATCTTTTTATTTACAGTTAAAATCCTTTACAAGGGACAGCCCCATTTTGTTTAAAAAATATTTACACCACCTTACTAAAAGCACATGCATTCAAATCCAGTAAGCAGAGTTTTTTTTATTTTATTTTATTTTTTTAGATAGTGTACAAATACTGAAACTGATGGTGCCTGTGCAATGACTGGTCCCACTCTATGGATCATTTGAGTGAGGGTGTGTGTGCTTTATAAATACAGATTGATATTGACACTGGTTTAAAAAAAACAAACACTTAACTATGGAAGTACCTGAGGATGACTACACTGTAACAAATCACTAAACAGCAAATGTAGTCTAATGTTGCATGTCCATTTTTAGGAGATTTGTTTGCAGATTTTACAAAGCAAACATAATGGCTTTGCAGAAATTCACAACACAATGTAGACCATGATTCATTTTGTCTTTGCTGGTGTCCACAGTTTTATATCTAGAATTAAAGGCCAAAAGATTCACTCAGTCCCTGATGGGCAAATTACTCTTCAGATGTCTCAGCCTGTCCAGTGGCTCATTTCTGCCTGAGTTGTAGGATTTCAAAGACTATTATCAAAATGACTATTGAACAAGTGACTCCCATTATTCAGTCTAAGATCTAATTACTTTAGCAATACACTAGCTCCATGAAGTGTGGTCAGCAGCATAACCATATTGGTAGTGGCTGGAGTTGGATGGTTGAGCCGTTACAGTGAGAAATTAATGATAGTCTTTGCTGTTTTGAATTTGGCATCAGTTATCTTATGATAGTAGCTTAACTCTTGTATTGTCCTTTAACATTAGAATCAGTCGGGTGTGGCTGAGTGGTTAGAGCAATCATTCTCCAATGTCGAAGGTGGGGGGGGGGTTGTTTCCACCAGCAGTCACATGCAGAAGTGTCCCTGAGCAAGACACTGAACCCCTCATTGCCTCCTATGTGTGTTCCATCAGTGTATGAATGTAATAAAGCACTGATTATTCTTTGTATAGATTTAGTAGAGTGCTGTATGGATGGGTAAACGAGGGCACTGATTGTAGTGTAAAGCGCTTTGAGTGTCTTGATAAGATAGAAAGACGATATATAAGTACAGTCCATTTGTCATTTACCAGTACAATTCCTGTTCCTTAAGGTAGAAATCAACCACATTATTTAACGTGTGAGTATTATTTTTCAATAACCTATTTTATGGTTAAAAGGTGAAACTAAAAGACCAACATTGGTGCATTTGATCAACATCTAATATTGGTATTATTATTCTAATTTTTAGACTATAACCAGGTAAATCGCATTGAGACCATATGCCTTTTTTTCAAGGGAGGCCTAGGCCTGAAAGTGGCCTAAACATGCATATTTTGGTCAGAGAAAGGAAACCAGAATACCAGGAGAAAACCCACCCACAAAACATAGAGAACATGCAAATCCCACACATAAGGACTCTGGGCCAAAAACAGGAATTGAACCGAGGACCTTCTTTCTATCAAGAAATATTGCTAACCATTGTGCTCCTAGACAGCCCTACATAGACTGATTTTTAAAATGAAAATAGAAAATTTATTTTATAATGTGTTTGTGACAATCTGCTATTAGAGGAGCTAACTTTCTGTTTATTGGATTACATTTTTGTTAACTTTGAAAACTTCTAGTGGAATTAGCTTTTGTTAAATTTAAGTCTGGTAAAGTCATGTCTGCTAATATTTAAAGACATTTCTCTGCACTTAAAGCTTACAAGAGGATGATGATATGCACAGAATAATGCTATGCAATGCAGAAGCAAAAATAAGCGCCACCTCGTGCTGTCACCACCCCCGCAGTGCTTTTCCCCATCATACCTACCGCAAACGGTCTCTGACTCATAGTGTCAGGTTAAAGCCAATAAAATAGACTTTACATGAATGCCAAACCCATCCAGAACAGGAAAATAACATGAAAACCCCATTTTCACACTCTGAAACAGTGTAAACAGTCAGAAACATTGCACAAATCTTTACTTTAATAAAAACAGATCTATTACCGAGATAATTTTGATGATGACACACAGGAACTTTGTATTTAGTTTGTAAAAGAAGTTAACCACATAGAGGATCACAAAGTCAGTGAGATAATTAACCACTGTAATACAACATTAATCTTATGTTTCTGTTTTTAATTATTATTTTCTTTTTTTCTTTTCTGCCCATGATAGACTAGCTAGTTATTACAATTTTTTTTTTTAGCTGTAGTGACGCTGATATACCATTGCGCTGCAGGTGTATGTGCGCACACTGTTTTTTTTTTTTTTCCATTCAATCTTTATTTAGACAGGTTAATCCCATTAAGCCTCGGGGACACATTTACAAGAGAGACCTGATTTCTTAAGAGTGATGACAACAGTGAGTAACAACAACAATAACAACAATAGACTGTCACAAAAGAGGCATAGAAAAGTATTATTTTTTATTTTATTTATTCATTTATTTATTTATTTATTTATTTAACAAATCAAAACAAAATAGCAACAAAAAGATAGTCAAAAGAAAAAGTAGCAAAAAAAGGAAGAAAAAATGTCATGCCTTTGGATAAACCAATGGCTATCAGGTGTGAAGTGTCCTCTTCTACAGCCTGCATTCATGTGGAACAGCTGTTCCTAAACACAGAATCCAACCCTGCCTGACTGGGCTGGTCTATAATAATGTGCTTAATGTGCGGGCTAGGTCAGTGTCGGGCTTTTGATTGCATCAGCGGATGAGCGTGGCAACATGGCTTGCCATACTATCACCTGCCACATGCGGCCATTTCACTGCATGCTGACCGGCCTTGAAAGATGTAAAAAGTTCGGTTAAGCTTAAGATGCACTACTGCCAGGGATCCATAGCCCAAATAGACGTTCAATGAGCTGCTGCACTCGATGGACGTGCGTGGCCGACGACCCAAACAGGTACTAAATAGTACTAAATGCTTACTTGTGCACAGTTTAAGTGAGTTTTTGCTCATTACATTCAAACTAAAACAATGGGACAAGATGAGAGGTGGGACTCTGCAATGACTCTGGCTTGGAAAGACATACCTCTCCTGGGTTAAGTTGAACTACTGCTAATTTTACAGATGTTCTCAATTATAAAAGTGGCACACCATCTAGTGGGCTAATATCAACATTGAAAGTTTAGTAACAAAGGTAAAAAGAAAATAACAGTAATTAGAGCAATGCATAATTTTATGATATGATAAACATGGGATTAAAATTTGTTTTTATGTATTCTAATATGGCCAATTTTCCTCCTTAAGGAACACAAGTCTCTAATAAAGATACATTGAGGTTATGAGAGCATTTTTAAAAAAAAAATCAGAAAAAAAAAGTATTTTAGTATTTGTCCAAAAACAAAAACAAAAATAAATAAATAAATAAACAAATAAATAAAAATCATGTTTGACTACATCAAAATAAATAAAATAAAAACAATGAAAAAAGTAAATACATGGCTGATTTTCCACCAAAATGACAATACAGTACAAAGTTTAAATCATAAAGACAATTTTTCTTTTTGGTTTTGTAAACTGGGCAAATGTAAAAATCATGTGTTCTTGTGTCTTTTGAAGTTTTGAAAAAAATTACATTTTTGCCAAGTCTTTAAGTTGTTTGTCTTTGAAAAAAATGAATCAGGTGACTCCAATTAAACTGTTAAGATTGTATTGTACCAGTGGCGTGCCGTGCATTTCACACCTAGGCCTTCAGTAGTGCTCCGTCTGAATCAG
>JARVGQ010000759.1:31364665-31375754 GCA_031762355.1 Hypsolebias martinsi | reverse complement strand
CACTAACGGAGCACTAACCATTCTGAGTGTTTTCCGGATTTTTTGACTTGGGTGGGGTGTCAGCTTCACTCAGCTTGGATACGTGTGTCCAACATTTTATCCAAGTGATGATTAAAAGTTGTATTTGTTTATTTTGGGAATCCAGCCCCCTTCAAAAAATGATTTTGAATAAATTACAAAGTATCAGTACAGTGTGGCTTTTTTATTTATTTTACATGTATTTTATTTTATTTTTTGGCCCTGGTTTATTTATTTATTTTATTTATTTATTTATTTTGCCAACGTAAGCCTGCGTAACGTGCTCTATTCGTGACGTCAGCTCGTAGCGTGCGTGCGCATGGTGTAGTGAAGACACACAAGGTCGTTGTATTTGCTGCTAAAGATGATGTCCCTAGCTGTCCGGTCAGGGGCATTTTCCCCTTACATGCAGGCTACGGCCTTTACAGTGGCCGGGCCCCTGAAGGCTCTGGTGCCTGGGGTTGTAACAAAGGGGGAAAAGATTTTGCTGGACCGGAAGAAGCCGTTTCTTTGCCGCGAGTCGCTGAGTGGTCAAAGCCCGAAGACAGGGCCTGCCGTAACTGTTAGCATCAACGGTGAGTCTTGTCATTGACTGAAAGCGTTTCCCTCCCGCCCAAGTCGTTATTAAAATTATCAGCCAAACACAGCGAGATGTTTCTGAACAGAAATGTGAGGTTTTGAAGTAGCTAGTTTATTACGCTGTGATGTGTTTGTTATATGTGTTTCCACAGGGCTGTTGGCTAACTAGCTGTTAGCATATGCTGCTAACAAGCACTACACTTCAGGGGTCAGTGTTATTTTAAATGTTTTCATGGACTGACTGCTTCTGTGTGGGTCGAACGTTGTACATTGTTTACTCGGCATTATTAAATATATTTTCTGTGTTAATCTAACAAGTGTGCTCTATTTTTTTCGGTCATTGTACCTAAATTACTGCAGCACACACTATTCCTAAACAATGTTTTTTGTGTAGGACTGTTGAGGATAAAATAAGTAAAACTTTAAGGCATTTTGTTTGGTTTATAATTTTTTTATGTACTTGACATATTAAGGTTGAAACAAAAAGTGCCCTTAGTGTAGTGGTTTATGCATTTACTGCTTAGAAAAGGTTATAATTTATGTACTGACTTATCTATGAGTTTTACATTTTCACACTTAGAGGCTAAATTACATTTACTGGCAGTACTATGGAAAATTAGTGTTGTGTTATTCATCCAAAAGTTATTGATACATTTTAAACATGAGTAACATACTGCGTTTGAATTTGTTGAACTGTTATATTAGGATATCTTTGGAAAATAATTTCCAAAAGAACTGAGATGCCATTAATTTACAGCCCAGTTTAGTTTCCCTTTAAACAGTCTGATGCTAAATATTTGCAGTCCCTAACATTAAGAATTTTTTAAAAACCTTTTTTAATTTAGAGTTGTTACATTTTGCAAGGTTTGGGTGTTTCCTCGCTCATATGAGTGGCTATGTTGCTTTTAGATTTTGTTTTTTTAGCTGATGAAAGAATAAAGCCCAATCATAATAAAAAACATATTACAAGATTGCATTGTCATCTGAATGTGATTTCACAAAACGGATTTGTTAGACATGTAAAAATGGGTTTACTGTATCCATCCACCCTGCCGTTAGCTTTACCTGCTTCTTCATTTTTGGGTCGTGGTGGTCACTGGTGCCCATGTCCAGCTAACACCGTCCAAGAGGTGGGACACACCCTGGACAGGTTGCAAGTCCATTGTACTGTATACAGAGTCATAAATAATATTCCAGTTGTTTATGAGTCAGTCATTTGTCTGTTTTTGTTACACCAAAAATATCAAATGTAGTTGAGTACAACCTTGATACTGCAATAATGATTCAGTCTTATGTACTGTATTTATTTATCTGTTATGAATCCTGTTTGCTTTAGTATTTATTTTCTATCTTAATTACATCTTCAGATGAACTAATGACAGATTGTTGTTGCAGGCTGTGCAGGAGTCCGATTTGCCCACACAGACATCACGGTACCGGACTTCGTTCCGTACAGGCGTCCAGAGGTGCTCGACCCCAAAAAATCATCCCAAGAGAGCAGTGAATCCAGGAAAGTCTTCTCTTACCTGGTAACCGGAGCTACAGCTGTAGTGAGTGTCTACGCTGCCAAAACAGTGGTCACTCAGTTTGTGACCTCAATGAGTGCCTCAGCCGACGTCTTGGCTGTGTCCAAGATCGAAATCAAGCTGAGCCAAATCCCCGAAGGCAAGAACATGACCTTCAAGTGGCGAGGTAAACCTCTGTTTGTACGTCACCGCACTGAGAAGGAGATAAGTACGGAGGCTGCCGTCAACCTTGCAGAGCTGCGAGACCCTCAGCATGACAAAGACCGGGTCAAGAACCCCAGTTGGGTCATTGTCCTGGGAGTGTGCACACATCTGGGCTGTGTGCCCATCTCCAATGCTGGTGAATATGGAGGGTACTACTGTCCGTGCCACGGCTCACATTATGATGCTTCAGGTCGCATCAGAAAAGGCCCTGCCCCCCTCAACCTGGAAGTTCCCTACTATGAGTTTGTAGATGAGAACACGCTGGTTGTGGGATAAACAACCTTCACTATACAGAGAAGGTGTACAGTAGTCAGGATGTGTTGAGGTAACTACAGCTGATGCAGCATCTTACCCAAACATGGCAGCACATCTGCCAGGAGTACGTTTTTTTTTTTCCTTACTGTCATAATGTCCTTTCAACATGACAGTTAAAGCTGTTTGCTTTACCTTGATCTTTAAAATCCACAAATGTAAGTAGTCTACAGTGAAATAACTGAACACAGTGAAGATTCCATCTTCTCTTCTTGTTTTCATCTATCAGGAATGTAAATGTGATATTTAACGCCTGCCTGTCTTATGATAAACTCCATCTTATGATCAGAAAACAATTGTGCTCAGGTGTGGTCAATAAAGATTTATATTATATTTGACAACTGGCATTCTGTGTCGGGAATTTTTTTATGGGAAAATATTGTTTAAAAACGACAAATGTATTTTACGATTTTAACATGCAATAATTCAGATAATTGAAGATAAATGGTTTTCACATGGTCTTTGTCAGCCCTCTGGTTTTTCCTGAAAGCATCCAAATAAGATATTTTTTTAATATATATTACATGACATTTTTTAATTTTTCATATTGCAGATAATCACAAAGCTCAAATAGTGCAAGGTTTCTAAAGTAGAAGAATAAATGTTTGCCTCAGTTTTGTGGATTGAACTTTTGATACCTTGATGATTGGTTCATTAAGTATAAAAGTTGTACTGAAAGCTTATGTGTCCTGTGACTCCAGATATCCAGATGCTGTTCTATGAAAATGGTAGAATGCTATTTAGATACAAAAAACTTCCTGTTTACAGAAGAACCTGAACTTCATGTATCTGGAAGTTTGATGCACGGTTGTTAGTAAAATGCTGCAGGATCTGTGTGGGCCACAGTCTGAGCTCTGCTTAGCTTCAGTTTGATTTCTTTGACAGAAGGAGTCTTCACTGACATGGAGTCTTGTGGGGGGTTTTCCTAAAAAAAAAAAAAAAAGCCACAAAATAGCAGACACTTCCAACCTGCAGCAGTTCCAACATGTAAATACAGTATACTTTGTGTGAACCGTTTTCACTATTCATGGTTGTAGATAATTTACCTGCTTCAAGCAGATGTCCCTCTAAATAAAACAAGTCGAGCGTAGCAGAGACATTTTTTCTTGAGTTTCATCAGTGGAACTATTAGTTGTTAAAGCCGCACTCATCAGAGAGATTGGGACTGTCGCTTTGCTGTTCTGGAGGAATTGTCTTCAGTTGGCTTTTTTTTTTTTTTTGCCAGAAGTACAAACCATCCAAAACCTACAGGGTGTTGGTGATGTCAAAGACTTTCTTACATCTGGGAAGCTGAACTAGCATTACAGCTGACAGTCCTACACCTGGAGCTAGCAGCAGAGGGAACTGTGCTACACTGACAACTAGCAGCAGAGCTAACCTTCGGCTTATCTGCCACCAGGACTTTTGCATGTGTATTTTTGGTGTCCAAGCATCCAGATTTACTACAAACTGAACACGTGAGGTGTCCAAAAATGGCAGGTCAGATTGTTCCTTTATTAGTGCTCACAATTTCACGTCTATTTATACAAGCATGTCTTTGTCCAAGATTACAGCTGAATTTTGATATAAACAGCCACACAAGATGTACAGACTGCTTACAGGAGAACTTTGTATAAGACACATATTTCTCTGATTATTTCATGTTCTGCCAAACTCCATATTCTGAACTTGGGAGCTAATGGCACTGACCACAAACAGGTAAAGGACACTCCTGCTAAACGCAAATACTGTATAAACAAATATGACCGGTACGATTTTGGTTTCCTTTCTTTCACCCTTGTGCTGCTTGCAGGTGATTCCCACCTGAACAAGGCCTACCTGTTCTGAGGACACGAGAAGATGCTGATTTTACTTGCAAGGACTCATTCAAAACACGACAAACACAGATATACTGTACAATGCATGGGTCACTGAATGAGCACTGAACAGAGTTTGCTGCAGATCTTTATACAGCAGCAGAGTCCAGCAGGCATTCCCTCACAGCCACAGTCAGATCCATCAGCTAGTCGACCTCCAGCTGGAGACGAGAATGTTTTCAGCATGTTCTCATGGCGTCAACACCAATGAGGCACTGCGGGTCAGCGAGCTGGCCTTCAGGCTGAGATAAGAATGTTGTGTGCACACATTACACAAAAATGTTCAGCCATAATATAATTTTTTTTTTTTAATCATCAATTCTCAAACTATATTTTCGTGGAAAAAACAGATTGGACCAGTAGGGCAATTTTTGTGATGGTTATGTGGGACTATCAGACACATGCCATAGACATGTTGCACCTGAGACTGTATACTTAGAAATATTAATTGGTATTATGTTGTTAACATAATACTATTATTAATAAGTAACTGGGACCCTGTATACATAGTTTTGTTCCACCTCATGTACAACATGTGATGTAAATGACAATAAAGCACATTGAATTATCAAGGAGACATTGTTTAAAAATAAATTTCTTGTGGTTTTGGACAAAATTGCCCCTTTTCAAACTAGTTTGTATCAAGCAGAACACTGACCTATGAATGACGGCTGAACCTAATTCACATGAGAAAATATTTCTTCAGTCAGTTCAGATAAAAAAAAAAAAAACTGGTATGACAAATGTGTCATTTAAAAACTTTGTGCAAACAAAAAAGGCTCAGTCAAGTCAGGTTGGGAAAGAAAGTCTGAGATTGTCGTAGTGTTTTTTTTTTTTCCATACAATGGCAAAATTAGTTCTTTGCCCATCGCACCTGAGATACACCCAGGTGGTGCAGTACTGCAGTTGGGGGTCTTGCTCAGTGGCATCACGGCATGTGGGAATGGCTGGGAACTGAACCACAACTTTCTGGGCTGCCCTGCCTCTACCCTGTAAGAAAGTTAAAACTAGCCCCTAAAACGTTGGAAAACCCTAAAAGGCCAAACAACCAATAACAAACATTGACATTAACATTGAAAATACATTTTGAAACTCCAGATGCTCGAAAATTTCAATAGGTACTTTTCCACTGTTGCTTCTTTGTTACTGAACAAATGGGGAGTGAGAAGTTTTTTTTTTTTTTTGTCTTAATCACATTAAGGAATTTTATTGTCAGTGGACAAAAGGTGCATCTTTGTTTGAACAAGTAAAAGAGGACACAGACCTTAAAAGCTTTCAAAATCTAAACACAACCAAGGCAACTGGTTTAGACCAACTACCCTCAGATGTATTAAAGATGGTGCCTTGTACGTAACTACCCCAATAATACATACAGTATTGTGAATTTATCCCAGTCAGGTCCTTCCTGCACTCAAGTCTGTCAAAATTAACCCAATTCACAAAAAGCAGTAAAACAGAGGTAATTATCAAGCTGTCTCAGTTCTGTGTTGCCAGTAAACTGACTGAGAAAATTGTGTATGATCAGAATTTTATGAGCTCCAGTCCCTCTAACTCCACAGATACATGTTTAATTCATCTCACTGACTGACTGTAACAAGTTAGAGCAAGACAAAGGCAGTAGGTTCTTGATTTACAAAAGACCTTTGATACTGTGGATTATAGTATACTTGTGTGTAAATTGGAAGTCCCCGGCTTCAGAAACGCTCTTAAGTTTAAACCCTACTTGGAAAACAGGCAGCAGTGAGTTGAAATATAGGTGGCCATCTCCACTCCTGATCTGTGGTGACATCCAGGGCTCCATACTCGGCCCTTTATCATTTCTCATGAGTAAATTACATGCCTGATACTGTTAACTGTAAACTACTATTATAAAGAGATGACTCAGCTCTCCTTATAGCTGGGAAAGGCATTTTTAAATTCAACAGCATTGCCTTCTGAACTTCAGGCCATCTGCAAGTGGCTTACTGACAATAAGTTATCTCTTCATCTTGGGAAGGCAGACTCAATCCATTTTGGCTCTAAGGGAAAGCTCAATGGCAAAAATCCTAGATGAATAATTGTGATGGTCACACTCTCCAATAAATTATGTGTTATAAATACATTGTATTGAACCAAACATTCTCAGGCAGCCAAATACAATTACAGTATTAGAAAATCCAATGCCAAACTCAAGTTTCTGTATAAGCAAACCAGGAATTTTTATACGAAAACTAAAAAACTGTCCACTTCAGTCCTCATTCAAAGTAACTATGACTATGCCAGTGCTCCTGTTCTGTTCTTTCCAAGAAACACAAGTCATCTGCTGGCCTTCCAGAACAAAATAGTTACGTAATAGTTCAGTATATAGTGTCCCACCCTGTACCCATATAGGTAACTCTGAGTTTCATCAGGTCAAAATGCTTCCAGTCAACCTCTGAGTAAAATAATTGGATCTTAATCACATATGCAATACTGCTGGCCAAACCCTCTTGTCTAACTGCTTCCTAAAGAAAACATGTCCTAATACCGATCCTACCAGTTGTCTTTAGATATTCCTTCTAAACAGAGGCTGATGCCATCTTACAGAAAAATATTTAGTCCTGTTTTGTCTGTCTTCATAGAATTTTAATTTTCACATATAAACAGTTGTGAAATACTTGTTTGCTACATCTTGTTTATCCGACTTTTTTTGTTCATACACAAGCATTCATTAACTCTAATCTGTTGTATAATCACCCCTTCTTTCCTGCTAAATTGTGTTTCCTCTATGTAAATAAGGCAAATAATGAGCAGTGTGTTGGTGACATTTCTAATGGAGCTGGTGCTCTTACATAGTACCTTGAGTAAACAAATTGAAATGAAGTTCAACAATATCTCTATATTAATAAGATAATTAAAAATAACAGAGTCAGAAGCACTCAACTGAAAATTATGTGCGCGTAAGAGGTGGGTGATTGGGGGCTGGGTTGAACAAAGTTATTCTATTGTCAGTGATGGAAATGAACAAGCTAATAAAGAAAAAGCTAAATTACTTTTAAATGGAAAAGAAAAAATAAACTTGTGCAAGCATGAGTCAAAACTCAGAAAAGAAGAAACATTAAATGCAAGGTAATAACTGAATGATAATATTTCAGGTGTGTATTGCTACACCTTTGATGGGTTCACGACTTTTGAACTTTGCAGACTGGTTTATGTCATCAGATCCATTCTGCTTTGAATAAACTTTCCAGTGAGGTACTGGGAGATATTTTATCTGATACGTTTTGGTTCCCTCAGCACCAGCTTATGATAGCCACCTATCTACCTATTTATGATAAATGGTAAACGGACTTTACTTATATAGCGTTTTTCTAGATATTCAAAGCACTTTACAATACAATCTGTGACCTCCACACATTCATACAGCACTCTACTATATTTTCACAAAGCTAATCTGAATCTATAGAGACTAATAAGTGCTTTAGATCACATTCATACACTGATGGGACACGCAACGGCTGCAGTGAGGGGTTCAATGTCTTGTCCAGGGACACTTTAGTATGTGACTGCTGGTGGAATCATATCGCCAGCTCTCCCATTGGAGGACAACTGCTCTAACCACTCAACCACAGCTGCCTCATGAATACATTGTTTTTGAATTTCAAAGAGCTACTTTTATCTCTCTGGCGTACATAAAGCCCATAACATATTTGAATGGCTACACGAACAAGATAGCAAACTGCCTAAACTACACTCAAATGTCTAACATAGGGTCAAGGGGTTGGGCAAAAGACTGCTACACGAACGTACAACCAACAAATTGGCTTCCACTGTGTTTAAACTAGAAATATATTAGGTGGTTTAATTGTCAAAAAGAGAGCATTACATGCTCTAGCCAGTGACTTTATAGAGCTACATTTAAAACATAAGTATACACTTTTTAAAAGTTATACAATATTTTTATTGTAGTTCATAAGAGTTTAAAATATAATAAATACTACTTGAGATGAACAACAGCACACAAAATATTACATACTCTGTATATTATACATTGGGGACAACACTCGCCCATTGGTCAGTGCAGCAGTTAAATATTTGATTTGTGTATACAGTATTTAGCTATATATAAATATATATATTTTTTTCAGTTTAAATATAGTTTTGATACTTACATTTTAATCATGACTGTATTGAATCTGATTGGAGAATACTCTCATAGATCAGCAGTAATTTGTGATCATGCAACTACCAAAATAAGCTCGTACACTAAGACTTCTGCCTGTGTGTACTCAGCATAAATGTCAAATCAGAGGTCATTTTCTTTCATAGTATCAATTTCAAGGATATTGCATCTCAAAACTTTGCACATTGAAAGAGTTCTGAAGTGAGAATTTTGAAATTAAAGTTTAAATGGGTATTTTAATGCTCAAAAACATCACACATTTTAGTAATAATCCTTGAAGCATAATGAAAAAACAAAAAACAAAACAAACAAAAAAAAAAACTTAGCCCAGCTCTCTTGAATATTTCAGTAACAAGATTAATTTTATGCACATTTCTCTTCATTGAAGCATTTAGAAATTGACTGTATTTACTGTTGTGATGGCAGTGGTATAAAAATTGTGTTTCATTCTGTTTGCTCTTGATTTTATCACCCTGAAGAATTAAAAAAAATATAAACTTGTTGCCCTTATAAAGGAATGTTCTGTTAAAGAAACTTTATTCAGCCGCTGGTGTGGATTATACTAGACATGGGTTGAGGATTTCTGAATTAAGGAGTCAGATTAAAAAAGTAAAGCACATTAGCTGCCTTATAAAAGTACAACCAATTGTGTAATTGGTAATTGTGTACGCCGATGAGTAGTGTGTTAACGAGATAAATAAAATAAATAAATAAATAAACATGTCAAGGTGTAGTTACAGTGTCAGGGACAACAAATCATTCCAGTGCTTAAATAATTCTTATTTAATCTTCATATAAGAGCAAACGCATTTCAGTCTGCCTACTTGAAATAAAGTTTCAAAAATTGTTGTGAATATTAAAACAAAAAAGAGGAAACAAAAGTAAAATTAAAATTACAATAAACATTTGCAAATGTAGCTTGGGACCCTTCAGTCTGAACAACACACTTTTTAAAAAAAAGCAAAGCCTCCAAATCCATCTATAATCTAATTAGTGTCATGAAAAAGAGACTACGGGAAACATTCTGTCACATAAGAAATATACAGGAAAACAAAAGATGGAAATTATGTCTATAAGCCACAGCTACAATCCTACATTTTATGTTATTTATTATGTGTTACATTCTGAAGATATCCTCTGTGAGGCATCAAAAAGCCAGCCTAAACAAAACTGACAAGCCACTAAAAGGCACACACACAATACATCCATCACTTCGCTCTTATCAGTCACACACAAATGAACACAGTGGGACAATATGAGGTTCAGTATCCTGCCCACACTTTAATGTGTACCAGGAAAGATGGAAATTAAACCCTGGACCTTTTCATTGATGGATGAGTAATCTACCTCTTGAGTCGCAGCTGCTTGTCCTCATCTTCTCATTGTCTCTCCCCCAGGAGACAGTCAAACAAATAACCTGCTTGATTTTACATATTTGATTGCACAGCTATTCATTTATTTTCCTGGCTCATGTTTCACAGTAAGTACTGCCAAACACAATCTTCCTTTTTTTTTTTTTTGCAAATGCACTTCTATATAACTTGTGATTTAGGTGGCATTTGGTAAAATGTTTGTTGCAACTATGCTTCTTGGCTATCCATCTCATATAATTCTGTTTATTTCCCCTTGAACAATGCCACATTTGTTAGGAAAATACATTCATTGGATGAGCAGAGTTGAGTTTGTGGGTTCCACCCTTGAAAACTTGTCAAATCTCTGCTGATGCCAAGCAACTTGTTCTGTTATTTCCTCTTGTTTGGTGTTGTTTATTGTAAATTTAAACAAAGTATGAACATGTGGAAGAACCTTACACAGCCACAACAGCCTGGCAAAACAATAATAAAATGGACAAAAAGCCAATAAAATTGCATCACTCTTTAATCCTGGACAAACATATATTAATGAATTTTGAAAGCTTTTGTAATTTATGTTTTCTTAAATCAATTTTTAAGTGTGTCAGTAAGTTAGCTCCTGATCCACTGAATTCATTTAAATAGAAGCAAAACAGTTACAGAGTCACTAGAGGATCATTAGAACAGAATTGCATAACTCCCCCATGTAGAACCTCGTTTGGTCAGACCTTGTAAGCACGTTGTGGAACTTATTGCCCCCACATGTAAAAGATGTACCTGAACTGAACAAGTTTGTTTACATGACTAAATATTGGCTAAAGGAAAATCAAAATGTGATCATTTTTAATACTCGGATTTTACGGATGAGGAAGTCTTTGTGGGAGTGTTTGTATCAGTGAGTTAGTATTATATTTACAATTTTTAGTATGTTAGCTGAATGTATGAGGACGGGGGAGGTACTGAGGATATTTATATAAATTTGGAGTTTGAAAATGCCTGAGGAATGAAGAAGAAGTGTTCTGGTCCCATTTTTAAGAACAAGGGTGATGTACAGAGTTCTAGCAACTACAGGGGAATTAAGTTGATGAGCCACACGATGAA
>JARVGQ010000759.1:31249626-31263250 GCA_031762355.1 Hypsolebias martinsi | reverse complement strand
GCGGTCTCTCGTTTCTGTATTTGGGCTCTCAAAATGGAGGACGATCGGTGTGGTTTGAGCTTTTTAGCATAGCATTTGTTACATAAAGCTTGTAATAAAAAATCTGTAAACAAGTTCTCAGCTTCTTTTTGCAGAGAAAAACAAATTTTTAGATGAAGGCATGAGTTTCAACCGTGAATTTCTTAGCTCGTAGCTCAGCTTCTCAGCTTAACTGCTTTTAACGATCCAAAAAGGCAATTTTGGATGGTTTAAACAGATTTTAAAGAGAAAGATGGGGTCAATGAAGAGCACCAGAGTTGAGCCTTTTGTCATTCAGTGTCCAGTAGAAAGAGAGAGACACGAAGAAACGATAAAGCCGATAAATGAAAATGAGGTCGATAATTTAATTAATCATGCAATTAATTGATTCACTGTTTAGTGCGACAGGCTTAAGCACAAACGAAAGTCAACTCATAGACTAAAACAAAAACCATAAACCTTGATACACATGGCCTTTTTCTTTAGAAAAAATTCCAATATGTCCAACATAAACCTGGTCAGTACAGTTTGCCAGGTATGTGGTACATAAAAATGCAATTTTCTTTATAAATTTACTGCTTTTGGATCACAAAACATTGGCGTTAGCTTTCCATCTGTAGCAACTCTTCACAAAGCACATAATTAAGGAGCTGTTTATGTTCTCACACTGGTCTAACTTGAGAGCGTTTTTCACTTCCCACTTGATTATATCACATGAAGTATTGGCAATTAAAGGAATAATATCTTCTGCAGCCACACAGTGATGTCTAAACAGTTTTGCTGCCAGTTACACAGCCTTCGAGTCTGTGAGCTTGTCTGCTTGCTGGGGCTGCCTGTCATCAACCCATCACTTATCAGAGCAAACTTAACCTTCAGTGGCAGTGGTGGCCATGGGCTGCCACAGCTGCAGCTGCTTGAGCTGAGCAACAGCGATGTTTACTCAGTCACCGAGCGAGACAGGGTGGGCCTTCTGGAAGCACAAAACCCTCACACTGCTTCTTCATTCTGCGCCTGATCCCAATCTGTGGCTTACATCTAATTTATCACTCGTACCAACTTCAAATAAATCCGTCAGCCTTTGCTCCACTTCTTTCATCGCGCTTCTCTTGTTGTGCCTTTTCAGTTTGAGTCGAGCTGGTGTGCAAAGCTTGAAGCTTTTTTTTTCCTTCTAAGATGCAATGATGAACAGTTTTGTGCCCTTGGATTTTTGTGTCACTGCTAAATGTGTGTTTGCATGGCTATTAGTGAGGCCCTGTTGTGGGATGAGTTGTGCACTTTTCTGACCCCTGCAAAGCCAGCATGAGCATTCTCTTTCTTGCTTTTTTTTTCTTTTTTTTTTTCCTCATCCACACATGTTGTTTTAAATGGTTCCAGACCATGGTTCCAAGCATTATATTATTGACAGCTCTTTACTTCTGCATGATATATATTAAACCAGGAAATAAAGCTCACAACACAATGGAATGCATCAAGGCAACACTATCATTACATGCTGCGAGTTGGGTATAATTTAAAAAGTAAGAAAAGTGGCAAACAAGAGGAGTGTGAGTTTTATTTTGGATGTTTAGTGGGGTGAGCTCGCTAAGAAGACGCACGTCTTGGAGGTCTAATGTCTCTCCCAGGACTGTCTTCCCC
Organism: Hypsolebias martinsi; assembly: GCA_031762355.1. Taxonomy (NCBI): domain Eukaryota; kingdom Metazoa; phylum Chordata; class Actinopteri; order Cyprinodontiformes; family Rivulidae; genus Hypsolebias; species Hypsolebias martinsi. Next base: position 31,261,597 of record JARVGQ010000759.1, on the reverse strand, counting down.
ACCCTCATTACCAGAGAGCTGCTTAATGACAACGTCAATATTGATCACAGCTAAGTGAAGCACTGGAGTACCGTGTGGTTACTGGACCTAACACTGGGAAAGACTTCCAATGATTTTCTTTTACTTAAACTTCCCTCATCCCTCATTCATTCCATTTTGCATCCTGTAGGAAAGTTAAGACTCAGCAGTTTTCAGTTTACCCCATTTTGTACTTCCATCGTCCTTTCTTCTCTTTCCATTTGTCGCCAGCTGTTTTTCTTCTTTCTTATTTTGTGTGACGTTTGCTATATTTATAGCCAGAGTTGGTTTAGCCTGGGTCTGAACATGCTCTGTTTTGTGAGTTTGGCCCTTGTGCAGGCAGCAGATAATTGCACAGTAATGTGGAATAAATATGGGTTAGAGAAGGGAAAGGAATTAAGTGTTCAATACATAATCTGCTACAAGGGAAGGGTCTTGTAAAGAATCAAGGAAATAAATGACAACACAGGCTTTGGTTTGTCCATTTTATTTTTCTGTTTTTTTGAGTATGCACACTTATATCTTCAGCTAAGTCCACAAACAAACTTTGCCTCACACCAAAGATACTGCACCTGTGTGTTCAACAACAATTATTGATTATCTCTCTTGCTAATTGGGCCCAAGTTAATTACTAGCAATTAAAATCATGAATGATGCATTAGTGTGAATGCAATACACACGGCAGCGGGGCTTGCACACACTCACATGTAAACATGAATGCAGTCTAATAAGACCTTCACCACACAACTCATTAAAAACACCCTCACACACTCAGACATAATTAAATTTTAAGTCCCTGACATTGCAACAGTGAAGAGTGTAAACTGCCACTGGCAGTCTGATAATTTGATTTACATCACTTTGAGGATGATCTGCTTCTGCTGAGGTTAAACAAGAATGACAAATAGGAAAAGAAATATTTTAATTCATTCAAGGGGAAACCTGGTTTTACCTGAAGCTGTAAGTTTCTTATGATCTTCTCCAGCAAAGCCTCACTGCTGACCCGATAAGCTCTGCTGCTTTTCCAAACCTTGGCTGCATTCCTTTTGATCAGGCCTGATGTTCAGTCAAGCGTGGCGTTCACCTTTTAGCCCTTCTGTTCTTAAACTGGTTTGTGGCTGCCTCTACTCTCATACCGCAGCAGCGGGAGGAAATGAAGGAAGTTTCGTCGACTGGCACCTTATCTGCTCGGGGTCAACACAGTGATCCCTGTAAATTAGCCTCAGACCAGACTGTGTGGGGGTATTTATATGTGGGTCTGCTTTCATTTGGTTCAATGGTTAAAAAAAAAGTTAACAAAATGGTGTAAATAAAGGTTATTTAGTGAATAATTGGTCGTCATTTAACTGTTTTACTGAATATTATTATTTCAGTCCTCTTTCTAAACAGTAGCCTTCGTTACTTAGAATAATCCTTGATAAAATGGATAGAACAGCACCAGAAGTGAACAAATAGGGAATTAAAAAAAATCATGCTCCACTCCAATCACACAATTTCCACTTATAAATTTTAGCTTTATATGTTTTTTTTCTTCCTTATTAAGGTTTTACAGTCAAAAATAACCCCTACAAAAATTTAAATGTAGACCAACAACTTGCAAAGTGCTCGTCAGGTTACAAAACTTTGGAGATGCATGACAGCTAAGATGAGTCAAAAGCACCTCAAATGTATAGTGCTGTATTTTTATCCTGTCTGTTTTGCATCACAGTTATTTGCTAACATGGTGATCCTAGGAGCAATGTGTCTGTGTATTTTCAATGTCTTTAGAGTTTGTCCACCCAAGAATCTATGATCTGCAGTTTCAAGTTTAAGACCCAATGTTTGTGTCAGAAACGTCAGTTGGATATTTCAGATACTTTACATATGTACAGGAAGGATTTTATGGCTACTTTCTTTCTGGTATCATTAATATCCCACTATGGATGTCTGAATATGTACTTTTTGTAAACCTTCACATGTTCAAGCTGACCTTGCTGTACCACTAGTACCAGTACATAATTTTATTTTAAGCTGTACTGATACTTCACTGTCTTTGTTTGCCACATAATCCAAGGTGTGACTAGTTCCCTCTGTAAATACCTAGGAAAGGAAACATTAGGAGATAACTGTTTTTTGTTTTGCTGTTGTTGATCAATGACTGCAACAAGATGATGGGGAAATGGCATGCTAAAAAATAACCTTTGCTGGCCAATTAAGAACAGAGATACCATGGTCCTTAAAGCAGGTACAGGCAGCTTTGGCACTGTGTGCAGGTGCCAAGTCCTGTTGGAAAATGAAATCTGTGTCTCCATAAAGTTGGTCAAGAAACATGAAGTGCTCTAAAACTTCCTGGTAGATTGCTGCGTTGACCTTGGACCTCAGAAAACACACCAGCACCAGCAGACGACATGGCACCCAAACCATCACTGACTGTGGAAACTTGACACTGGACCTCAAGCAACGTGGATTATGTGCCTCTCCTCTCTTCCTCCAGACTCTGGGACCTTTCCAAAAAAAAATGCAGAATGTACTTTCATCAGAGAACATAACATTTGACCACTCAGCAGCAGTTCAGTCCTTTTTGTCTTTTCTGACGCTGTCTTTGGTTCAAGAGTGGCTTGACACAAGGAATGTAACAGCTGAAACCCATGTCTTGCATACGTCTGTGTGTGGTGGTTTTTGAAGCACTGACTTCAACTGCAGTCCACTCTGCGCATCTCCTCCACATTTTGGAATGGGTTTTGTTTTACCATCCTCTCCAGGGTACGGTTATCTCTATTGCTCGTACACTTTTTTCTAGAACATCCTTTCCTTCTTTTCTCTCTGTTAATGTGCTTGGACACAGAGCTTTGTGAAGAGCCAGCCTCTTTAGCGATGACCGTTTGTGGCTTGCCCTCCTTGTGCAAGGTGTCAGTGGTCGTCTTTTGGACAACTGTCAAGTCAGCAGTCTTGCCCATGATTGTATAGCCTACAGAACTAGACTAAGAGACCGAATAAAGGTCTTTGCAGGTGTTTTGAGTTAAGTAGCCGACTAGTTGAGAGACTGAGTTTGTGGTTTTCATTAGTTGTCAGTTATCAACAGTAAAATACATTGAAATATATCAGTCTGTGTCTAATGAATGAATATAATATACAAGTTTCAATTTTTAAATGGAATTACTGAAATAAATCAACTTTTCATGATATTCTAATTCTATGACCAGCACCTGTACACGCACAGCACTGACACGTCCACAACAGGCGGTAAATACTATGAGGTGACAGTCAAAAAATAAGTTTTAAGCCATTTATGGTCAGTTTATTTATTTCTCATTCAGTTGTTTCTGTTTTTAATTTTTAAAAAATTGAGCAGTTGAAGTGTTAAAACTAGTTTACTCTGATGTGTCAAAACATAACATCAGCTTCAAAAGTTATTTTAAACACCACTAAAACCCCTTTTTTGCAGAAATATTTGGATGGTTCTTGCAGTTTGTGATAATGAAAACTGAGGAAAATAAATAGCATTAGCTCATAAACGTTTATTTTATATGGTTTTACAATCTGCAATGTTGTTAGGACGTAAAAAGGAGCTTGTGGAGCTTTTGTGAGGATGAACTCATTACATACTCCTGATGGCAGATGATCTAAGAGCATGCTTCATGACACCAAAAACAAGGTAATATCTAATCTGCGCATAACTAAAAAATAACATTTTAGCTTATTTAACATTTATTTTCATTGAAAACTTAAATATGATCAATTATAGAACTAATTTAATGTTATATACCACACCACCACCAGTGAATTGGTGGTTCCACCTTATCACCACGGTGGTGTTCATGTGCCTGAGTGATCCGAGGAGCTGAGCTGTCGGGGACGGCAGATTGGTTGAAGAGGACAGGCATGTTTGCAGACTCCCCTGAACGATGACACCTGGTCAGGCCCAGCCCTAATGAACTGCGTGGGTTCATCTTTCTGTTGCCCACCACATGCAGGAGGGGCCATACAGGTCATGTGCAGTGTGCACATGCCAAAGGTGTTCTGATCCTAACAGCGTTTTTGCTTTTGAAGCTGCCTCTTAAGACACAGAATATCAGCTTTGATGGGGAAGGCGCCTGAGAGAGGCTGAGATGTAGTAACTTTGAGAACGATGCTGCCATGTTTTTTAATGAATAAAAGAGAAAACGTATCACTTTTTAAAAATATTCATTCACGGAATGACAACAAAATAAACATTTGAGAGAATACCCTTCTGAAGTAAATAAACAACATACAATAAATTCATAATGTAGCTGCATTGATTTACTTCAAACAGGTAAAGTTGCAGCAGAAAACATGTTTATTCTCTGCTTTTCTCGTGAAAACATCCTTTGTCCAAGTTAAACACGACTTAGTATACTACAGACTGTTTGTTACAAACTCAAGGACTGAATCCACAGTGAGGGAGGCGTTTGTCCTCCATCTTTGTGCGTTCAGGAGATGGAAATACAACACCCGCTCCGTTCAGTCTTGTCCTCTTCAGCTGGTTTCACACCAGCAGCTTCTGCCCAGCTGTGAGTAACAGAGCAGGAAGAGTCAGTGGTTGTCACAGTCAGAGTCAGCAGCCTGCAGGGCAGAAGCCCAGGTCTGATCTGAGGGGGGGACTGGAAGGATCCAGCTCTGAGGAACTGAAGAACCGTCCGGATGATCTGCCGCAACCAGAAACATATCCCACTCTCTCCTGAAAGGAAACCACAGGTACACATTAAAAACATCTGGAACCAGTTTCAGGGTTCTTGTCGCTGACACTATGGTTCAGTTTTTGCACAGCTGTGCTGGAAGTTCAGAAGAATTACTGAACGTTTGCTTCCATCTTCTGCTGTGAACAGATATGGAACTCTGGTTTTGTGTACTAAAACAACTGAATGAACTGAACTACTTCACTAAAAAAGGACTCACATTTTAAAACAAGTTAGAAATAATACTGATAATTGCTTACAGATGAAAAAGAACAAGAAAAGTTGAGTGCACATGGGTCAGTGAGCCCATAGACTGACTGGTGCCATGTGCCAGGACACAATGTAGGACGACATGAAGAGCAGCAGGAACAAACATCATGGGGTTCTGTAACGCTTGGTGCACAATACAACCACCCTCCCTTGGTGTGGTCCACCTTGTATGACCAGAACCTTCACAACATGTATGGTTATCCACCGGTTCCAACGGTGAGCACCCCACCTGACAAACATTTTCACAATACAACCCGCTGGCCTCTCACAGACCCACAATGTGGGCTCCTGTATGGAAAAAACACAAAGTACTGGCACTGCTGTAAAACATCCTCTGAGTCAGGTGACTCGATCAGCGTTTCCACTGCCTGATAACACAAACACCAAGTGATACCACTTATGCCCTCTGGTGCTGATTCCAGATGTGAATATAATTTACGCACATACAAACATGACTCTGGTTAGAACTGGCATCTTGTTTTGTTACTGCACTGATGAACTTCATTCACCTTGAATCTTACTGATTTGCATGTTCTAGTCTGTTTCAGCCTTTTTCTGATTCTTTGATGAGTCACGAATCTGAAGACGAACCTGATTTGTATCAAAGCCGGCAGGGACCGGTCCGCCTGGCTGTAATACTCCAAGAAGGGCTGCAGGACACAATCAGCCGGGAGCCCATCTGCCAAAAAAACAGATCAACAATGATGGCAGGGTTTCAGCATACAGCAGCCAAGCAAATTTAATGCCATTTTTAACATTTTTATTGTCAATGACAATGCATGCGTAAATTGCATGTTTTGTAAAATGCTATTTGTGCTTGTTATACAGAAGATAATCAAATGATGTGCCTTTGAAAGCATTTACTGATAATTCTATTCTTATTACTACCTTGTTACTAACTTAACTAATTAAAGCGGCCTGGAGCAGAACTTTATATTGTACTAATACTAACATTCGACATAATTTGTTTTATTAAGTGCAAAAGTGTGGACAATTAAAAACGCAAGAGTGCAGAGTGATGAGCAGAAACCATTTCTTGGTTGTTCTTTGGTTTTTTTGGGGGGGTTTTTTGCGACTCAAGCCGGTTCTTCTCATCCTGAACATTTCATTGTACTGTTGACCTGCATATAACAAATAAACAACATAACACTGATTCATTTATATTTACATTAAATAAAGTCCATGAAATGGAAGTTAGCAGATGAAACATGATCAAACTGTGTGAAATTGTAGATAGGATTCTGTCAAGCCCGACTTCAGTACTGAATGTCCCTTTGATTTGTTTGATGTGGTCAATAGAAGCGTTTGTGCAAAAACCAACACTTTCAGTTACAAAAAATAAAGAGGGGCATTCGATCTGTAGCTCTTCATGATGGTAGGGTGTTTGCTCCCCTACATCAGAGCCACAGATGACACAAAAACTATTATGAGGGAACACTTTTTTTTTTTTTACTTAGCCTTTATGGGGCTATAAAGTTTATTGATGCTCTCTGTGGTCAACTAGTTTTTTAAACTAACTTCCTATGTTTGATCATCTGTATTACTTAGGTAATAAATCTGTTTGTTGTTGATACTGCGATTGGGTGGTGGCACAGACCATACACCATCACTTCACCTGGTTTATTTTTGCTTTGATCCTGTGTACAATTAAAAATTGCAGATGTTTATGATGAAGTTGAAGAATACTTGGAACTGACACTAGGCCTGTTACAATAACAAATTTTGCTGGGTGATTAATTGTCTCAGAAATTATTGAGATAAACGATAATATTGTTTGAAATGTAACAATAAATGGCAAATTTTGGAAGAAATGTTGATTTGTTTGTTGTTTAGGGCCTTTTTTGATCACCTGATGGCAGTATAAGACTGTTTGAACCAAAGGATGGCAAGTTGAGCAGCGTCTCTAAGAAAAATGGGAGGGAGGCCCCTTGACGTGTCATGGGTTGACATGGCAGACACTTGGTGGTTTGAGCTCTTTAGCATAGAATTTTTCACACAAAGTGATTAATTGATTTATTGTTTATCGTGACAGGCCTAACTGACACTCTCACATAGAGAACAAAAAAGTTTTTTTTATTTATTTATTTATGGGGGGAAGGGGGTTAAATGGAGACAAACAATTGCTACAATCTTTAAAAATATACATATTTTAGTGTTAACTGTTTAATTTAAGAACTGAAGCAGCAGAAACAGTAAATCACACCAAGCAAGACACTCAGCTGTGCACGTTTCCGCTACAACTGATCACTTTTTGCCAAAACACCAGCTTACCCTTTTCACATGTCAACCATAACAACTGTTTTTTTTTGTTGTAAAGCAAATTTTTCTGCAGCCAGGCCCTAAATTCCTCGTCTTCCAGCCTCTTTAGCTGAAGTTCGAACTGATCCATTTTGTCTCTGCTGCTAAACAAATCCCATTATATTCCTGCAATTACACACCAATCGTCCAGAAATGATGGGTTTGCGTGTTACGCTAAGGTAACACTAATGCATCACCCTGATGAGTAAGGTAATACAACTGAGATTCCAGTTTAATGCTTTTTTTAATGTCACTTAAGGCTTTAAGATTTGCAAAATGCATTTATTGACTTTTAATGCTTTTGAATTCTCTTGCAGAAACTCTGGAAGAACAGTCTTGTAAGATGCTAACAGCCATAATAGACCATCCATTACCTCCAAACAGCATGGAGTCCACCCTGCGTTTCCTCTCCAGCTGTTTTTTTCTCTCCTTCTTCACTCGTCTTTCCTGCTCCCGCCTCCTCTCCTCTTCCTGCTCTCCTTCCAGCATCACCAACAGAGCTTTCTCCTCTGCAGAGTAGAGCGTTGTCCTCTTCTTTATCACACACCTCAGCTGCTCCAGTATGCTGCCAAATGTCTCGTCCCACTGAGGCTCTGTGACAATACCTTAAACACAAACGCAGATTGTCACACAAAAACTACATCCTGCACCCCCCGCCAGGCAGACTTTACCAAATAAAGAGTTGAATTAACAAAATAAAAACTTGTTTTAAAACCTATTGATAATTTTCCATCAGATTTGTTGTCAAACTGAAAATTATTTTACAAATTTTAATCCTGAAATAATCAGTCTTTGAGGAACCAAATCATAACAATCACTAGGCCTGTCACGATAACAAATTTTGCTGGCCGATTACCTGTAATTGTCTCAGAAATTATTGCGATAAACAATAATATTGTTTGAAATTTGACAATAATTAGTAATTATTGTAAAATTTAAGAAGAAATGTTTGTTAATTTGTTGTGCGTGTAGTACTTTTTACAACCACCGGATGGCAGTGACTGCTTGAACCGAAGGGTGGATAGTGAGGGAGTGAGCAGTGTGTCTCTAAGAAAAATGAGAGGGAAGCCCCTTGACTTGACATGGGCTGTCTATCATTGGTTCTCAAAATGGTGGACGCTCAGTGTGGTTTGAGCTCCTTAGCATAGCATTTGTCACACAAAGCTTTTTATAAAAAAACAAATAAATAAATAAATAATCAGCAAACAAGTTCTCAGCTTCTTTTTCCAGCGAAAACAACTTTTACACAAAGGTACAGGTTTCAACTGTGAATTTTGGAGCTTCGACAAGACAGGGGTGTTTTCCCCGAGGTCGGTCGGTTAGCTTAACTCGTAGCTTAGCTGCTTTTAACAATCCAAAAATGTGATTTTGGATGGTTAAAACAGATTTTAAAGAGAAAGGGAGGGGTCAGTGAAGAACACCGGAGTTTAACATTTTGTCATCCAGTGTCTTCAGTAGAAAGAGAGAGACACGAAGAAATTATAAAGCCGATCAATGAAAATTAGGTTGATAATTTTCATTTATCATGCGATTAATTGATTTGTTGTTTATTGCGACAGGCCTAAAAATCACTTCTGGGCATCACTATTATTTTTCAGACATAGTTTTTTGGCTCTAATTTTCCCTCGTTCCAAACTGTTTAGGAAAGTGTTGGAGGACAAAAAATACAGGGATGGATGTGGTTTGACAGTAAGTGAAACACATAAAATGTTTGCTTCAGACTGTTCATATGCAATAAAATAAACGTTAAAGCGAAAGTAGTACCGTAATTACATTTAAGTATCACATAGGAGTTCAAGTATCTTGGGGTCTTGTTCACAAATGAGGGAAAAATGGAGTGAGAGATTGATAGGCGGATAGGTGCGGTGTCAGCAGTGAAGTGGGTGCTGTACCGGTCTGTCGTGGTGAAGAGAGCTGAGTCAAAAAGTGAAGCTCTCAATTTACCGGTCGATCTACGTTCCTACCCTCATATATGGTCATGAGCTTTAGGTTGTGACTGAAATAACGAAATCACGGATACAGGCGGCCGAAATGAGTTTTCTCTACAGGGTGTTTGGGCTCTCCCTTAGAGATAGGGTGAGAAGCTCAGTCATCCAGGGACTCAGAGTAGAGCCGCTGCTTCTCCACATCGAGAGGAGCCAGTTGAGGTGGCTCAGGCGTCTGGTTAGGATGCCTCCTGGACGCCTCCCTGGTGAGATGTTCTGGACACGTCCCACCGGGAGGAGACCCAGAGGAAGACCCAGGACATGCCAGCTGGCCTGGGAACGCCTCGGGATTCTCCTGGAGGAGTTGGCCCAAGTGGCTGGGGAGAGGGAAGTCTGGGCCTCCCTACTTAAGCTGATACACTCGCGACCTGACCCCGGATAAGCGGAAGAGAATGGATGGATAGTACCGTAATTACTTTTTTATTTATCTTCTTATTTAAACCAGTCATGTTCTGATTTAAGATTATAAATAAACAAACATTTAGATGGACAGCTCAACCATTCAACTGAAAAAAGGAAGTTTGGGGCTTTTTCCTCACAGTCAGAACAACTAAATTATGTTTTACCGATACAAAGTCTGCTGTTTTGTAAAAGTCCTGAAAGACGAATCACCATCACCATCAACTCTCACCTTTCCGTGACGCTGCCTCTTTCCTGAGCTTGCGCAGCTTCTCCAGAGATCTCAGAACGTCCTGCATCCTCTTCACATCCGCCTGCTTCCTCCTCACCTTACACAGAACAGCATCTGCAGCCAGTTTCAGCTCGTGCTCCTAAAACACAAACAAGCGTTGGTATTTCTCATCCTCTCATGGCTGGTTATGTAGCACACTCAAAGAGAGGCGTTCTTGCCTTCTTCTTTTCCTCCACTTGCTGTATTTGTCTCATCCTCCACTTATCTATGGCGGCCTCCTTCTCTGCGCAACGCTCCATGGCCCGTTTCCTCTCCATCTGCAGCTCCTTCCTGGCCCTCAGGCGTCGAGCCCTTTTCTGTGCAGCCCGGGACACTTTGACCTTCAGCTGCTGTAAACACTGGGCGTCACTGAGCAGCTTTAGTTTCTCCTGCAGCTCCTCCTTCACATGTAAAGCTCGCAGACAGGAGTCTTCCCACACACGGTCATCATGCATGTTGTCTTTCAGACTGTGACAGAACTCTTCCAGCTGTGCGACCAGCTGTGCGGACCTGTACAGGGTCTCTCTAAAGTCGGAGACAGAGATGGGGTTTGGCTGCTGTTGCTGGGTGTGTGGGCTCCTGGTGGTCGTAGCTCTGCTCTGTAAAAAACACGCCAGCCACGACTTGCCCTGCATCCTCTGCGTGGTGTCCTCATCCTCTGGGTGTGCTTCTGAGCTACAGCCATGGTCCTGAGATGGATCCGGGACCCCCCAGTAAAAATCTCCCCCCTCGTGGTGGTCTTGACGTTGCCTCTCCGACACACTTTCGTACCGGGGAGGAGCAGCAGAGTCGAGCTGAGAGGAGAAAGCCTGAAACGTGGAGACTCCGGTGCTGCTGTACGGGTCTACCGGACCGGGGGGCGCCATTCCCGGGAGGTGTCCGGGTGAAGGGCCGTCCAAGGGAAGCGGAGGGACCGAAGGGTCAAAGCTATACTGATGTGGATACCCAGGTCCCCTGAAAGCCTCTCCACCTGATGGAGGAGGGGGAAAGTCGTAACTGGGTCCGTACGGATGACCGTGGAAAGCCGGTGGAGGTGTCCACGATGGAGCGCTGGGGTCCGGCTGCAGACCCCACTGCACGGTGGCGGTGTGTTGTGTCCGCAGGTAGCCTGCATTGTAAGCAGAAGGCGGTAAAGTTTCTGGCTGACCATACTGAAAGGAATTATCCATGTTGTGAGAAACACGGTCCAGCTCCTCTCGGGTGCGACGACCTTCTTTACGTTGTTGGCGGATATCAGCTGCAAACCACAGACTACAACACCGGAATATGTGACAGAACTAATGTACTCGATTACAAAAACAACTGTATTCCATGAAAGAGGTTTGTTATAGCTAAGAAAACAAGTACTGTACTTCTTTATGTTTTTATCAATTCCATCGCCATGTTTTTAATTCTTCTTCTCCTTCGTGAAATTGAAGCCGTGCAGACACTTCAGAGAGTCCTGCTGCCCCCTGCAGGCGACACAACAAATTACAAACAAGTTCTTTATCTGCTGATTTACAGTTTACAGTAAAAGGTCCGCATTGAAAGAGAAGACATTTGTTGTAGGCCCTACTGTACATATAAAGACATCAATCTAAACCGAAACAAAATAAACAAAGAGGAAAATGAACACAGGAAAAATGCAAAGGGGGCAGTACATGTCACAGTGGTTTTTAGTGTTTTGTCATCAGAGTCTTAATTGGTCGAATATAATACTTGACCCTGACCTTATCATGTGAGCAGCTGGTTTTGGCTGTCAGCAGCAAACTGGTTGATCCACTATGAGAAGGTACTATTTATAAGACTGAGCTGAATACAGCATCTCAGACTGAAGAAGTATTTCGGCTGAAAGACAAAACATTTATAGATTTTTTTGTTTTGTCTTGAATGTCCAGAGGACCAGAATTAACTTTGTTTTTTGACCTCGTTGTAAAGAAAAAAATAAATAGAATAAAATAAAAAAAAAGAGCAAAGTATGGCTTATTTGCCAGAATAAAGGCAGTAGGACCTGATGACATACCAGTGGAGGTTTGGAAATGTCTTGGAGAGATGGCAGTGAGGTTTTTGACTCA
>JARVGQ010000759.1:31219310-31230148 GCA_031762355.1 Hypsolebias martinsi | reverse complement strand
AAATGGAAGAAGCGGGTAAAAGATAATGTATGGATGGGTGTTTAATATTATCCATACTGGCTCAGACATATACAGTGCGTACCTAACATAGTTAGGTGGAGCTGAAGGTTTCATGACTTTACAAGTTCGAGGCCTGGTGGTAACATCCCTTCAATGGTCATAATTGACTGCAGCTGCTAGTTTCTCTTTGTCAGAATAAAAAGTCATTTATGAACAATCTCCAGATTCAAGAATCATCAATTTCAAAAACTAGAAAGTTTTTTTCAGCTGTAACGAGGTCTGGAGGAAGACTCAACCACCCTCAGATAAATCTGGTTAGGATGTTCAGGAAGAACTCAAGTCACCAACTGTCTGCAAACTGCTGGAAGACCAGCACAGGTCCACAGTGGAACCAGTTTCAGTTGTGAACTGAGAGCGGGGTCAACCAAAAGACACTACGGCTCCAACTTGCTAAATATGTCCATTCAGTTAGCTAGGCATGTTAGGTATGTCTCCATGTACGCATGAGCACGTGTGTGTCATTAACGTGGATTAGTGAAAATCCATAATAAATTCAATCTTGTGCACCCAAAGCTTGTTTTCAAAAGACTTTTTTAAATTTGTGAAATCATTCCACCCTGGAAGAATGGTTAAACTGTTTAAAAGCCCCAAGTCAACGCTCACTTCTGAACACCACTGTGTAGTCTGACATTTAGTTTGGAAAAATAAAAACACGTTTTAATCTGCAGGTGTGTAACACTTTCCACAAGTAGTCCATGAAGCAAAAAAACATTCAATTGTCTTGAATTCTAAAATCTTAGTTTATTTTTAACTTGAATACTGAACACTCCCCACCTTTAAAAATCCCTCCATCTTTAAAAATGTCTGGAAACACTAACTACCAACACTGCTTTGCATCCAACAAGTCGAACTCAGATCATTTACAAGATCTAAAGATCAAACCACAAAAGTAACTACAAAGTGCGGATTTAATCAAATTAAAACTATTAAAAGAGCTCAAAATGAATAAATTACATAAATTCTTGTGCAAAGGCAAAAGTAGAATGCATTTTTAATCAGTGAAAGTTTAGAAAGATCAGAGCGCGAGCACTTCCTGTCTTCTAACCACAAAATGACATCCCAGCAGGCGGTCAATAAGAATTACTGCTCGCAGTGACGTTCAGTCAGAAGAAGAAAGTACCAAAGTCCCCCCTGCCGTTTCGTTTGAACTGGTTCTCCTGAACAGAAACAAAGATCTGGTGCTCCATCAGGTCCGGGACCGGTCGGCTGCAGGACGCCTCCTTGTTTCGGCTCAGTTGACGGCTGAGCTGCCACTTCCTGCCTGTGACGGAGGCCACGTCTCCATCGGCGCTGCTGCTTTCAGCCGACTCCATCTGAACAGGTGTGGAGTTGCTGCTGGTAGGCGTGTCCGATGATGATGATGTGGCGGAGTGTGGATCTGCAGCCGTTTCTGTAGAAGTATCTTCTGCAAACAAAAGCAGTGTTAAATACTTGTTCCGCTGACACTGAACACAATAAAAGTGATGCTTACCTTCAGTTCTGTCAGCAGGAACCTGAAGATGTTCTCCATTTCCTGGTTTCACCAGAATCACACCAAAGCCTTCGTTGTTGTGAATAGCATTGTTCTCCATGGTGATGCATGGCATGCCGTCCAGCTCATTGGCAAAGTCCTACAGGCGTGCACAGTTACACAGCATTCACAATTCAAGTCTTTACAGGGTAGAAAACCTAAAACTAGAATACTGATTTTCTTTAGTTGAACTCTTTCATTATATTTGAAAATAGGACCAGAGTTAAGGTGAAGCACCTTTATGTTCAGACATTGTCATGAAGCGAATGTTAGAAGATGACTCACCAAACTAGTACCTGACCTGTTTCAGATGTCAATAAATCGCACAATAGTGTGAATGTTTATGAAGCATTCAGTCTATTGTGATCCATTTTTCTTCCATACATTTTTGTCGTTCCACAATTTTTGTGTTACTTCAAAGAAAAAAATCAAAACGTTCAGCTCGTTCAGGACAATCCTGCTGTGACTTTTGGTATTAGTGCAGCTTTAGCTTTTTGAAATATTTAGCCTTTTGTCTTTGTTTCTCATAAAAAAATGAGCAGAGCTCATTTTCCATCCTTCATATCTTTAGATCTGTTTACAACCTTTAACTGCTCCTTTCACATTTTGTTCTGCTTCAGCTTCTTTCAGCTTCCTTGTACAGATATAAACTTTTTTTAGCTAACATCAGCTGTTTTGATTCTTTCAGGTTCTTTCTGCTAACTACATTTTTGCCCTTCTAACTTCTTTCTGCTCATTTCAGCTTGTTATGCTCCTCTCAGCTTATTTCTGCAAGATTCAGCTTTTTCTGCTATTTCAGCTACTACTTACCTGTTTTTATGCAAATGTTAGCTTTGTCTGCTAATTCTAAAGTTTTTGCACCCATTTCAACTTTTTTCAGCCTAATTCAGCAAAAAATGTGCTCTCTCCACTTCATTCTGGTAATTTACGCTTACCAGTATTTCTGTCTTTTAGCTTTTTTCCAGCTGGTTTTATGTTAATTTCAACTTTTTTCAGATAATTTCCACTTTTTGTGTTCATTTATGCCTTTCGGTGTGTAAGCATGTTCATTCTGCTTTCCTTTACTAATTTAAGCTTGTTTTACATTTTAAGTTAGCTTTTTAGCATTTTTAGCTCATTTCAGCTGTTTTCATATAGATTCAAGTTATTCATGAGAAATTCTGCTACTTTCAGTGAAATTAACTTCTGTTCATTTAAGCTTATGCTCTTTTCAGCTTAATTATGCTAGTGTCAGCTAATTCTGCTATTTCAGATACTATTTAGCTGTTTTTATGCAAATGTTATCGTTTTCAGCTAATTCCACTTTTTTTTTAGCTCATTTCATTTCTTTCCACTTCCTTCTAGTAATTCTTTGACTTTTCCGCCATTTTTTTTAATTCTTGCTAATTTGAGCCTTTCTGTAGCTAATTTCCACATTTTTGTGCACATTAATCAGCTTATTTAAAGCCAGTTCAGCAAATATGTGTTGTTTCTGCGTTCTTCTGCTAATTTAGGCTTGTTCTTCCGTTTCAGCATCTTCTTAGCTAATTTCAGCTGTTTTTCAGCAAGTTCTTCTACAATAAACATTAAAACTGCATTTTCACAGGAAATGCAATTTCTCTAGTGTTATTTCTGATTCAACTCAGCACTGAACCATTAAAACTTTGCGGATTTCGAGTGTGTGTTGTCTAATAATTCCATAACATTTGATTAAATCTTCAATAATATACATCCTAAATAGTTTTACTAATTAACATTTGGAGCCTAAACATATTCTCACGTCTTAAAAATACTATGCGTGGCCCTACTTCAGTAAAGTTTTCAGTCTAAAGTGATTCAGTGATCCATTCACCTTGATCAGGATCCCGTCCTTACAGTGATGGATGCCGTTCCCAACCAGACTGCAGACGCTGCCGGGGTAAATCTCCACACCTGCTCCCTGCAAACAGCATCAGGACCCAACACAGCTGGTAAAGGGATGCATGCACGGTGCAAACAAAACGTTGTTCTTAAACAAACACGACCCCAGAAACAAAACCGTGAGCCTCCGAGGTTGTCAGGTGATTATTGTGGTGCAGACCGAGCTCACCTTGGAGCCGTACAGGTCACACATGTTCATGGTAAGACGTGCAGATGTTCGCACGATCACACCAGTGGTCTCACACTGCAGCACACAGTTCTCCATGTTCACAGTACCTTGACGCACACCTGAAAATCAACAAAGCAGCTCTACTTTACCACAGAAGCACAAGAACATCCATCTCCTTTGTACTACCTGCAAATTTGAGCTGATCTACTGTTGAAGCAGCTCACATGGCAAACACCTAACTAAAGGGTGGGCAACATGTTTTAAAGTTCAGGCTTTCAAAGGACCACACGTCCAGTTGAAAAATGGGACACGCAATCTGCTTCTCATATAATTTTTTCAAAACATTTCAGTCAGACAAACAGCTGCTGTTGTATGTGAGCATGCAGATCATTGTGTCATGATGGATTCACTCACACAGAATGCCTCCGATGCCATCGTGTTGGATGAACTTGATGTTGGACAGTCTGACATCAGCTCCTGCAGATTCTACAAACGAGTCACCTTTGTCTTTCATCTCAATCACAACTTCATCAGGAAACCCAAATCCTGGAACACATTAATACGTGACGAGTATTGCTTCAATTTATATTAGTATTGTTTTATCATTTGCTTTGCTCATAATCATACAACAGTTTCTACTTTACGCGATGATTCTTTTACTGCCAGCCAACGCTACACAAAATGCGGCATCAGTGGAAAAAAGAAAAATGGTTTCTCGCTTCTACTTTGATGATTTTACCTTCGATGGTAATGGAGTCTGGGATGAAGATGGAGCTGCTGACACTGTAGACTCCTGGGAGAATGATCACCAAGTCATCCTGGTGACATGCATCCACAGCGGACACTGGCTCTTTGTGGAACTAAAGGAGAGAAACATGTTTACAGATAGTAATGTGCATGCTCAAAGTCAGTATTTTGCAATGCATTGTGGTCTAGAAAGGTTTATGCCTACTTCCTGTTCTTTAACATTGAATCATAATTTATTTGATGTTTGTGTACATTTGTTTCCGTCACTGACTATGACCTGCTTATCCGACAAAACATTAGTACAATTTATTTGAAGTTTCATCTTTGCATTCACTTTTTTGGCGTGGACTTAGTCTAAACATTAAATTTATTTCTGTGTAAGCTGAGCACTTCTGACACCTGGAAACATTGCACTTTAAGAAAATGTTTCCATCATAACATAAAATGCGGTAAATCTCTATAACACTGTAAATAAAAGTCGATAAGCAGCTGTAAAGAACAACACTAACATTTAATGCTGAACTTGAATACCTGAATTAAATATGAATCTATTTGGGGCGTGGTGCCAGATTTTACACTTTAGTAACTACAAGTTCATATCTTAGATGTTATTACTGTTTCTCTTTTACATTTTATTGTTGGATGTATCTGGAACCCTGTGTACATAATCTCGTTTCATCACATGCA
This sequence comes from Hypsolebias martinsi, assembly GCA_031762355.1. Taxonomy (NCBI): domain Eukaryota; kingdom Metazoa; phylum Chordata; class Actinopteri; order Cyprinodontiformes; family Rivulidae; genus Hypsolebias; species Hypsolebias martinsi. The sequence goes on along the minus strand of JARVGQ010000759.1, from coordinate 31,225,076 downwards.
CCACATGTGGTGCGAATGACAAAGAATCTCTGACTCTGACAAAAAAAATGTATGAGAAGATAGAACAAATATGAATGATTGCCAGGTAAAATGTCTCTCTAAGGAGTACCACAACATATTAGGCCAAAAAAGAAAGAGAGAGAGAGAGAGGAAAAAAAAGATTGGCTAAAACAAACCATCAGCATGGTGGTGGAAGGTAAATGATTTGAGCACCTTGCAAAACTTGAGTCAACCAAGACATCTAAATATTAATACAATATTCTATAGTCGAATGTGAAGCCATCTTGGTGATTAGACAGCATGATTATTGTACAGGTGTGCCTTAAGCTGCCCACAATAAAAGGCCACTCTGAAATGTGCAGTTTTATCACAGTACAATGCCACAGATGTTTCAAATTTTGAGGGAGCGTCCAATTGGCATGCTGCCTGCAAGAATGTCCATGTTCAGAGATTTTGGCAGAACATCCAACCAGCCTCACAACCACAGACCACGTGCAACCACACTAGCCTGTGTTCATTATCCAAAAACATACACCTGTCCATACCATAACTCCACCTCCACTACAGGCCACTCAATTCACAACGTTGACATCAGCAAACCGCTCACCCACATGATGTCATACATGTACCAGGATTCATCCATGAAGAGAACACCTCTCCAATGTGCCACACGCCACTGAATGTAAACATTTGTCCACTCAAGTCGGTTACGACGATGAACAGTCAGGTGGAGACCCCGATGAGGACAAGCATACAGATGAGTTCCCTGAGACAGTTTCTGACAGTTTGTGCAGAAATTCTTTGTTTATGCAAACTGCAGCAGCTGTATGAGTGAATGACCACAGGTGACCGTGCAGGTGAAGATACTGGATGTGGAGGTCCTGGACTGGTTGGTTGTACGTGGTCTGTGGTTGTGAGACTGGATGGACATACTGCCAAATTCTCTGAAACCCTTTTGGAGATGGTTTATGGTGGAGAAATGAATATTCAGTTCACAGGCAACAGCTCTGGTGGACATTCCTGCAGTCAGCTCCATCAAAACTTTACACATCTGTGGCAATTTGCTGTGTGATTAAACTGCACATTTTAGAGTGGCCTTTTATTGTGGGCAGCCTAAGGCACACCTGTGCAATAGTCATGCTGTCTAATCAGCATTCTTGCATTTTGGCCAAAATGTAATTAAATTAACAATAGGGCTTTTTAAAACATGTCAAATATTGTTGAAATTTGAAAGGAAGCTACATCGCCTAACCCTTCACCAGAAAGAAGCGCAGATGTATGCTGCATCCTCACAAATAACTTTCATACACAATAGGGGAAACTGTATTTTCTTTTTGTGAAACGGTTCAATCCAGACATTAATTGTAAGATTTAAACAATCAGAAATCTTTAAGTGACAAGCACTGCACTATAAGTGTGACTCGGTTTATAGATGGTGGGTTCCTTCATCCACAAAAGGTCTTTGTGTGACTGCAGGTCGCAGAGCTCATTAACCACAACAACTACACTGACTGACGCTTAAACCCCTCATCTGGACTAATCTGCACAGCTTATGTTTGGAGTTTGAACTGCTCAAAGCTCAACTTTAGAACTCACCCCGTAACATTTTCTGCAGTAATTATTACTGGTGGAAAAAAATAGATACATTTGAAGAGTTTGCATTAAACTGATTAACTTTGTGTGTTTCAGCCCCACGGGTCAGTCCTGGCTGTATTGTAGACATGCGTGATGTACTGACCTGGATCTCAGTGTCCTCTGAGGAGCACAGGGAAATCAGTCGTGCACTGAGGAGAGACTGGAGCTGGATGATGCTGCAGGACGCCGTCACCACATGAACCACCTTCATACCTGAAGCCCTGAGCCCACGGCTCTGTACGCACTGCTGCCCGGAGGTTCCTTTGTAGGCCAGCACATACCTGGACGAGAGGAGAGAGAAGTACAGAAAGCTGGAACGTGTAGGGTATTTGTGAGATGGACACTGAATAACGCACCTCAGCAGGGGGTTCTCGATGATGTGTAGCTTGCGTTTGAATGTCTCCAGCTGGTCACAGAGCTTCAGACCCTCCACCATTGACACATTGTCCAGCTCTGAGTCCGAGTCAGCGCAGAGGCCGCTGCGGAGCTCTGAAAACTGCTGGAAGCACTTGGAGCAGTTTTCTAGTAAGGACTCGTACTCTGCCACCAGGCCGGCTGGAACTCTGTCCTCTAAGATGTCGTAGTAGCTGGGAAGAGAGATTTTAAAACACAATTTATCAACATGAGCCAGCACAGGTATAAATCTCATCAGAAACTCAAGGTGTGCTCACAATCTGAGACGAGGCTCCACACAACGAACAAAATAGTCAAAGTCATCGTCCTCGTCTTCCTCATCCCACTGCCTCCAGATGTGTTTATAGAAAAACCTACAGACAGAAGGATGTCAGAAAGAAACAATACCCAAATGTGTGTTCTGACCTCCAGGCAGAGAGCCATATTTGAGGAGTCGTACCTGACGTGCTCGAGAGCCAGAGCAGTCTGGTCAAAGTCTCCAGACTCTTCGTAGACCACCTGCAGCTCCTGCAGGGGCACTTTGTGCTGAGTGGCTTCAAGGAGAGCGTTCATGGTCTCCTCAGTTATTTCACAGTCTCTGGTGTCACACTGCAGAGGCAGCACTAATTTCACACAAGCCTTCAGATCCTTTACTTCCAAATCCTTCACCTGAAATACCAACAGCATCACTTTCAAAACAGCTGCTAAGAAATATCGTAAACATGATGACGTTGTATACAAAAGGATCTTCTTACAAAAAATATGAAGTTATTTTAAACTAAACTGAGGGACATTATGGTGGCAGCTGTTCTCACCTCCACCAGAACATCGAACACGTCAGTGCACCATAAAGCCAACCAGTCACATGGCTCCATCGCCTTGTCCAGGTAGTCTGCTGTGAATGTTTGCACCTCTGAGGGCTTGCAATCTCCTACAGACAAAACAAGCTGCAGTAAACATATACTTGAACACTGCAGCCTGTGATTATCAACACTTCTGAAGCCACGGTTACCGAGCATGTAGTCCTGATAAGCTTTAAACCTCTCGTAGAATAACAGGTTGCTGGTCTGGAAGGTGTCAGGAAGTCTGGAGCCTCCACGTCGCTCACATCTCTGCAGCTGGGTCCCAGACTTTTCACTGAAGTGATCTGTGCCACTGTCATCTCCATCGTCCTCACCTTCATCATCTTCGTTCTGAAACAGAGCTGAGGGAAGCAGACCCATCACTTCACGTTGGGTGTATTAGCAGGACGAGCACACATTGATATTATCCAGGCAGTGTAATAAGTTAAAGCGTATTTGGAAACGTTTACTTATTATAAACAAAACGTTCACAGACTCAAAGTCAGAGAACCAGACTGCTAAACGTAGCTTGTTAGCTTAGCATAATTGGTCATAGCGTGTTAGTATATTTTAGTTAGTTTCGACGTAAAAACCAACAAAGTTTAGCATTAACTACTGCATACTGAACACATTAAAAAAACGATTTCATACCTTGAGCTACGTCTAACACATCACGGGCCTCTTCAGGGAGGCCGTCCTCTGTGTCGAGCTCGGCTGTAACGGTAGAATCCAGATCAACCACCACCATATCCGACATGTCGTTAACTATGCACGCCACTTCCCGTGCTTCTGACTCCATGAGAATTAACAAATATTCCTGTTCAACTAAATAAAACAGACACGCCTTGATGCTGTGTTTCACAAACAGAAAATCAACAGCATTCTTTTTCCTGTTACTTTCAAAATATCCCGGTCAGCATCGTGACAGCCAATTATAAGACGAGTTCAACCGAGACCCGCCCTCCTCGTGCCTCGGTTTAATGAGCATGCGCAAAGTGCTACTTTTTAGACCTTACCCTAGATTTTTTTTAATAGCCTCTGACAATAGTGAACTCCTGTACAACATACATTTTGAAATGAATGGTACACTTATACAGAACTTAAAATTGTGATAAACGCTTTTCGTCACCTTGTAAAAGTTTACGTCTTGTTTTCGTGCAGCCATATTGGCTACCGCTAGGTGGCAGGCAGCAAGTTCGCGGAAACACCAGAAAAGCGTAGAAGAAGAGAGTTGCAAACGCCAACAACATAAAGCTAGCTTTCAGGTAAATCGACGACAGTTAACGTGAAACTTAAATGTATTTTAATTGAAATGAACAAATAAATGTAATTGTCCCCTGTGTATTCTACAATGCGTGTTTTTATTTCATACGTAAGTAGACTTTAATGGATAAATCAGTTAGCTTTAGCATGCTAACCATTCTATTCACCAGAGCTATTTTAACAGTGTTTAAGGTCAGCAGATTATATTTAATTATTTAGACCAGGTGATTAGAAAGTTAATGAAGGGAGAATAAAACAGAGCAGTACTAAGTGTTCGTTCAGTTTGTGAACTTCATACAGAAGGTTGACCATGAAGGTGCATTATTATTATTTGATTACCAGTGAGCCTGGTTTGTTAATTCATTGATTCAGTAAACATTTTAAGTTAATGTGTTTCTGAACAGGACTGTGATATATTTATTTGTTTTTAAACTATTTAATCATAACTTGTGAAACTGAATTCAAACAATAGTCAAAAAAAATTTATTAAAGAAAAGTCAGGTATTTAACTGAATGATGCCTTACTAAATGCATGAAAGTTGATCAGTGGAGCATTTGATGAATGAAGACATGAATACTGTATATGGATTATTTGTCTTTAAGGCATTAAAATAACTTGAACAATGTGTATGCATGACTCACTTTTGACCTCATAGTATGTCTCATTAACAAAATCTGCTGTTTGTACTTAACTGTTAGTAGATGGATGTGAAATAATTGAGGACTGAATTGAATCTCTATTAAAGCTGTGTTAGTTTCCATTATGGTTTAGAACAAGCAGATCTTTTCATTTCAGGGCTTGCTTGAATGAGTTTACAGTACAGTATATGATTTCTTTGAATCTTGAAACTGATCATTAACCAGCAGTGCGTGGTGGAGTTGTATGAAAGAAGAGAAAAAAAAAAAAGTGTCCGGAGCACATAAAGCATTAATACTACAACAACAGAAACATCAATTTAATACATACTCCTGTTCTTCACAGTTACCAGATATGGCTTACTCACTGACATCAGTAACTCTGATTAGAGCTGATTGTGTCCAAAACATAACAAATGTACTTTCATGGATAAAATGAAGTGCACTCAGTTTCAATTCTAAGGTTTTATATCTTAGATTAAATTAAAAAAGGTCATTACCTGGTTAATAGATCTTAATTAAGATATTAAATTAACATTGACTTACATTACATAATAATGACTTCAAATTAACAATACAGGAAGACAAATTACTCTGTCACTATTTATTAGCCAAATAAAAGCCAAAATGTAGACAATGTAAGTCTCCTACAATGGCTAGACAATGGTTAGTTTATTGATATTTGTGAGTGTTCATTTCTGCACAGCTCTTTTAATGTCCCACATCTGCATTTCAGTGGGGCAGAGGTTTGGACTTGAACTGCATCAACTTTATTCTTCCTTTGTTTGTTTCGGTCATCCTATTGTAGATTTTAAATTGTTGTTGAGATTATTGTTCAGTTGTATGTACAAACCGGATTCCAAAAAAGTTGGGACACTAAACGAATTGTGAATAAAAACTGAATGCAATGATGTGGAGATGGCAAATGTCAATATTTTATTCATAATAGAACATAGATAACAGATCAAAAGTTTAATCTGAGTAAATGTAACATTTT